>JAPZDV010000002.1:22115430-22141231 GCA_029814665.1 Acanthurus lineatus | reverse complement strand
CCATTATGAGCAGCTGCAGCTCGACCCACAGTGGAAATACCTCTGCATCATTTCGGACCGACGCTCACACACCAAGGATTTTACCAAATGTATTTGGTATTTAGTGGTAATTAGCAAATGTAATTGTGAGCCTGTAATTAATTTCACCTTAAAGGACAACCTGACTCTCCAGGTTTCTTCTGTTAATGACAGAGACAAGACAGCTGGTTAACACTCCTACATCCCATTTTGGTAATATTCTAGATTTTACTTTTTCATCAAACAATTTCATTAAAGCTCAAAAAAGCTTAAAATTGATCCTCCAAACAAAGATTGCCCGTTCAGCTAAAGCCGGATATTTTTTATTATTTCGTCGCAAAGAGCTCCATTGTAGTCACAAAAAAACTATTAAAAACATATCAGTGAGCCACACCTTTGCACTGGGTGACATGATTTAGAGTTGGTTCCAAATACACATTTGTGTTGTAAATACTCTCTAAAGCACTGAACCTGCAGCCAGAAGTGTTTCCTTTCAAATCAAGGAAACTGGGAAATTCAGGAAACTATGTAACTTTAAATTTTTTGTCATTTAAAACAATAATAGTTTGAAAGATTAAGGTCAAATGGGATTGGGGCTGGGAGACACAGACAGGCTGAAGAAGACAGACAGAACTGAGAAACAGACAGGACTTACTGCTTGTGGGTTTTGGTCTTTTTATTGCATTTTGGAGCCACAGCAGCTCCGTCTCGTGTGTGTCCCAGTGTTTCTGGCAGCACACACACTCAGGAGCTGCAGGTTAGGGTGGTCAGGGTTGAGGTTGTGCAGAGGAAAAGTTAAATATAAACAAAAAACAGATGTAAAAACAATAAAAACTGGCTTAAACACAACACTGGCTGTTTGCATTCACGTGGAGCAATGCAGTCACAGAGAGGATCTGTGCTGTGGCATTATGGTCTCTGCATTGTTTCACAATCAGGCCTTTTTTCTGTTTTCTGCAGAACTCTGTCAGAGAGGATATACAGTGCCTGCTTTTACTAAGATGCTGAGTTTCTACTCTTGAAATCTACTAGTAAACACATGCTAACATGTAGGTGCATCACTTCCTTCCCTCACAGAGCAGGTTAGTCCAGCTGTTGTGTTGCATACAGAATCAGATGTTTGTGAGTCGGCAGGCTGTCAGAATGAAAGATGGCACAGCAGGGTCTTCTGGCTTTGTTTACACCTGCAGCTGAAGCCAACAGAGCACTGATAGAGGACAAAACCAAAGACACGATAATATGCTGGACCACAGAAAATGCTTTGAAATGAGTGGACCAGTCCCTTTGTAGGGGAGCCGTGTCAGGTCGTTCACTCTGAATGGCAGGACAAAAAAGCAACGTGTTAAATGTTACAAGTTTGAAGCTTCTGTGAAATGCAACCTCTGCCTTTATACCACATGTATACTTTCACAGATCTATACAGAGACCAAGGCTCATCCGCATTGTGTCACAGAGCACACAGCGGTGAGGTCAGAGGGTGGATACGGCATTGCAAATCTGGCACAAATTACACGCCTGCAGCCAGCAGCAGTCTGAGGGAATTCCGGATAGGAAGCTGTGAGAAGCAATCAGCCACTCAAACAACTAAACCTAAACTCCTTCAAGAGGATTTGGTTGTAATGCCTCCCCTGAGTGGAACAAATGGGTGAGCTGGCTAACCAGAGAGCATTTTTTCTTTTCTTTTTTTGGCTGTATAAATGCAGTTTAAACGTAGACAAGCTCTACAGAAAAGAAAGAGTTTGACACTTTTTTTCCTCCACATTTTTAAGGTCTTGGTGGTTTAATTCTGCCACTGGGAAAAGCTCCCTCTTTTAGTGTTTATCACCTTTAAAATAGTTATATATCCCATGAGAAATCTGCTCTAATAAAAAAAAGAACAATGCAAAAGCAGGCTTGTAAAATTTTAAATAGATTTTTAACAACCAAGACACTCATCTGTTTTAATGTAATCCCTCACTCCACCCCCCCATCTTAAGCCTAGTGACTGTGAAGAATAAATAGAGAGAGTAATCAACACTTTGTAGATTAAATTCAGACAGAAGCGTCTCTATCTTTTGTATTTTCTAATTTTACATGTAACACGTCATGCACATAAAGCACAAACTAAGTTGCTTGCAACCAAACAGCCACCAGAGGGACTTAAAAACACCATCAATTAAAAAAAAACAACTTCATACGGTAATTTCTGCCGCTAGATGTCCCACTGTCAAAACATAAAGGCTCGTGGGATCATGGGATTTGTTCATTGCATTGTTAAACAGCCACCATGTCAGATAAAAATCTCACACTCAGGCAGAAATGTATACAGATGACATAATGAATTAAAGTTTTATTCATAGTAAGTTTAGTTACGTTTGCAGCCTTCCTGCCAACGTGATGTCATGATGGAAGTTAACAACAGGAGAAACAATAAAATACACTGTTACCTTAAATAAAATTACAGGTTTCTCTGAGGTTGAATATCAAAATATACAATATATAACAAAAACAAAGCCGATTTAAGACATTAAAAATATGGATAGTTAGTTTAAATTTAACTATCCATTTCAATATAAATCAGATTTTTTTTAATATTCTCTAAATATTAATCATATTGCTGTTAAGACAGCAGTCTTCTTAGAATTTTTGTGTTTTTCAATATTTTCTTTTCTTTTTGTAGTGATGTTGTAGGACAGAAATTGCTCAAAACAGAGAATAAGGGAATCACATGACCTTCACATCAAATAGTCACTACAAGTCAATTTGTTAGACCGTCACTGAGTAACACAACAGTAGAGAATTAAAAACTATATGAGAATTGACATGGCCTCAATCCAGTTGTGAAAATGGTCAGAAACACTTCCTCTTCTTAGCCCCCTAAATCCCCTTGATCTGTTTAAATCCTCAAAGATAAAGCATACAGAGCCACCCATGGAAACGGCTCCCCGAAGCAACAGGTGCAACATATTTTTTCATACCGGTGTTGCGTGTCAAAAACCCTTTGAGGATATGGTTACTTCCAGACAGTGAGCGAGCCACAGGAAGTCCTCTCACACGCGACGATTCAGAGGAGAAATTTAGAGTCCTTTAGGGCCGGTCGGTTAAAGCTGCCCGGGTCTCCCTTCATTTCCTCGATGGCCACAAAGGGAGACCGTCGAACAGCTCTGAGCTCGCATTGTGAGGACGCTGACGTCGGAAAGGCCTCGTTTCTGCGCAGTGACCTGCAATGTATAGCTCGGTTACATTATTCTGCAAACCTATAGTTCCTTCCTGCGAGACGCAGCAGCAGGGGAACAGGCTTGATTTAACAGGCAGGTCAATTCTCAAGGTCACCACTCACAACAACAACAACAACAGCAACAACAACAACAGGTCATTGTGTTATACATTAACGAAAGAATGTTTATCACATAACCAACCCTTAATATTACATTCTTGCATATTTAAAAAAGTCAAAAGGCTGCTGTTATTTACTGTCAGTGGCAACCGGGACTACAGAGTGAAGAATAAGTCATCTATCAGGTTATTTTAACACAACTGATTTAATTTGACGGCACTTCATCTTTGGTTTAGGGGGGACTTTAACCGAGCAAGACTTTGCTTCTCATTGCTTCTCTTTCTTTGGTGAAACAATCTAAAAGGTTACAGGGGGAGGAATTCAGCTCAGAGATGACAAGTGACAAAAACACTGATGCAAAACTAACTCGGCAAAACTAAACAACATCTTGACACAAATTGACACAAGTCATCAGCCTGATGTCATAACATCCAACTCCTACAAACCATCTGCTCCTTTCTGTTATCTAATTTTTAGTGTTTTGATGAAACATTAAGTATCATACTTTGTATGCCGTCTACTTAGTTATTACTCTTTTTACAGGCGTGTTGTTCTTCTAGTTATTGACATAATCACATTCCCTCCTTATATTCTGCTGCTGTACACAAAGCACCTACGTAGCTTTTGATTTCTAAAATTAACACAAAAGACAGAGTACAGTGACATTCTGATTTCATTTCAGACTAAAATAACTTGAATGTGAGACAGCTTGTGTTTAAATATTCCTCGGTGCTCAGTAGGAGGAACTCAAAAGGTGCACTTCAACGAATGCCTTTTGTGTCCGTTCAATAGACCTTTTTCCCTGAAGATATTTTGACAAGTCACAGTAAGAAAAGCACATGTGTGAAAAATAAAATACTTGATGGCTGAATCCCTATTAGTTGCTTCAGATTAAGGGTTCAGGGCTCTGTTCAAAGTCACTCATTCACAGCACCCAATGCAGTGCATAATGTACTTTTCTGTGGAGTTTTGAAGGCACTGTATACATTTAGAGTACAGGCAGTCTAATAAAAAAAAGGACGGTAAATAAAGTGCATTATACCCTAGATTTCAGATGCATGCTGCTTTCAGATAAAGTCATTTAGGACTGTAATCATGAGAAGACCGGATGGAGAAACCCCTCATGTTATTGTCTGACTTTGAACTCAGCACCGTAAATCATTCTGTAAGTTCGGTGCATCTACACATTACTGAACAGAACAGTGAAAGTTTTAACAAACCAGTGGTAAAATGGTTGCAAAGCAGTTAACATCTAAACACTGACACACTGACAGCCAACTTATTTACCTTTAGGGGGGTTAACACTTTTTTTGCATCTGGTTTGGCTTGTTAACAACACAGGAAACAGACATAGTGTCCTATTTAGACTATTAATACAGTTTCATTACAGGCTACCTAAGAACTTTGCCATCCTAGAATAAACTTTATAGTTGCAATAATTTGACTTTTCCTGTTCTTTTCATTCTGCTGACATTGTGTGAATGGATTGACACATTGTGATTAAGCTTACCACCACAGCTTGCTCTGAAACTTGAAACATCCAACAGGGAAATTGTGTATGTTATTAATAAAACATGTGCTTTTCTTACTTTAACAAGTAAAATGTCTGTTGTGAAAAAGACATCGGCACTGGAAACAATCCTTGCTGTATAGAGTCACTTAGCTCTATCATCTCCACATTATTTAACGGACAAGTAAAAAACTGCAGGAAAACAATTTTTAAATAATCACTTTTGATGTGCAAATACTACTTAACTCTGTTTTTTTAAGGGTTAAAGCTATCGAATGACAAAGAATTATTAAAAGTGTAATGCATAACTTACGAAAACATGATTTTAAAAGCACACATTTAAAGGCTTCAAATGAAAAATGTTGTGTGTTTCTCTAAAGAGTTATATTTCCCCCTGCTGGCGAATGCGTTACTCTGCAGTGAACGGCTGCAACAGAAGAGTCAAAATTCTGTGTGAGATTGACCAAACCTGAGCCAAGTCTCAAAAAAAAAAAAAGAAAAAGAAAATCCAAGTTGCTCCAGTGTCACCGTAGATCAGGTGTTGAAGCCCCCAGGTAGTAGCTCAGCTCTGAGACGTCTGATCTGATGAGCTTGGCAGGGATGGTCGGCATGTTCAGTCTCTGATAGGCAGCAAACCTGTGACAGCCTCCAAAAGAGTAGAAGTAATTTCCTCCCTCTCTGCCTTTGATCCAGAGCACATCAATGGGGGGAACAACACTCATGTCCTCCGTCTCCTGGAATGAAAGAAAAACAATCAACGAATGCTGCAAGTGTGGAGCAGATTTTATGCAAATATTGGAAAACAGATTCAGTGGTACTGTAATAATTACGGGAAAGGGCTGTTTGAGGAGCTGCATGTTATCACAAACATGCTCCTGTATGAATCATGTAGAACCATTAAAGGCTGTGTGTGAAATACTCAAAACTATCATATAGGGACTACTTTTACTTTGCAAGTAAAGGTTCTGCATTCAAAATCTTATTTAATAAGAAAAAAAACTAATTAATTATCAGCCATTTTGAAAAAAAAAACAGTTTTTCTGCAATAATACTGTCAATCTCTCAAGTCTACACCTCTGGTAACTTGTAACTGCAACAACCATATGGTGGGGCAAAAAAGCATAGTTTACTCACTTGTAATGTACCATATACAGTATTATGGCATCATAAAAAGGAAATACTTAGGTGTATTTAAATTAAGTAGTTAAGTAAATTCAGTACAGTGCTTAATTAACACACAGCTAATTGTCTTTCAGTTGTGGCATAAGAGGACTTGAGTAAATAAACTTTAGGTAACGTCATCACAAACATCAACCTGAATAATAATTACATAAGAGTGACATCACATTGGGTGACGTTAACTTAGCTAACATACTTTAGTGTCGTAGGCCTTACATTTTACTTTATCCAGACGCCAAGTCCACTCTTAAAACTCACATTACCGTATTTAGACAAACACTTAAATAAAAAACGATAAGTTACCTTTATCGTGTCCATCAGACTCTGAACTTTTTGCTCATCCAGTAGCGAAGGAATCGGTCGGATGATGACGTTCATCGGGACGTTATGAACCTCCTCGATGCTGTCCGAGTGAATCGACCTGTTGTCGTTGTTTTTAACGGCCGCCGCGCTGGAACAAGTCGACATTATTGACCTGTTTCCACGGGATAAGAGGGATAAAACCAGTAACTTCACCCAAGTTTCAGTGCCGTGCCACAACCGATACATTTACGTTGTGACTGTTGAGTTTTGCACGAGTGTTTCTTCACTTCCGCGATGCTAGCTTGTTTGTGGAGCGCAGAGTTCAGCGGAAGGTTTTCATTGGTCTTCCGCGCTGTCAATCCTGATTAGTCCCCGCCCCCTTTGGTCCGTTGGAACTACTTGCATCTGGCCTTCAAACGCCATTTTAAGTTATCTAAAGTAAAAAAAACCGTCTATTTGTTTAGTTTTTATTTAGCTTTAATGTTGCTAAATGTGTCTTAGCTGTAATATTACGAGACGGACGAACTATGTGAGAATTAATTTTTTTTCGGCCACAAGGGGGCAGCAGAAAAAAGCTGTGAAAATTGACATATTGATGAATCAAACTTGTTAGCAAACAATTTCGCAAATTTGATTTACACTCGAGATTTAAAAGAACATTCATCATTCGTTTGGAGTTGTGTCTTTTCCCACCTGATGAATGTAAGTTAAATACTTACTCTATTGTACCTCTGTTTTGGTCTCTATCAAAACTCCTGAGTTAAATATGCGATTTTTCTACCTCCTAAATGCTCCACCATGTTGCCCAGATAACCTGGCAAACAGCTAAATGTGTCTGACTAGCTCATGTTTTGCTGTTAACCACAGTAACATTAGTTTTTAGGAGCTTTTTAGCTGACAGCTCTGGCTTTACTCCATCCTATCTTATAAACCCCATTGCTGTTTGTGGTAAAATAATATAGGAAAATTAACATTTTCGTCCTGTAAATATGCAGTTTTCTTTTTATGACCTCATTATAACCCATTATATTGAGTGATATCCAGAAATAAACAAACAGTAACTCATGTTAATCCCCATGGTGAAAAGTAATGTTTGAGATCAGCAAGACCAAAGTTAAATCCCTAATAAACAAACTGTTATAAATACCATTGACAGAAATAGTTTACACTTACTGGGGTTTTGCTGAGGATGTATTTAATTATATTTCATAGCTGGGGTCTCTGAGATCTCAACAGAAATGTTGTGCAATTTTCTTCAGTTTTCTTCATTTTTCCTTTCTGAAATATATCATTACAATAATTAAAGAAGGAATCCTTATTAAATAAGGAAAGTCATGAAAAATCCAGCTAATTACACAATGTTAAGTGTGTTTTTTGAGCTGTTAAACAGAACATTCAGGTTAACAGGTCTGTTTCTTGGCATGTATACAGGCCTTTGTTCAGGGTAGCTGTTGAATGTTTCATGGCGTGTTTATGTAGTACCAAACACAAACTTTACCCCTTTTACGAGATAACTTATTCATTTCATGGCCAAACTGTTTCTCATTAAAATTCACTCCAGCAATTAGTCATGCAGTTCAAAGGAGCCGCTACAAGCCCAGAATCCTGGTGACAATAGTTTTTAATGAGGTCAGTGTTTTGTATTGTCGACTGTTGCATGATATAGGCTCCCTCCTTCAAAGTGCATTGCTTGGTTATATTCTATTTTTGCAGGGTTTTCAAAGAGCCAGCCAGGTTGCTGTGGTTACAAAAAGGACGTCTGGGCCCGCAGCTTTGCACAGGTAAGTGGAAAGCTTCAAAGATCTGTGGCAGTGGAGCGGAAACAGAACTATTGTTGTTTTCTCCAACCCACAGCTACAGCATCTTCTAATGAGACAATTAAAAATGATTTCTTGGACAGGAGAGGCACGCTATTATATTGAATTATTACAAATACTTTGAACTACAGTGGAAGCGCCTTTTATGTTGATTAATTGGTCACACGGGGATCAGTTGCAACATGAAATAGATCTATATATAGAATGTAATCATTAACAGTGGTATCAGTACATTATATATCCTTGTAGAATAAAACTGAAACAAATACAACATGTAGTTCATGTGCTCCAGTGAATACAATCAAGTTTTTTGCTTTAATGTCAAGTGATAGCTTTGCAGAAGGAGCAAAAAATTGTTTATTATTTCTTAAAAAAAAGCTTAGTTTTGAAAGCCCCCTTACTGATTCTGCTTTCCTTTCTAAGTGCGATTTAGCTGCCGTCAGAATGGTGTAAAAACAACCAAAATAACTCCAATTAGACTGAAGTATGCTGACACGGGTCATACTGCTGACTGCATGACTTGGTGTTTCTGTATGAAAAGCTACAGTAATGTAAATATGTATGGTGACATATCCCCCCCGAGCATTCGCCAATTTATACAATGTCATATTCTAGTCGCTTCATGCTGTCAATCACGAGCCACTTCATCATGCACCAAAAGAAACAAGCATCACACGAAGAGAAGAAACCCTGTCAGTCAAAGCATATAGACATGTAAATCATCTCCTGTGCTGAGGTGTGTTTGGAGTCCCACTACACTCTGCGTGACCCTCTGCTGTCACAGCAGGACTGTGTTCTAGTCACTAACATATCTCAATTACTTAGATTGAGTTAGTCACACAGGTACAGCGGCAGGTCACGGAAGAACAGTTCCCACATAATGATTTGCTGTTAATATTAGATTTCAGTCCCCGTGGGATTGTCACACTTAGAGCAGCTGGAGAAAATTACCTGCCAGCTTTCCGACAGGGAAGTGAGCTATATTTATTTATACCTTCTCTCTCTCTTTTTTTTTTTTTTTAACACGTTGACGTGCTTTTAAAGTGATAATTACTCTGACGGCGATTTTCAGTCTTCAAACCATACCTTTGTGATAGATGAATGTGTCTGAAATGGTGACACGGTTTAGCAGCAGTGGATGTTTCTGTGTTTGCAGTCTAATGTGTGACTGATTTGTTGAGTGATGTTGATTATTCACTGGTGGCTTTCTCTGCTTCACCCTATGAAATTATTTTCTGCACTATCTCCTTCTAGTACAGCTGCCCAGAACAGGATTTCTGTTTAATGATCTTCCTTGCCTGAAAATAAATTTGCTCCTCCAACCTCACCCAGAGGGAGAGTAAGTAGTGCTTTGGAGTGAGATTATTTAGATGTGGATTAAGTTGTAGACTCTCTTTTCATTTACGCTTCATGTCAGTAACTTTACTCTTAAAACCACAGCAGAATGTCATTATCTAAACTGTTCAAGCTTAAATACTCACATAAAAAAAACAAACCAGTGATAAATAATCTTATTTATCTCTAAGGCATGTTATAAACACCTCACATCTGTAATTCATCTGCTATCCTTGTTTCTGCATGTATTGTATATGAAGGGAAAAAGGAGCTATTTAAGGAGTGCACTCTCTGACTTTTGCCTGAGTGCTGATGACAAGTTGGATATCTTAGATGCATAAAAATGCGATTTTGACATGACTTCAAAAAGAGCAGCATACGGATGAGGTGGACCCTCTGCCAACAGAGAGATGAGGAAACAGATGGGTTTTACACAAACAGCACAAACATCAAGAACACTGAGTTAAAGAGCTTGGCAGTCTCACTTGATGAAACAGTGAGGAATGGAGGCGCTTTTAATGAGCATCTCTCCTGTGATGCAGAATGTGAAAAGACAAACTGTTAGCTCTTAAAGGGGCAGTTACAGTTGGTTGGCCCTTACTGGTTAAACAAAATAGTTTTAGTAACCTCTTGATGACCGAATTTGGTCAACATGCATGCAGATTGGTTATAACATTAAGATTGTTTGAGCAAAGATTCATGTGTTTATGTGGAAAATAAAAGAGCCCAGAGCAGATTATGACCCCCAGTCGAATTATCCAGTTGAACTGTTGGCACTGTCATCAACAGAAAATAGCTTGTTGTTGTTGTTGCTGTGTTGTGATTGCTGACTGTTGGTGACCAGTCAACAGATGGCGCCAGATGTATGTGAAGGGTCAGAGCGAAGGCCAACACCAGTCAGTAGTGGTGTTAAATCAAATAATGATTGTTTCTCCATTTATAATGATAATATATTGTTTGCTGTGTCACCTTTAAGGAACTCAGAGACATCAGTTTCAACTAAAATACCCTTTTTTTCAATGGTAATTATGAATTGGACAGTGAAACCTATTATTATTTTTTACTCCATAGTTTTTAGTATTGCTACCAATATTTTTTTATATTGATTTATTCATTTAGTGTTTGTATTATTAGTCTATTCTATGAGATATTTGAAAAAATGAAAAAATGCCCACAATAAGTGAGCCCAAGAACCAAAAACAGATTTCTTAATATCTCTAATTTTGTCTAACTAATGGTCAAAATATTTATTTTAATGAAGTTTAAATGATACAAGACCTAAAAAGTAGCAAACACTCTTATATGAAAAGCAAGAACAGTAATTATTTGCAATTATTTCCTGATAAAACAACTGACATGAATTATTAATTAGCTGAATTGTTGCAGGTTAATCATCTGTAGACAGACTAATTGGTTCATTGAGTACTTGCTCTGGTTCAGCTTCGTTTTTAGCAACAGAGTTCATTCTTTGTGTGTTGTAGCTGATCAAAATTTGAATAAACACTGTAGGACTGCAGCAAGCAAAGTGCTGTTATCGTCAATGAAAAATTTGCAGTTTATTTTCTCCAATAATTGATTAAATGTGAGTTAACTGTGGAAAATGCTAAATTCTGAAGTGATACTTGTAAGTCCTTCAGTTCAAAGCCTCCAAGATAATCAGTTTACTATCACATGTATTATTATTTATTTGCATTTTATTAGCTGGAGGGAACCAGAGAGTTCTGTTAATCGCCTCGTCATTTATTTGCCTTATCATGTCGACTCCATAATGACTTTTTTGTTGTATGTGAGAATTTGGAAGACACTAATTGCAACTAAAATAATTTTTCACTAATCATTTTGAAACGCACAGCATACCACAAATTTAGTTTTTCTTTTGTGCATCATCTTTAGAGATGCAGTGTAAATCTGCATAACCAGATATTCAAACATATCGTGTTTCTGTCTCCAGTATCCACTGCTGTAGGTAAGTCTGTGCAGTAACCGAATGCAACCCCCTGACTTAATCAGAAGTTATATTTTCTCTTAGAGTTACTCGAGGGATGATGTTCTCGGGTCAATATCTTTGAAGTTTGTAGTGCAGCTCGCTCAATTTTTCAGGTTGTTTTCAATAATTTACCTCATATGCTATGAGCGTGCATGGCTGTCTATGAAAAATCACTGTCCCCATACCTGTGCTGATCACTCATTGCTGCAGAACACAGCACAACTGCTGGTGATGTAATTGGATTGCATGCGTCCCCATTTTATAGTCCTTTGCCATGTAATGAAATCAGTTATTTACTTTCATCATAAAATCTATAAGGGACGACATCTGCCAGGGTAAAGTTTGAGTGAGTACCGCACATGAATGTTGATGTGCGGTCTGCAACATCCTGATCTGCAGCCCTGGGAGCTGTTGAGGCTCAACATTTGGTTGTAAATGTGTCATATGGCATTTAATTTAGTTATTTGTTTACCTTCAGCAACACATAATAGCATAATTCCATGTAACAACTGCAAAGGCAATCACTGCTTTCCCACACTGAAGAGATGGAGAGTGCAGCAAAGTGTCTTGTTTCCGAGTCCCTGCTCTGCTCTGCCTGCTGTCTCATTATACTGCTGCTGTGCTGCTGGAGGACACCGAAGGACAGAAGCGATTGAATTCAAGTGTTGTATATTCCCTGGAAACCAATCAAGAAAAGCCCCAGAATAATAATCCCTGCCCGCTGTCATGATTCATTTTTATTTTGTTCCATATTTTTCTCTGGCTTTTGAGTCACTCAGAAAGAGTAGTTCCAGCATAAAATCAATGTTCCATTAAAATTTAATGACCAGGAAGGGCTTAATAGTGGTGGAACAGATGCCACTGCTTTTGATAACGCCGACATCTCAGAAACTCTTATTCAAAGCTCTATTGGTGTTGTCAGGTCCTCTGACTCTTCCCTGCTCTCAGCTGCTGTGAAAAAACAAAGGATATTGGCATTTTTGTGCCTTGTAGCGGTGAAATTAAAAGTTAGTAAATTGACAGGAAAGCTCATAATATTGATCAAACATTGACAGAGTTGGCTACAGCTGATGGCACATCATAGTCATAACTATAATTACTCACTGTGTTAATGTTGACTAAAGGCTGTTTCAAACAGATTTCAGATTCACCATTTTTCTCAGTGTATTTCAGATTACAAAGATATGAGAAAAAGGTGTAAGAAAGATATGAAAACTTGTGTATGGTAAATTAAATGAACGGGGTTGGCCTGTAAACAAACACCTGCACAGTTTGTGTGTGTGTGTGTGTGTGTGTGTGTGCACGCTCTCTCAGTGATAAAAAGAACAAAATAACTTTTTCTCATTTAATAAAATCAAATTTTAAGATTTCAAAAGAAAAGAGTGGACTTGTAGGTTCCTTGTGCTATTGTTTTTATTAACGTTATCATTGCTATTGTTGTCATCATTATTAATTGTAGCAGAACAAGATAAATCAAAACACCCCTCAGCAATCATGGCTTAAGTTTCTTCATACTCAGCTGGAACAGAGAGATTAAGAGAGAGAAAGAGAGGAAGAAGAAGAAGAAGAAGAAGAAAGTGGAAAATCTTAATCAGTTTTTTTTTTCTTTGAGGACCATATGGAAGGTTTCAAGCAGCCAACCATATGTTGAAGGCTTTTGTCATGGAAATCATACTTTTTGGCACTTTTTCATTGCGCAGCCAAGCCGGGCACATAAATAAAAGAACAGCAAAAAAAAATAAAAAGGAAAAAGAAAAAAAATCATACAGAACATGATCAAATCTTTGAGAATACACAGAGTTTGAAGTTTTTGTGTGTAACTTACAACAGATAGCTTTTTAATCAAGACACTCCCTGATTCACATGGCCACCCAGACTGCAATTGGTACCTGTATTTGTCTTTTTTTTAATTAAAAAAAGACTACATGAATAGAAAAAGAGCAATTAAATGTCGACATGCATTGTCATATTATTGCTGTGATATATTTACAAACATATTTACAAAAGTATCAAAGAGGAACAATGTTTCCCTACATCTAAATTCAAAAGTTTAGAATGAAACTGTGCCTCCCTTCCTCTAACTAATACTTCCTCCGATCTGTAATACTGCCAGTTTTAGATACAAGCCTACAGTACGTTTCCAATCGATGGTTTTAATGATCTCATTGCTTTTATCTGCCCTATTAAAACATACTCCCTAGGTTTGGGAAATGCTTCCTATATCCGTTACACAGTAAAGTGGTAAACATATAAAAAAGAATCCATTGGAAGTAATGATTTCTGCATTAGTTCAATAATCAAGCGACGTGCCAAGCTGTGTGTTCTGCACGTTAATCAGGAGACAGGTGGTTTGGATCCTCTCATGCAGTGATTCAGCTGTAGCACTTAGACGACCATCGACAGGATGATGGCGAAACAGGGAGGAGAGGACGGATAGACAGAATAAAAACTCCTCTTTTTCTCTCTTTCTCCACAGTTTTGTATTTTTTCATTGTGTTTTTTTTTTTTTTTTTAAGGGCGAGCTCAGCATTACTGCAATCGTGTCATCCATTTGGAATATGCAAATAGCTGACAGTGCATTTGCCTGCTGGTGCTTGACCTTCCCCTTGGAGGTCGCTCACCGACTCAATTACGCTCCCTATCTGCAGTCTGTCTGCAAACACCTGTTATCCTCCCACACTCCGCCACCCTCCGCCAATCCCACTTCAGCACATCTCATCCTCGGTGCGTCTGTTTAGAGGCAGTTGGGATGGGATGAGGACGGCTGGCAGGGGAGTGGAGGGGAGGGACGAATGATGGGGGGGAGTTAGAAGTGCATTACAGAGCACCGTTTTATTACAACAATCTTGAAAACTTTCTCTACAAAACCAGTTCACATCAAGATCATTTCCATTAGTGCTCGTTTATACATATCCCTCCATCCTCATGTTGTCCCAGGAGGATCCTGTCCTTCGACACCTCAGAGATTTGCTTGGCTGTTTGAACTTGTGCAGAATAATTTGGAAGCAGTAGTGACTATATTAAATGCTTTATAATGTCAGCGACCTAAATGAGAATTATCGTAATCCTGCTGTGTAATACATCGCCTTTTTGCAATTCAGTCAAATCATACCTGCCCTTCAGCTGCCAGAAGAGATTTTTTTTTTCACCTGGTTGCTTTTAAAAAAACAAAGGAGACATTAAAAAATAATATTATTATGGAAGAGCAGCCTTCTTTCAGTCGAATTATGATTTGCAGCAGTATTGGACTCACTGTACGAAGGATTGTGTGTTGCACATAATTACTGCATCACTATTATTATTGCTTTTGCACCTTTGAAGCCTTGATGTAGCTAGATTACACCTACATTATTTAGCTCTCTAATTTTAACAGATGCATTGTGATACATTTCCATGGCGATGTATACATGCATATCAATGTTGACCATTTTTTTGGGAAATTATTTATTGCCTGAGATTTAAAGACAAAAAGGGCCAAAAATCTCCAGTCACGAGGAGGTGGTGAACTTTTGGAAAAGATGGAGAATATTTTAGCGTTTCGTTTTTCATTGTTTCTTTTTATTGCCCTAAATCGACTGAAAACAGGACAGCTGTGATTGTTATACATGTCAATTGCTGTGTCAGTAAAGTTATTGCCACGGAAACAAAATTAATTCTGCATTCATTCCTTTTGGAGTCACCTAACACTGATACTGTACATTGTTCCTCTTTAAAAAACTAAGTCCCATGGACTCTCTACAGTTTTCATGCATATAAACATTTTCTTTGAAGATCAGCAGCATCTTACAAGGTCAATGGATGTTCATTTTTTTAAATTATAAACAATAAATAAATACATGATAAATAACAAATAAGCAAGTCTTCAATAAATACACAAAATAAGGTCAATAAATAAATAGATAAATAGGTAGATAAATAAAGTATTTACATGATAAATAGATGGTATGCATCTAAACCGTGGGCGGAGCTTTGAGCGACATATAAAACAGACGAACAGAATATTTTGACTGTCACTTTGTAACTGAGGGTGTGTGAGTCCATACCTTCACTCTGAGGTAACACTGGTGGAGGGGGAGCACCTCAAAACAATGGGCGAAGATTGCTCTTTAAGACGGGACGATGCACCATAAAGGCAGCAGAGTTTATGCAAGCCACCATGGTGGAGGAAGAACAACGAGTTTTCATTGCTATAGAAGTCAACAGCACATGGCACTTATAACAATAGATCATTTGGTCTGGCTCCCAGTGTTTTTGTCCAAGTCTGTACATCAGGGTGAGACTATGAATTTGATCAGACAGAGTGTGTGAAAACCTGTTCAACAGGCCTGTTAAACATTTTAAAAATCACTGCTCTTGCAGAATTGAATTGAATGACCTATGGTCTATAGCTTATTTAAATTTGCCTTTTTTTTTAAATACCCACAGTTACAAAGATGCTTTTGATCAACAAGGGATAATAAGCACAAAAAAATAAATTTAGAAAAATCAAATAGAAAAATAACATCCGTTAAATTGAAACATTGGTGTGGAAAAAGGGGTTTGTCTTTTTACCTTTTTAAAACGATCTCCCTTTTTTTGCAAATACTGTCATAGTTCACATTTTCATAAAAAGTTCATGTTGGCAGTTGCAAAAGAATTCAATTCTTAGCAAATAAAAAGCAGCATAAAAATACAAGAGGTCATTTTGTCTCTAAAAAACAAAAGAACACTGTTAGTCCTTTTTTATGTTTTTTTCATTTTCTCATTACTATTTGCTATAAAATATCAGGAATCTAAATATTATTACTATTGATATCAATATCATTATAGTCATTGATAAAAATTCACATGCCAGGCCTCATATATAATTGTGTGTGTAAGTGTTTGTGTGTGCACGTGCGTACATTGATGTGTGTCTGTGTGTCTGTGTGTGTGCATGTGTGTGCACATGTCTGAGTGAGTGGGTGTGTGTTTACATGTGCCCACATATGAGGGAGCACATGTTGCTTATTTGTGTACAACTATCATCTACAGTCTCTATTTGGGGGAAGGTCGTTTGATTGTATGTTTCTGTGGACGATTAGCTACTGTGCAGGGAAAAAATCCAGCATCTTTTGAAATTGTCTTTGCCATAAGTTTCTTCACGTAATCTCAGTGAAAATATTGCTTTCTAAAAAAAGGGAAGAAAAAAGGCATGGAGGACAGAGTGAACAGGGTTATTGGTTGTGAACCTACAACAGGGGTTCAAATTTTGCTTCTTCCTTGTGGTTAGTTTTCTGATCCAGAGTCGTCTTCGTCTGCAGAGCCCTTGAAGCAAGCTGACTCATAGTGCTTGTTCAGGTAGGACTTGAGAGCGAAGGTCTTATTGCAGCGCTTGCATCTGTAGTGCTTGAAGGCAGAGTGTGTTTGCATGTGGGCGCGGAGGTTTGAACGGTCAGCAAAGGCTTTGCCACAGTGTGCGCAGGCAAAGGGCTTCTCCCCCGTGTGCGAGCGCATGTGACCTTGAAGGAGCCACGGCCGGCTGAAGGCCTTGCTGCACACATCGCATTTGTGCTTGAGGTCGTGGGTGAGTATGTGCATGGCCAACGCTGGCATGGACACATACACTTTATTACAGGTGGGACACTTTCGGGCCATCTTGCTGTCCAGGCTGCGGTGCGTCTGCTTGTGTCTGCTGAGGTTGGAGGAGGTGGCGTATGTCTTGCCGCACTCGTTGCAGGTGTGACGAGGTGCCCCCCTCTCCAGAGCCACAGCATTGGCACTGCTGCTTCTTGAGCCCCCTCCATGACTCTCGCTGTCTCCCTTCCGCCTCGAACGCCCATCAGAGATGAAGAAGGCATCCATGGTGTAACCCTCGGCCAGGGCCTCCGATTCACCACTGTAGAAGCCGCTGGCTGTCATGCCAGACTGGGGGCTGTCGGGGTGTTTCAGGTCGGGGTCACAGTACTCCCCTCCGCTGTTCACCTGGGTGTAGAGGGGATCTGACACTGGCGAAGCCAGCTTGTGCTCCATCTTCTTCTCCTCCTGATATACAGATGGTGTGATGTAATCCTGGATGTAGCCTGAGTAAGAGACACACGCAAACACAGTTGGCCAGGGGTTGTGATGAATAAGGACACAGTGACATGCTGGTGATTACATGATTATCATTTTGGATGATTGCCCTCAGTAAGACGGTGAAAGCATGAGTGGCAGCACAGAGCTAATTGCATTTTTCCAGAATTCACAGGTCGTACGCACAATAGTGCAGTGATGCAGAGAAGCATGACACCCTCAGCTGCGTTTAGGGATGTTTGCAGTTTTGCATTGAGGATGAGCAGTAGACAATAGTTCATCAAAGAAGTCTCCTATATAGGAAGATGCAAAATAAAGACCCTTGTAAATAAAGTAGTCCAGTTGATTGGACCTTATTTTCTGTATGTATCAACCCTGTGTAACTGGGGTTTGTTCATATTTTTGATTAATGAACTCTCTGCAACAGCTGGCAGTTTAGAGGGCAGAATTTTGTTTCAACACTCAACCTAAACAAATATCTTGTTTCTCCAGAGTTAAGTTTTTGGAAAGGAGTTTATTTTTTTTAAATGTTTTTTAAAGAATACATCCAAAAACGTGTTGCATCTCTAATTTGACACCGCACACTTGAGTTTTTTTGCTGCAAACAAATACTTTTTTTGATTTTGGATCAGAGTAACTTGGTACATAGCTCTTATATCCTGCAGGATTTCAGTCTACTTCTTCAAGCAGGTTTAAGTATGATGCAACGAAGCACAAAGCACCACCAGCGATTTAAATGTCCCCCACTGAACAGAGCATGATTTCAGAGAGATATATTTTTGTTGGCATCATTCATGTCTTTCCTTTCCCTCCGAAGCAGCCCAGTGCCAGAGGAGCTAAAAGGCTTGCTGGCAGCTAAATGCATCCAAACAGAACTCAATTTATTCTTATGTTGTGAATCTTGGGAGCTGAAATACATTCCACTTCCTGGACTGATATTCTGTATGTTGAACACATCAGTGCAAATATAAAATGTGTTGAAATTTTCTCAAGAGAAACAGTGAAAGCCATTCCTAGGCATTATGTGCAGCAAGCAGTGGAAATTAGTTATTGACTGCTTTTTAATGAAATTCAAAGTTTAGAACTGATCAATAGGCTATCATATGTAAAATAGTGCAGCTGTTAGAACGGTCGAGTTCTCGAGGAGATGGAAACAGTGCGAGGAACAGATCAAGTATGAGCGACACACAACAGTAGTTTATTGAGCACAGCACGCTGGAGGCCTGATAATGTTAGACAAGGCATCGCACACATTGTTTGTGAAGAGGGGTCACCTGTCTACAGCAGCGAGCACGGCTGAAGTGCCTTCAAGAAACAGGCCATTAAGAAATCATTTGAAGTGCTCTTTCTCTCAGTGTCTCCATTCCCAAGGGTTTCTGCTCACACACCCACTTTGTCAAAAACATGACCATGCACCCGGGGACAGGGAAACACCAGGCCTGTGCAGTGTGCACATATTGTTATGTTGCACCGCATGTGTTCACCGTTTTCAAACTACACAGGTGATGTTTTGTTAGAGAGAGCATGACACTTAAAAAAAATAACAAAATACAAAAAAAAGGAACATATTTATTCAGCCTTTCTAAAGCTAAATTCTCACAAATATAATTAAATCACAGCTTTAACACAATGCTGCAGCTTCAGCAACTATTCATAACTATATCCACCTGTTTTACTGTCACACTATTCTCTGTTGTTAACGCAGCTGAAGGACCTGTGCTCTACATACGACAAAGATTTACAAAGATTTTTTTTTTTTACAAAAGCATACAGTAACAGTGTATGCAGAGTTGTTTACTATGTTTCAATTACCCAAGGTCAAACACAGAGCTCATCGTTTAGGACTCTCGCTGTATCAGCCTTTACAGCTCATAGACTCATTTCTCTAATGCAAAGTAAGCGTGTAATTAATGGACCCTCTCAGCCACCCCTCTTTGTTGTTCGACAGACACTCAAGTCAAATGTCTCCACAATGGGGGGAAAGAAAATCTGCTGGCACGGCAGAAGTGCTGATGTTAGGTATTTCAGCCACGCTGAAATTTCTTTTATTTTGCCTCTTTTTTTTTTTTTTGACTCAGCATGAAAAGGAATCATTCTTTTGTTCAATTTAAACACCTTTTGTCAGCACCAATGTAGTGTCTTATCGTCCTTTTCTTCTTTTAAATAAAATGCTTATTTTTCACGGTGTTGAACAATAGATTCAGGAACAATAGAGAGTGACAATAATTATTCAAAAAGATTCTCCAATAATAATATCAAATCCTGCAGCAGGAAATCTAAATAACATTCATTACAAGCTTAAAAATATGCCTGTAAATATATAGAAATGCATGTTTTCATTTTCTTCTCATATTATTTAGCTAGTTATTTTTATTGGAGCAAATCATTATAGTTTAAAAACCAGTTCAGACATTTCTCGCTAATTCCAGTAATCCTGATCCCTCTCAAATCACTGAGCCTTGTTATTGACGCGGTTGAATAACAGGTGGGCATCGTCACAACATTTAGCTCTGGACTGCAAAGTCTTACTTTCTCTCTCTCTCTCTCTCTCTCTCTGTGAAAATATCCTGACAAATCAAAACAAAGACACACATATGGCCCTCTTAAACGTGGTCACAAAATGGAAGCGGCGAGCTTCAAGCAGACCGTGAAAGTGAAGGTCGCCTCTGAGCTCTGACTGGAGCTGCACCGTGGCCGGTCCGTGTGTTGACCACAGTGCAGCTATGTGCCTTTCTTCATGTTTACTGTACAACCTCTGTCACGTGATCAAGCCTCATTGCTGCCCCAAGCATTTTTGTCTCCTTTTTCTCCTTCCCTTTGCTAACCCTTCAGCCCAGCTCTCCACCTCCCTCCCAGCTGTACTGTATAGTGTGTTGATGTCTCTTGTGGCGACGATAGGCCTGCGCGGCTGAAACTCTAACCCCTGCTAGTTTTCAAATGCCCGGAAGGAAGAGAAAGATGTAGTGGAGCGATGGGGGTGGGGAGACTGTGCATGCTCCATTTGGATGGGAAGAGGGGGGCAAGGGAGGATCGGACCGTGATGGGAACTCAAGGACAATAACAGCTAAGGACAAATGTATCATCCGATACTCATCTCTCATATTCATGAATTTTTTAGTCCACATGATGACCAGATATAGTCAGCCTATGTGTGTTCAGCCGACACAGGGTTGGTACAGTCATACAAATACGTAACCGGAGCTTCTCCTGATTATACACACGTTTTGTTCCCTATTTACATAAGCTAATCCGTGGCTGTGACCTGAATTGTGTCTGTCCTTCACTGGAGTCAAAAAACAAAAGTCTGGGAGCAGGGTGATGGGGGTGGGGTGCCTCTGGAGAGGATTATTTAGGATATTGACGCAAAAATCAGCTGGCTGCATGTAACATCTCACACTAATTTACACACTACGAGCATGTTATTGGCTGAAGTGGAAGAAAAAATCTCATCCGACAGAAAAACAAGAGGATGCCATCTGTGCTAAGTGTGGAAATGTCAGGCATGCTGAAATCAGCACCGGCGCTGTCTACAGGCAAGAGTGCTAGCACATCTTTAACTAGAGCGGGGCAGACTGGAGGCATGTTAACTCACCATTCTCACTGAGCCGAACCCCAAGGCTGGTCACCGAGTCTGTGATGGAGCGTGCAAAAGTGAACGAGTCGTCCAGGTGGTGATGATGATTGGAGGTGGCCACACCGGACGAAGAGAAATCATCAAGCTTGATCTTCTTCACCAAAAATGAGCGGGGCATGTTTCAATGGATAAAAACACAGAGCGGAGAAAAACGCATGAGAGAATATGAAAGACCCTCTGAGGAAGTACGCGAGCAGAGCTGGCTTGACGATAATCCTTTCGGTTAATGTGAAGACAACGGCCAAAAACATAAGATAAGAAAGAAAATGGAAACCAGTGGAGAACAAGGCTGACGGCAATGCTGTGTGATACTCTCTGGCTCCCCCAGCTTCCCCCAGAAAAAATAAAAAAATAAAAATAAAAGCGATCCTGTTCAGCACTGGATAGCTCCTGTGATGCAGCAGGCTTAAGGGACCAGTGAGGAAGAGAAGAGATGGAGACAGACAGAGAGAGGAGGGAGAGAGAGACTGTCAGACTAGCTGAGATCAGCAATCACGCCAGCCTTTATATGGGGCACAGGCAGTGGAAGATCAGGTGGTGCTGCGAAATGGAGCTGCTTAGCTTTAATCCATCAAATGTCCCCGGGGACACACATCAAATTACTACTGAACCGTCTGTGCATTCGCACACAGACAGAGGAGAAAGAACACAGCCAGACCCCCACTGCCCCCACTGCTGCTCCCCCCTTTTTTTCCTCCACATCCCCTCCCTCTTCCACCCCGCTTATGCTCCATGCTCGGAGGAGGAGTAAAAGAGGAGGGCAGACAATGGAGATGTGGTTGAGAGCACACTCAGTGTCCTGTCCCCCATTGTTTTCAGATGAAGTGGCACAGTTTATGTTTGCCTTGTACATGCGCTGCCTCCCTCATGTCGTCTCTGTTACCTCAAACAGCCCCAGATCTCTGCGGCGTCCCTTCGACACACTGCACTGTACTCACATGCTGAGGGCACACGTACAGTACAGGAGAGGTTATCGAGCGTCTTGGAGAGCTGGACCCCCTTTTTTTTTTTTTTTTTTAAAGCTGCACTAGATTCCAGCACTGTTGACGAGGGCTACCAGGAAGTACTAATGCTGCACTGCTCAGCCCGTCTCTCTCCCTCCCCATTACCGCTGCACAGATGTGCGTCCTGCCATGCATGGCGGTGAATTATCTGATTAATTAATTACATTTTTTTTTGATTAGGGTGAAATCTAGGATTAGGTCCGTGTGTGCTAAATTGGCCAGATATTCTTTGGGTTTGTTTGTATTTGTGTGGACTCATGAGCTCACTTTATGGGTTTTATACTAGATTATACATTATTTTCTCATCAGAGCTCAACGTTTACCATTCTCATGATAGAATAAATGAAAGTGAAATAGTCACAGAAAAATCCTGTGCTAAATTCTAAAAAGCAACTTTGTTTTTTTTAAAGTAAAACAGAAATGAAGCACCTGTTTGATTCACAGTCAACAGGAAACACTTGTGTCACATCACTTGTTTGAGTATCCAATGTCTAAGGGCCTTAAAGCAATTAAATTACTATTATTTAATGAAATCTTCCATTCAAATATCACACATAATGTCTTATAAAGATCTATACGTTTATTCCCTACCTTATTTCTTATACTACATACATGTGGCTTTTGTAGGTTCAAGCAGTAATAGTTTTATTGTCGGCACAGAATTCTCCTATCATAAAGGAAATTATAAATACTGGTGATAATTTTTCAATTATTGCTTTTGTTGATTGCATATTCAATAAAATGATTAAAAGAAGGGAAAAATTTGCCTTCAGTTTTTTTTAAGGAGACATGTTTAATTGATTTTGTTTTGATTTTCTCCAAAGATATTCAATTTACAGTGGAAAAAAACAGATTTACTTAACAGTAATCTAAAAATATCAATTCATTATTAAAACTATTGATGATTTTGTTTTCTTCCAATCTACGAATCCCTATGTAGACTTAACTGTAACAAAATGATAATTTTTCCTTTATTTTCTCCATCTATATATTTTATTGTTACATACCAAATGCAAGTAGCACTGTTAGAATAGATGAATCTTGGATTTAAAAAAATAATTTCATATGAGTTGCTTTATTAAAAGTCACATTCAGCCTTGAAGCAACATGTTTCTTTTTTCCCCAAAGATTTAAAGACCACTTGTAGATCATCCTGGAAATCCTCATAAGGTTTAACCACTTTTTTTGCTTGTTTGCCAAAGATGAAAAGCCCATCTTATAACTGATAAAATATATTTTTGCACCTCCATGTTGATCTTAAAACTGTGTGAATGTGGCTCATGGATCTATAGATTTTTCCAGACGTTTAGTGGTGTCCCCTCGCTCGGGTTGCTCTAAATCATCCCCACCACCAGCAAATGACCCCGCAGCCCAGATGCGGCAGGTTTTCAGAAGGGGAAGGTGTTAAATCAGTGAGGTTAGGATTTATCGCACATATGTGATTGTACATTAAAGCACAAGTTCACATTGCTGTCACCAAGCCAAGCTTATGGTGCAGAGACAAGGACAAGAAAGGTCATTGTCTAAATTAATGAGCTTTAGAGAGGTTAATGTTTTTTTGTGATAAAATATATTTTTTAGTAAACCCTCCTGAATCATTGTGAAAAGCAATATTTAACACAAAATAATACAGTCCAACTCTTTAATTATCTAATTATATCCATTTTTTTAGATAGCTTGCCTATTCAGCCTCTCAAATTTATTATTAGCCTCTGGAGTTGTTGTGTTTGGCAAAGATCATGATTTGTTCACGAGAAAAATGAATTCTTTGTTGCTGTTGAATTATTTTTCAGAGTTTATTCATGAGCAGGGAGGTTCAATCAAACGAGAGGCACAGATGGCACAGATAAAGCATAATCGAGGCATGTTTGCTTTAATGCATCAAGTTTTAGGAGTCTTTTTGAAATGTTTAGGTGTTCTTTGCAGAGGTCAGCAACAATTCAATTGAAGACTAACAGTTAAATATGCAAAGATTTCTCAAATTATATGATTAACTTTTAATTCTGTGAAATGTCAAAAAAACTCCCAATTCAAAACTTTCAGGGTCCAAGGTGATGAGTTTAGTTATATTGTTTTTTTCAACCAAAAAACTCCCCAAAAAATATTCAGTTTACATTTATACATAAAAATTCTTTTTTATGTATAAATGTAAACTGAATATTTGGCAAATCATTTTATTTAATATCCTGGAAGAAGAAAAGGTTGTTTTTTTTTGTGAATTTTCTTGAAAAGTGATCGAAATAGGTATTTTTTTTAACAATTGCTTTTCTGTTGACTTAAGTTCTAAATTTTCCAGCACACTGCTCTTTAAAATATTGATTCCATACAAATTATCATTTAAAACAAATTAAATAGTCATTTAGTTTTTTGTTTTATTAACTAAAAGAAGATTTTCAAATAGCTCATTGTGTTAAATTTTAAATAAATGATTTTATGTTAATAAACGGACCATGTTGTATTATGTATTGAAACTGGAAAAAACACTCTAATCACCTCTGCTGATGTGGGAGGAAATAACCTGTAAGCACATAAAACATTGACCACCATGTTTACAGCAGTGTGAAATTAAATCTTATGTACTCAGGTTCAGTTAACTGCTAAACATTAACATAATTTACAAATTATGCATTATTAAATCATACCAGTTCATCACACATGAGTTTAAGTGCTAAATTGTGGAATGAAAGCAACAAGTTGGCTGCAAGTTAAAGGTGAATCGTGACAAACAGAAGGAAATACTGTGATTGAAACATCTATCAGGTTACTTGTATCCAGCAGCAGGAAACTCATTGCCAATCGTTTCCTCCTACTCATGCCTGAGCTCTGGTCCACTTACGGCCCCCAGACTCCCTCTGACATGTGGTAACTGCCTCAGGACGTTACCATAGCGACAGACCCCCTCGGGCTGGAGGAATGGGTTTTTTACTCTGCCGGTGCAGGATGGGTGGGTGGGGGGGCGCTCGGCCGTGGTCAGATGGGAGGGGGTGGAGGCTGTGATACAATCAGCCTCATTAACATCCTGTATGGCCCTCCAGGGTTATGGAGATGACCTGGCCGGCCGAATGTATGAAGTCAATCTAGTTGATTTGTTCCTTCGCACTGTTCCACAAGAGACACCGAAGTAATTACCTCATCCATGAGAACATTTATTATCTCTATTTACAGACATGTGAAGTCTGTTTAATCATTCGACTCCCAGCTTATTCAGACACCTGACAGTAAAAAAAAAAAAAAAGGAACTGCTAAACAGAAAACGATGCATTAAACCTGAAACTTAAGCACCTCATACTTGGCTTATATAACGTCACTCTAAGCTTGTTGGGCTAGGTGAAGAGAAGCTAAGAGTCCATTAAGCATAGCCATCTATAATTCACCACGCTCTTGCTTACTGGGTCACTTCAATGAGGCTTTTTTAAGCTGCTACAGCAGGAGACTGTTGTGCTCTTTAGAAAGACTGCTGATGATTAAAAAGTTTAAAATAGAATATGAACAAACGTCAGATGCAACAAGTATTTTAAAAGGATACGATTGTTTATGGTTACATTTAAAGACATTTTGTGGCAGCTAGGGTGCATTCACCTGGCACTAAAATCCCTTAAAAAAACTTTTTCAAATCAAACATGGCTTGGAGAAGAAGGTCATAAAACCAGTTTTTAACATTTTGC
>JAPZDV010000002.1:22101594-22112378 GCA_029814665.1 Acanthurus lineatus | reverse complement strand
GATACCAGTTTCTGACAGCACCATAACGGGGGGGGGGGGTTGTGAAAAAAAAAAAAAAATAAATCTGCAACCAAACAAATTTTCCACCAGGCAACATGGAAACAGGCATTTCCCTCTTATGTGTTTTTTCCTACAAGTGCATGTCAGAGAGAAAGGTAAGATCAATTTACACAGGATTAGGCTGCCTGGGGAAAATGATTGCTTTTTCTAATACTTAGTAACAATTTTTCAATTTCCTGTTGTCTTTGTTACTCTCAACATTTTTGCAAATGAGCAAAACAGAGGCAAGCGGCGTTGCTGCTCTGCGAACTTCACCTTGGGACCAAGCATCATTTGCATATATATTGAGAGCATACGTTTTTGGTTTATAATAGTCACCATTCTGGGGTGGGGGCGGGGAACTGGGGGCGGCTGGCAGGCATTCTGTCACCTGTTATGAGGCCCTTGTCCATGAACATCCCTGGGAGACAGACGGGCGATAATTACGGTGCTGGGACTAAACTGGTGTTGCTCTCTCTCTTCGCACATTGTTTTAAATCTGCAGAGAAAAAGTAAAACAGAGATGGCTGTGGGGCACGTCTTTGTTTCCAAGCACCTAGAGATTTTCAGGAGGCTGCAAAATTCACAGAAAGTGAAATTAATCTATCGGCACCACACTGATCCTGTGGTGATTACAGCTTGAGCCTGGCACTAATAAATCCACACGTTCCACTCTTTGCACTTTCACAGTGTGTAAGGGCTAACTACATTCAGGCAAAATCAGAGGAGATGCACTGCAGATGGTCACATGACAAATGGCTTTATTGCCCCGTTATGGAGATTTGAATCATAATTGAGTGTCTCTACAGTGATGTGTGCACTTGGTATGACTCACAGTGAGTCTTTTGCCAGAGGACAGATGAGCTCTGTTGCTTCTACTTCAATCTGCCAACGCATACTTAGATTTCACCTTAAATCTTTTTAAACCAGCCTCAGTTTTTCCATTCTTTTTCAGTATTTGTGCAAGATTTATGACTAAATAAAGAGGAGATTTACCAGAAAGAACATTTTTAAGTACAGCATGGAAAATGCAACTTCAGGGAAACCTAATTTAATAGAACAAATTCTTAAATTTATCAGTTATTAGTTTAATTGGCAATCTAAAGTTGTGCTAAGAGTAGTGTGAGCATGCACATTTGCACACTGATGCATGTGCACCACGCATCACTGCTTTTGTGTGTGTTGAGTGCTTTTCAAAGGGCATGCTTTTGTGCAGGCACAGATGATGCAGCTGGCAGAAGCATGACTATTGCTGGAAGCATGTCCACATTGGCACACTTACAGAAAGCCCTGGCTCCTGGGTCACACTTTATATAGGCTACATAAAGGCTGCCTGCCCGTCTGCTGTCTGGTCCATCGATAACGGCTGTGATGCGAAGACTTTGAAGTGAGGGGACAATTTGATTCTGTCTGTTTTTTCTCAGCTGAAATTATTAGTTTTTTAGCTACCAATTGAAAAGAATTTAATCTGCAACCAGGTTGTCGGATTTTTCTTTCCCAAGCAAAAATGCCCCAAATTTTGTTAGAATAGTCAATAATTCAAATCTTACTAGTTGCTGTTCTGTCCAAGTCATTATCAGTTGTTACACTCTTATCAATTGTTATTTATTTGGTTATATTGTAGTAAGGTAATCATTTTGGTCATAAAGCTAATCCTCTGTGTTAGGTGTCAAAGTGTTCATGTTTAACATAGCAGAAAACATCACACTAAATGCTACAAGATGCAGTTACAAAGCTAAACAAAAATTATCAGGCACTCGTCGTTTAAATACTTGAAAAGTACAGTTAAGTCACCTTATTTTGTAATCTGGGCTTGTTTTCACTGTTCAATCCTATACTACAAATTAAACACTGTAATACAGTAACACTGTGATACTGTAACACTCTACAGGATCAATCATGTTTCCCATGTAGATAGCTCCATTTATTCTGTAATTGCCTGATAAATTAACCAGCACAGACACCTGTCAAAACAGCAGACAATCTCTGTGAATCCACCTCCCAACAGGCTCATCTTAGTGGGCTAAGTTGGTAATGACAACTCCCTAAGTCTGTCCCCTCAGGCTGAAGGATGAGAGCACTATAGAGTTCTCTTTTCCAATCCGTCCCTATTAGGATAATGCATCAAATAGACATCTTAATTTGAAGTTCATTTTCTCCTTAAGGCTCTGCAAATGTCTGCAAGCGCGCATGCTGGAAAAGATAACCTTTCTTCGCAGCAAACGATCTTTTTATTTTTGTGAAAAATAAATTTAAATGTTCACTTATCAGTTACTACATTTTTGCATTGTTGAAGATTGTAAACTCCCTATATTACAATTGCTCTTTTGAATCCAGGTGGCCTGCAACAAAACAAAAAAATAAATCCTAATGTTTCATTCATAGAGCTCCTCCTCCAGCTTGACTAAAAACACAACCGCAGATGACTCATTGATTTCCACAAACAAACCAAATTGCCAGGAGTGGTGCACTCCAGTGTGACTCTGAGGAAACCTCATCACTCAGCAGTTATATTGTTGTGCACCCACCGACCTCCTTTTTCAACCTAGCTAGTGTGACGATAACGTGCGTGAAATGAACGCCGAGGCCTGCCAGCGGTGCCTGAGCGCTCGCAGGCCCCGACACCTGCCTGCGCTCAGCTGTTCCTGCCACGCTTGACCGCATGTGGCTAATAAACAGACCTGTCCTTATCACTGGAACTCCATTAACGGGGGTCGCAGTCACCTGAATCCCTCGCTGGGGCGACAGCAAATTACAAGGCAAATGTAATGGGTTTTGCTATATTGCCACACAGTGAGATAGTGAATTACACCAAAGGCCTGATGTTATTACATGTCCCCAGGACGTTGGCTCTGTGTTTTATGATGACTACAGTGAAAACCAGGTCAGTGCTCAAATTGTCATGGTCTTCGCCTCCGTTGCTCCAGTTCAATCTATCATGTCCATTCAAAGAGGGAACAAAGGCATGCAGCAGGTCGTGCACTTCACATGTCAGCCAGTGTTGAGCTCTTCAGACAAGTGTCTCAGAGGTTGTGCTCAACATCCGTCCTGCGTGATCTGATCACAAGTGGACAGGTGTGAGTACAGGTGTGAGGGCACCAGATGCATACTGACTGAGTTTTAAGGTCCAAATGCTAAGACCACATTCAGAGGTGGTTTGGTACACTGAGTTGAGTTGGGAATAAGAAGATTCTTGATTAACTTTGCAAAACGAACAAAAAAAATTCTTAATCTTTTGTGCCTTCTTGTAAATTCATGAATAAAAGCGGTATATTAAAATATTTCTCACCATACAAAAACATTATTTTGTTTCTGAACCAGGCTGTCGCCTACACTACACTGGCTATGCAAAACTACTGTGTCTCAAAGCATGTAAATCTGTCAACTTAAACACATTGTTTTAACTGATTTTACATTTAGTCTAAATTTACGAAAATGAATAAATTCTTGTGAAAATGTCAAATTTTAAAACCACAGTAAAAGGTAACCAGTGTAAGGTACTTCTTTGCTGCCCCTGGACTCTCTCACAAAATTAAGCATCAATGAGATGCTGCATCAGGAGAAATTTTGATACTCTGCAAAAGGCTTTTTTTATTTTTTTGTTGATGCCCTCTTTTTAATTTGTGAGATGCTACAGATTTCTTTCTTTGTGTGAAAAAACATGTCAGATTATCTCAGCTCAGATTATCTCTGGCTTCCATTGTTAGATAAAGACAACACTTCTTTCTTTACAAACGAAAGATGTGGGTGCATACAGAGCAGGGAGGTGGGATGTGATCACAAGTGGTGGCTACTGGAGGCACATGCTGGGATTCAGGTGTGTGAATGCTAGTCCCTTTGCCTCTTTGACAAGTCACCTTCCAGTGTAACAGGACTTTTACAGGGTCTGTATCAAGGCCGAGTTGATGGAGGACAGATTAGATTAATAGAGAGCCAAAGTGAAACCAGAACTTTCAGGTTCTGTTACAGAAGTTAGAAAACTTGATTCTAAATGTTCCAATTTAAAAAATACATCATTTTTTTCACCAATTTTAATTGTTTTATGTGTTTAATTTTTAAAATATAGTTATCTAAAAAACACTTGCTTGCATGTTCCAGCTTTCTATCACCATCAGATTTGATCAACATTGTACATTATTGTACATAGATTTTTAACTGATGAGGTTTGGGGTTAAAATATGCAATGAAACAAAACAAAACAAAAAAACCCTGAATTGGATTGAATAAAACTGCTTCTTTGATGCCGTATTTCTCTGCACTGTTTCCTGCCAGCGGCTCTTAAATGCAGCCTCTCTGTGGTTCACAGGAGGAAGGGGGGGCATGTAACAGAAACAGTCAAAGACAAGGGGTTTTGTTTTGATTCGTGAACCTTGTATCTTTTCTGTGGCCATACATCTTCCTCTGCCAGGCCTCCCAGGGGCTTCAGGACGTCCAACACCACAGGCCAGCTCTTGAGAAGGAGGCAGGGACAATGGTACCTTCAGGTCCCTATCCAGGCTCAGGAGATACCACTGGGGCCTCATTGACAAATTGTCCTTGTCTGGCCGCATGAGAGAGTGGGGATTGCGGTAATTGCATATTTCCCTCTAATTGCATTTGTCACATGTGGGGTCTGCTGCTGTGGAGCCAGGTCTGAGGCCTTTCTCAGTGATGTGTTAAACCAAACAGCTGAACTCTCACCTGCACCACAAGAAGGGGATGTGCAAGAGGAGGCCTGCAAAAAGGGCAATAAATTATGCAGTGGCACAAAACATCAGCAGAGCAGCAGTGGAGTCGGGCACAGAGGCTGCTGCCAGACGGAGACAAGCTGCAGGTCCATTAAAGCCTCAGCCGTGGTCATGAAGGAGTTGACTCAGTGATGCTGCTTAAGGACGATCAAGGGCTTCTACCTGCGTGATCATAACATGTAGCTAATAAAGCGTCAACAAGATTACAAAAAGACACCAAGAGACTTTTACATGATAACATTTCTGAATTTAATATTAACACAGCCACAACTTTTCACAACTAAAATCATTTGATATCTAATTTTAATGAAATTAAAAGCCTTTGTTATACTTATTGCCAAAATCTAAGAGAAAGACTTTTTCAATCCAAAAATAACAACTTAACATACTTAATGTATTTTCATTTAGAGCTGTAACTAACAATTATTTCATCATTGATAAATCTGTAATTTTTTTACCCCAATTAGTTGTTTTTTTAAGAAGTCCCAAAAAATAAATATGTCCACCTTAATTTCTCAGAATTCAAGATGTCTTTAGATGATTTGTTTCATCTAATCAATGATACAAAACAAAAGGATACACAGTTTCTTAAACACAACAAAGAGAAAAGCAGCAAATTCTCTAATTTGACTTGAAGATTCACAAAAATGATTGTCAGAAGAGTTTCAGGTAAATTTCATGTTGATCCACTGATCCTTCCAGCTTTTTTTTTCATCCTGTTTCACCTGTTTCAGCCCTGTTTTTTTTCCTGCTTCAGCAAAGTTTCATGTGGGGCTGAGGAAGGGGGCAATAATAACAAGCAGCTCTCATCTTGGCTTCTGGTGCCTCGTGATATGCGGCCAGGCTGCTGCATTATACAGAGGGGTTGTACAACTACATTTTAATCCACTCGTGTTTCTGGCCTGATAAAAGGATTCTCTCCATCTCTTTCTGTTTAATTCACACCATCATCAATCAAATGTGTCCCTGCCCCCCCTCACTCCCCTCTTCCAACCCCAACCTCCCCTCCTCCTGGGTTTTGGGGGTCTGCAGCAGATAGGTTGGGGGTCCCCCGAGGGGGTTAGGGACATGACGGACTGGTCACAGATGCCACAGAAATTAAAATGCAAGAGTCTGTGCAAGGTGTTACATTTCTCAGACATGCTCATTTGCAGTAATATCTGAGCAACATAAGGAGGCTTATCTGTGATTCCACATACGACTCTCACAAGATTATGTGAATATGATTAAAAAACACGCCGTCTGCGTCGTGTGGCTACAAGTGTGGAAGATTCCCTGTGTGGTAGATACACTGTTTTTGTCTTCCACCATTGTCTGCACATGACAGTCGCCACAGGCTACTTAGTAATGAATATGTGCCTGTAGCATGTGTGCTGTGTGGAGCCTATGAATAGAGTAAATATGCACATCTCTGCACAACAGGTCAGCTTCTGAGCAGACAGAAGAGAATATGATCAACCACAGAATGAGCTCCTGAAACTACAAAGGAATTATGTATAAACAACAGCTCAGTCTGTAACTGAAGTGTCACGCGATGATGTCTGATATCCCAGCAAACCCTTTTTGTCTAAATAAGGCTACAGTTCTGTGTTCTTCATTGTCTTTCATAGATACCCATAAGCCTCCATTTATGTGACACATGAATATACGCTCTGCTGACAGGTAATACAGGCTGCAACAAAAATAGCCTGTTTGTGAAAAGCCTATGTTAAACCACACTGTGACATTTGCAAGAAAAAGTAAAGCAGTTTTAGCTGATTTGTTAATATAACACGGTTATATTCAGATGCAATAATATTTAATCTGCCATTAGGGCACAATGTAAAATCCTAATTTTATTCATTCAAAGCGATAATAAAACATAAAGTTTATTTGCATGGTACTTATAAAAACCAGGGACCAGAAAGTGCAGCATAGGAACAAAAAGAACAAAAAATGTTACAAAATTACACATCAGTTCATACGTTCATACATACATTTACCAACCTGCACACATGCATAAATAGTATTTAATCTAACATCCAAATAGAATAGATTTTACATATTTTTTGGATAGATAAAATGTTCTTAAAAATGATTAAAAGGGGGATCCAGATTGTGAAAGTCAGAGTTCATCTGGCAGGTTGTTTTGGAGTTGAGTTCAGCCAACAGGTTTCTCTCTGACTGTGCAGGTTGACAAGGACACAGCGGTACTGTATATTCAGAGGTTTGTAGTCTGTATATAGTTAGATATAGCTTCTGAAATTATTGCTTAGATGCTTAAGTTGAAACCAAATCACCAAATCTGCAAAGACTGATTATAATTTGAATCCGGTCTGGCCCAGTCTTGGTTGCTGAGGCCAGAGTGGACCCTTGAAGACCTCTACATCCACAATTGGAATTGAATCCCTTTCTTGTTCACCTCATAAATTTCCTGCAAGTCTGTCTTTTTTTTTTTTGTAATTCAGCAGTGAGAGCTTTGCACCGAGGCTACCGGAGCTTATTGGCCTTTCATATCACGTAAAGGGTCCCAGCCAGACTTGTATGCTGTCAACGTTTTATCTGTATGAAGTGATACACCTGCGCTGTGTGGCATTTTTGAAAGGAAAAGGGATAGAAAACATGCAAGCTGTGGTTATTTAGTTTAACAGGCTGTTTTTCAGCAGGTGGCAGGTGTTAGAAAAGGAGAAAGTGAGCGTCTTGTCTCGCCCCGCTACATTTCTTCTTGAACAGTTCAATTTGAACAAAGGATTAAATGTCCATCATTAATCATAGGCTAATCTTGTAGATTTAGGCAAGTGGTTCCCAAAAGTCAATACAGCTATAATTTAATCAGAGAATGTCATCACAGTTTATGGAGCAAAATGGAGAGCTTACAGACAGGGTCTTGAACAATTTGCTTTAATCTGATCACCTCTGTGCACAGCAGGCTGAGTTTAAAGACTTTCTGTTGGTTTTACAGCGTTTATGTTTTATGTTTGTACTAAAATAAATCTGTTGAAGAATGAAAGAGAGGATGGAAATGAGCCCGAAGAAGAATTTCAGACCGTAAGAACTGACGCTAATTTTGCAGGGTAGCACGAGTTGATGTTAGGGACTGCCTGAACTGTTGGTGCACTACAATTATACTTAACTTATTGTATACAGGTCCCTGTTTATACTAATTAGTAGCCTAATAATATCCATGTTTGTTTACATGGATGATTTATGTGGACGATGATTATGTGAACGGATTAATTAGCATCTTTTTTGCCAGCTTATACCAGTTTTAAACCGCTGTGTTTAATATGCCAGATTACAATTGCTGTATGAAAGTTGCTTATGTCAGATGCTATCAAACATGCTAGCTTCAGTGCAGCGTTCCCATCAGGTAGCACTGCTAGAAAGGAGAAGATTATGACTTTGATTGTTGCCACTTAAACAACTGGCACAGCTGCAACAAGACCAATGCTGCTGTGATATGAGTGATTTTGGAGCGAGCCAAAAAGAGCAAGTCATGTTATTAAAATTATAAATTTTTAGCTAATAAATTATGACCTCCAGTCATTTTGCAGAAGTGGCCCCTTGGTGAAGCAGGTTTAGTGTCCCTGGTATATACTAGGACAATAAATATAGAACAACAAGTAGCATCTATTTAAAAGAGTAATGGCTGAGGTGGGTCCAGGTGGCTTTTATTATAAAAACTGAATTGAAGTTGTGTTATATAAATGTTGCATCATTAATAACTCTGAGGGCAGAATACACAAAGACCTTTTCCATTTTTACTACAGGTTTTATCATGAACGGGTTTGACAGTCTAAAAGAAGACTTTATATTTTACTTGTAACCCACATGTTAGATAAAGTATGATTCACTAACATGGCTCCTCTTCAATTTCTCTATGTAACTGCAGCCCTACTTCATAGTTGTAGTTAGTAGTTTGTGGGACAAAAGTATAAATATTTTATCGAGAGTAAATAATTCAATACCTGTGTATTCCTTTGCGGTTCACTACCAGCTCTGATCCAGTCACTTCAAGACATCTTTTGTGGATGGAGAGGCCCTTCAGCCTAAATGACACTTGGCCAAATAGCACTTAAGTACATGCTCAATATTTTAACAGGGCCATGCAAGGAAGCTGTGGAGTGGTGGAGCTGCTCCTGTAAAGTAGAACAGGTGGATTGGTTTTTCTAGTGTAGAGGCACAAGCATTAAGCTCTTATCAGCGGCTGTAGAGATTGACTGCTCAGGTCTAATGGCTGATTTCAGAAATTCCCAAGTCCAAGTGTTTTGGTGTAGTTACACAAGGAGTCAATAATTATCAACACATAACTATTTAAGATGTCTGTATTATTTTTTTATTAGTATTGAAATTATCACTTGAAAAGACCAACAATTTTTAAGCTTTCTTCAATCCAAGAACTTTATTTGCTTTAAACTCACCATCATCAGTTTTGTTTTATCCATTTAGTGTGTCACTTCAGTAGATTTTTTTTCTTTCTAAATATGTTTTGTATGTCACAAAACAGAGCAAATACTGAGGTTTGAAGAAATAAATCTGTCGTCCCTTTCCCTTGATACTTTCTGACTTCATCAGCCCGTCTGTTTGTCTGGTAGTCCATCGGTTCCTACTGAAGACATTACTGTTTTTAAATGATGGTCACACAAATATGTGCTTTCATCTTCGAAATGAGGTTAAATAATTCCCCAAAGCAGCTAGGTGCTATTTTCTCACAAAATAACACTCGAACAGAAGGTATTAAATATAACTATCAGAGATTATCAGCAGCAGGGAGATGTGTAAAAATAAAATGCAGCATGTGGGTTCATAGTAAGTAGAAACAATGAAGGACCATGTCATCCACAGCAACAGTGCAGCTCATTGATGTTTTCTTAATAGTTTTTGTTCAACAATGGAGCTCTGTTGCCCAAAGGAATAAGATATATTGGGCACTGGATTCACAATCAATACTCAGAAGAATCAGTTCATTGTTAGTTTGTGTCTGTCTCAGGTAGAAAATGTTCACAAACAAACAAGATGATGTGATAAAGTTTTACTCACATCACACTGTGTTGCATTTGCAGATTTCCTTTGTCACTTCTTGACTGGTATTTTCCCAAAAGCAACAGATGACAAAATGAAACGTACCATCAACTTAAAAAAGTAACAGATTTCTCTAAGTTTGAACATTGTAGGGAACATTAGTGACAATGAAAGTACACAATTTAAAAACATTCACAACAAAGATACAGTAATTTTTTAGACGTCTTAATGTGTAAATATTACATACTGTAAGTTTAAAGTAAAAAAAAAAAAATAATTCAGCTGGTAAACAGGTTTAAAATTTTTTTGAGAAACATGCAGTTTACGTCATAATCTTTTTTTTTCTGCTGCATTAGCAGGTTCTGGTAATCAAATTTACCAAAACTGTTTTCTGAAACTAACCCCGGATAAGTGTTGAAATGGCTATTGAAGAAGCCGTGATTAACGCTCTGTTGATGAGAAAATTAACTTATATACACTTCATTATAAACCCGGCAGACCTCAAGGACCCACACTTTTATGAAGCTGGGATCAGATGTCATCCAGCCACAGCCCCAATTAATCTCCGGGCCTTGTAACACGCCCCTAGAAACAAACAAAAAAAAAAAAAATGTGATTGGGTGTGGAGGGCAGAGACAGTGAGTAGAAAGCGAGGGTGAGAGATGCTATCCGGGGAGCAGCCGGCCCTGGCGAGTCTGCAGAGGGTAAGATAAGAAGGGGGCGGCTGCAGCAGAGCCTGGGTCTCAGAGAGGAGGCTGAGGTTATTCATTGCTCTGCCGTGAAAGCTTGAGAAGATTACCCAGAGCCTGGTTGGCAGTGATACAAGGGGGACAGGCAGAGGGGGCCCCCCTCTCACCCCTTTGTTCCCCATCCATCTGCTTGAATCTCACAATGGCTCATCAGGACCAAGTAGGGTGGAGGGGTGGAGCAGCAGAGGCTTGCAGAATGGGAGGATGTGAGCGGGTGGGGTGGGGCTGAATGAGGCGTTGGGGCAGGGAATGGGGGGGGGGTGCAACT
>JAPZDV010000002.1:22079888-22101494 GCA_029814665.1 Acanthurus lineatus | reverse complement strand
CCCCCGCCGGTCGCCCGCCGGGCCCCCGGGGCCGGGGGGGGGGGGGCCGCCCCCCCCCCGCCCCCCCGTCCCCGGCCCGGGGCCGCAACTTGCAAGACATTGGGAGGTAATGCGAGGCAGCGTAGGGAGAGTGAAGCTAAAAGGAGGGAGAGATAGTGCAGGACGGGGAATGAATCCTGGAGCATGGTGCTTGTTGAGATTGAATGAATGGTGCTGCAGCTGACAAGCTCTGACAGACTACATTGGGAAAGGCCAGGGAGGCGGGTGTTCACATTGTTATTTTCTGGGAGGTAATGGGCTGGCAGCTCCTCTTCACTCTGAATAATCAGTACTTTGGTTAGACTCAGACACCACTTCAAACCATGATAAATACACCACTCCAAACCCTTTCCAGCAAGAGGATAGCATTTGTCTCTAAATGCCTTGACCACCATATTTATCTTGTTGAGGAATGATCAGATGATGAAGGGTGCTTTCTTCCATTATGCAGGTAATTATAGGTGTTTTTACACCGGAAAAGATCAGCGGCAGCTTACCTTTACAGTGAGGGGGGGGCTTTACACTAGTCCTGCTGCACTGGTGGTGGTTAGGGATGGTTTTAATGATGAAATAGATCCAGATTATTAGTGACTGCCAAGAAAATGTAAACGCTTAAATACAGTGAATGTGTCATTGTGCATGTTATTATCACTCTCTGCTGCTTTAACATGATTATTTATTCAAGATGATAATAATTCACCATAAGCTGCCACTGTAATTGATGATTCACTGCATTCATTTTAGAGTGCAGGACTGCTGTAGGCCTTTCTCAGGGAAAAGAGGGCAGGGTTTTTTTTATTCAAAGTGCAGCAGGTGCTATTAATGGCAGTTTATCATAATGCACCATTTTCTCTTAACCCTCACAGGCCCACAAACTAGTGCAGTCTAACAGTGTTTCTGCATCACAAATAGCATTTATCTCCTGCTAAATGCCGCAAACTTGAGTCCTGTGGTTAATGTTCAACATATTTAATCAGATGTGTCCCATCAAATTTCTCACTGTGTTGCTTCAATAACCCCCCCTTAAAACTGACACTTGTGTCATCCTGTCTTTTAGTCGTTTCCTGTGTAACTACTTCATCTGTGACTGTATGAACAGCTAGAGGCTGTAAAACCGCTGAATATGAATAGCAGACCAATTATTTTGGCCCAGATGGAGGTGCGTGCTCCTCGCAGAACGCCATATCCTCGGCTAAAACCCATGCACACACACATACAAACAAAGTCAGGAGACCTTACACTTTATCTGTAGTGAATAAAGAGGGGACATGAAGAAAGCTAATGAGGTGTACAAATATTAATTTCAAACTGTCATGTTTCTGCATTTGACATGTGTGTTTAATTAACATTTTGATTGTAATTGCCATATAATTACCAAGTGGTGACAAATGAAAAAAAAATGTAATTTTTTTAATGCGTCAATACGTCAAAGAAAACAAGTGCATTTCAGCTGACCAAAACCGAGTAAATGGCTGTTGCAGTTGAGTCTCTCTCTGTCCCTGAGGAGCTTTTACTGGGACGTTCCCAAAAGAATCCTATCTCCAACCAAGCCAGTGTAGCTGGCGCTCACACACACAGTGGACATATGGCCAATCTCCCATCGTCTGCTGTGCTATTTACGGCTCAGTAGCCTGTCATTTGTTTTGCCTCTCAGAAACCAGTATGACACCTGTTTGAATTCTCAATAAAAGGCTTTTTTATGTCTGGGAGAAGACTGTTGTCACTTAATCTTTCTCTCTGCATCACTAATGACTGATATTGTGCTTTTTCACATGAGAGTGACAGTAATGTTTCTGTTGTTGTTGATTAGAATTTGTTCTCACAATGACTGTCAAGTCAGCCATCAGAAATCAGAGAATCTGCAAATTGTTTAATGTGCATCTGGACATGAATTAAATCTGAGCTCCATTTTATCTTTACACGCTGACAGACAGCATATTATTGCTGAAATCATTGTTTTAGTGGCATTGTAGAGAACTGCTTATTATGTGGCAGTTTCACAAATGTGTGGGTCATTGTTTCATCTTCTTGCTACACTTCTCATTAAATGTTAACACCTCAGTCAGTGAACAGTGTGAAGAAATAAAAGAGAAACTCCCTGGCAATTCGACTCTAACCTCAACTACAGAACCAGGCCAGTGACTAAAAGATGTGGGATGTGGGATGTGGGATGGAGGGGTGGGAATGTTTGGGGTCCTACAATTTGATTTAGTTTTGATTCTTGGCATCACAATTCAGTTTAAAACCTTGATACAAAACTGATTCTTGATTTAATCAATGGAGGCTGTGTTTTCGGTCTCTTGCTCCAGTATACTATGTGTTGAACCATTTATTAGGGTTTTTAGTCTGAGAAATTATAATATGAAACACAACTGGCAATTAAGATAAATAATTTTCACTTCAAATGTCAACAGAATAACTGATTAATTAGTTAATGTGACAAAATCTTCAGGTTGAATGAGACTAATAAAAGTAGGAGGGTTGAATCTTTATTTTTGCTGTTAGTGGTTCATTAATTATTAGAGGTGCTATACTTTATGTGTCCTGGTTGTAGTTGGCGGTGCTTTGTCCAGTGTGTCCTCTGCCTCCCCCCCCAACTGTGAGTTGTGATTCACTCCAGCCTCCTGTGAACCTGCATATGATCAGCAGATATACATAATGGATAAATGGATACAAGGAAATTTAAAACTGGAAGTGATGGTTTTCTGGTGGAATATGATTATGGTCTTATTGATTTTATTAATAACAGGAAAAAAATTGACATTATACAAATTTTAAGGTCGTAGCTTAAGCAAGACCTGAACTGCTGATACTCAAAGTCACAGTGAAACTGCAGTCATAGCATCTTTATCTTCTCCAGAGGGAAACAGAATACACAACCAACATGATGTTGCTCTGCTAGCTGCTCAGTAGCTCACAGTTGAACACAATTTATGAGTAAATGTCATAATTGGTTGAATAAGTTAAGTATATGTTACAAACTGCAAGATATGTAAAAAATATTTTAAGTGGAAGAGAAAAGAGAGATGTTTCCTTTAAACATATATGTATTTGACATAAACCAAGATATACGCAGGTTTACTAATGAAAATGTGAATTTCTCTTTCACTTAGTCTTTAATTTATTTCTTTATTTGTTTGTATGCATTTTACTTCCAAAAGTCTAAATACAGAATACAAACAAATACAGCAGCAAACAGTTTATATCCCACACATTTAATTGTTACTAAACAAAGATTACTCCTATGATATAGGTATTGCATCAGATTTTAAGTAATACATAATCAATACTGTATCAGCATGCACATTTTCAGAATAATAATCTAAGAATATTTATCTACAACATAAATTTGTTGTTGTAAGACCAGAGGTCTTGCTTTTATTTTTTTCTGTGAATTTGAGGCTTTTAGCAACAATTAAAGGTCAAAGACTTACATTTTTTTGTGCTTATTTCATATTTTTAGACTTATTTAATTCTGCACCATGGAGCATTTAAACCTCATTGTAGGGAAACAAAACATTTACACTTAATTTACAGGTCAGCAGTTTCCCTCTTATTTAGGTCAAGTGAAGAATTTTGTGAGACATTTTGACATTTTGTTAGTTTGGTTTATGGTCAATTATATCTTTGAAAGAACTGCTTTCTTTGAATAAAACTTTCAGAAAATATAATGTATCAATTTAAGTAGAAACATGTTATTTAAATCTGTAGAGACTTCATATTTGCTGTAACCTCAGTATGCATAAAATACTGCATACAGTCCTGCGTATAACATGTTTAAATGCTGACGGTTCTTCAGTGGGACACTATGCACAAGTTTAATGGACTCACAGTGGGTTGCACCATGTAATATTTTCTCCTTGACACTTGCTGAGTTTGGGTCTCTACTTGCCTGAAATGCATTGATCCCGTATGATAAGCTCAGCTTCTGCAGAGGCTGAAGAAATGAATCATCCTTAACCTCACACTTACACACCTGATCAATAACAGGCAAACAGACTTTACAGTTTCTCTTTCTGTGTTAGTAATGATCCCTTTTCTCCACTAATTTGACAGCAAGTCTTCGCTCTCAGATCAAAGGTTGTTTCCAGAGCAAAACAGATGTTTGCTCAGAGCTCTGTGGACCATAGGAGGCAAATGCACCAGGCCCAGGGGGCTCGTGTGCCCTGGATGTGGAATCATCTTTATAACTGAGCTGAAATGCCATTCCTCCTCCACTGGCTATAAATGCAGGAGGCAGCCACAGGCACGATGCAGCCAGCAGAACGAAAGAAAGGACATAATACACTCTAGTGTGAAGATTGGTGTAAAAATTAGAGTAAATTGATATACTAATGGAGAGATGAGTTTGACATGGTTGTTTGGAAAATAGTTTATCTTGATATTTGCTGTTTCCTGCACATTTGGATTGTAACATGAAACAAGGAGCGACAGGCTGAATAGTGCTTTTAGTGGAATGCTAAAATTTCAACGCTAACATGCTAAAGAGGCGTAATGTTTACAATGTTTGCAATTAGGTTTAGCATGTTAGCATCCTATGATTTGCTAGGTCGCACTTGATACAATAGAAGCAACATTTAAGCATCCTTTGATCTGATAATGATTGACAGGTTGACATCATTTCTTATTACCTTCTTAAGTTGTCACGTGCCATGGCTGGAAACATAATTCTGTTAATGATCTGACAGCATCACAAAAATGTCTCAGTCAGGTTTGGGGATAAACTTTGGTTTGGGAAATGACTGTTTTTAAGGAGACTGAAGTTTTGTGGTCATGAGTACATAATGAACCTATTGGTCCAAGTCAGTGATACACTCACAGTTAAAGGAGCTCAACTTTGACTGCTGGCAGAAAACAGAAGATGAACTGAGATCCCTGATGTTTGAGTACGAGGTTTTGTTGACCCGTTCATCCAGTTTAAACTTCTGTGGATTTTTTTCACTCTGTAATGTCACACTACTTCCTCTTTTGCTCCCATAGGACGAGAGGTCTTTGTCACTTGATATAAACACATGTTGTTTTTGAGGATTTTGATGAAACAAGCGATTGCTCTTTTGGGAGGACAGTCTTTTTTTAATAACAGAAAACAAAGTATTTGACAAATTAAACATTTGACTTGATGAAGGCGCTAGATGAGGCATTAAGGGAATCACTCAAGGTTTTAAAGTTGATCTTTAGTGGAACATGAATGCCTGTACCAAATAATGTAGTAATCAGTGTAAGAGTAAATAGATCATCCTGGTAAGTAGGATTTATTCTTTGGGGAATCATAAATGTCTGCACAGATTCTCACAGCAATTCATTTAAAAATTGTTGACATATTTTAGTTCGGAACAGAGTGGTGGAAATTGGCTGCTGCCATCAATAAAAATTTGCAACAACAACCAACAGACAGACTAGATCTGCAGAAGTTTAAGATGATTAAATCCATGAAAAGCAAAGCTTCCTCTCCCAGTCGGTTTCCTCTGCACTCGGACAATCATGGTGCCACCAACACAAGACACATACTGTAGCAACATCACCTGCTATGGAGGGAACAGGATGCAACACTCAGGTTTAGAGTGTCACCCTGAGGCCACAGAGTGCTGAGTCAGTCGTCACTGACAAGGTCTCCTCGCCCTGCGTTCACCCTGACAGCTGAATTATTCATTAAAGGAGGGAAAAAAGCACAGGGGACTCTGCTAATTTCTCAATGGGATTGTTGGCTGTCCTCACAGTAGGCCGTCCAATGAAAAGACAAGCTCAGTGGGTTGGTTTAAAAATGATCTGTGACTATTTTACTCAATACATTTATTAAATGGACATCACCAGCAATCCTCACAATTAATAATGCTCTCAGTGACTCATTGACTCCGTGGCACAGCGGACAGATCTTGTGTTTCCTGAACTGATGTGGCGTTAGCTGATTTCAAGGACGCTGAACGGTGGTGTGTGGGAGTCTAAAATCAGACCCTCCCAGATTTATTGAGGGCACTCATACCATCACATACATCCAGCAGCGGCAGCTCAAGTCGTTTTAAAGGTTAGGGATCTTGCCAGTTGTCGTCATCAAAGAGAGTGTCTCTATGTTTGTGTCCTTTCATAACTGGCAACAAGCCCGTGAGATATGCAGAGGTTAACTTAGCATATGACATTCTCTCGAGCTCCAGATCTCTATAATAAACTAAATCATGTTCAAGTGGGAGCAAACGGGGAGAGAGAGCATCGGTTTGAACCCGACACGTTGCTCTTTTTCATCTCTAACTACTCTACTTAAAGAGCAACAGTGTAGCCATGAGAAAGATCAATAATCTGTAGGAGGTGATAATATAAATCATTAAAGCTTAAAAACCCCAACAGGTTACCACCGAACAACAGGCAAGTCCTGTAATACCAATTAAAAGAGAGTTAAAAATCTTACTGACAAACACAAGTACAATATAGATTAAATGTTTGTTGTGATCACAGTGAAGAGAGAATGAAGGTACCAGTACAGAACAATGCAACACAAGCTTCCCTTTCATAATCAATTAAATATTTATCAAGGTCTTATATATTCTGTGCATCAAATATGAGGAGGAAGCTCAATACTGAACTAACCTGAATCGAGTTACATACTGTACTGAACATCCAACAGAAAGGGTTGATATTTACAAGGTCAGTGGTATCAAAAATCATATTCCCAAATCATATTAAAGCAGGTTATGAATAATTAAGAAGGTTGTTTGGCGTGACAGCAGTTGTTGTTGGCAGTCTGCAAGGCGTCAGCGAACTCGAGTCAACGAATTTGGTCTTATTTGTGGTGTTTCTGCCTTTTTGGACAAATAATGTAAGAGTCTTTGCATTTAATTGTACCAGCAGACCATTCAAGAAGCCTGTGCTGCACCTCTTTACCTGTGTTTGGATTAGCTGGGAGTTCACTGAAGTCAGCCCCCAGATGGTAAAAGATGGTTAAAGATGGTTCTTAGGATAGGTGATGTCATGGAGACTGCATCCATTTAAATGCAGTCTGTGCAACATAACCTACATATTTAATTCAGTAACCCCTGACTGTCAAGATTTTCCTGAAGCCTCATATACATTACCTGCTGTTTTGGTAGCAAATTTTGATGCAACTATAGCTTTTATCTGATCCTGATCCAACCCGCAGCACAGTGGATCAGTGACTAGCGCTGTCATCTACTAGATGTGAGTTCATTTCCCTGCTGAGACTTACCTCTCTGTGAAGTTTCCATGTTCTCCTCATGCTTGCATGTGTTTTTTTCTGGGTGATTTGGTGTTCCTCACCCACCAGAAACTAGTACATATAGGTAAAATTCTCCTGTCAGTGCCCTTAAACACAGTACTGTTCAAGAGCTGGAGTTGGATTAATGCAGGAAAAGTTACTCTTGAAGAGACATTAGAGGGAATTGAAGATAAAATGACAGTAACATTATCCTCGGGGGGTGTAGATGTGAGTAAATTATAAGGTGTGGAGGCTTTTTTACCATCCTCACCTCCTCTCATTGTCATCTTGTTTCATGTTTATTTCACTAAAAAAAAGGCACTTTAGGTAGAAAGTCCAAACATTTTCACTCACAAACTGACATACACAGGAGTATTTAACGCTGAAGGCATTCGTCACCATAGAAAGTCTTTTCTAATGTTCTAATGTTCTCTGAGAAGATAAGATGAACATCGGCACAGTGCAGACTCAGCAGGAAATAAAAATCTGTTGTTACACTCTGCTGTATGCAAACTGCATCTTTTTGTCCTTTTTACCTCCAATTTCGTCACTTCACGTATAGCTTTACATCTGGTTATAGAGAAGATAAAAGGCCTAATATGCTCATTTCATTTGAATGTGTATGTGTGAGTGTGTACCCCCCCCCCCCCGGCTCTCTAATGCTACCTCTGTTTGTACTAATTACATACCGAGCTGCCTGCCACGTTTGTTTGTCACCTCTTTCCACTTTAAATATCACTTTCATGGTTACAGAGAGAGTGAGGGAGTTACACCTCTGGGAGCAGAGGTGTCAACAGGCAGAAAACCACAAATCACGTATTTTCTGCAGCCTCCCACTCCCGAAACGCACGTGAGCACAGATAGATGCCGACCTGTTAACAAACACACTCACCCACAGCCACGCATCCTCGCAGCAACAGATGGACGGCCTTGAGGCAGAGCCTGAGAGACTTGTGTGAGGGTAGAGCGGCTGCCAATTGATTGCTAAGATCAGGTGTGCGTCTACACAAAGGCACCTCCTGCTCTTTTCAAGTATCATGGTTATACCAGCCTGAGGACGAATGGAGACACAAAACAACAGTGGCATCTGTGGCAGGTAATGATCCCCTCACAAAAAATCTGGATAATGACATACCTCAACCATTTGTTGCAGTTAAAATCACTGTTGCTCATTCTGAGCTCCACGTGTGTCCTCCAGCAACATGTGCCGGAGCTGTGAGGGCAGCGTGGTCGAGCCGCAGCCGTAGATCAGCAGTCGGACGGCGCTGGAGTTGAGCCAGCGAGAGCAGGATCGGATGAAACGGTGTCAGCTTTTAGCTGCTGCTGATCCAACCTGCATCCGTAAATTATACTGCGCACATTGGATAAGGTCAAAGGTGAATCAGAGCGCACTGACTCCTGTTTTCTGTTGCTTAGGCACATTCTCTGAACCAAAACACTTTAGAGCAAACACAAGATCAGTAAGAAGGTGTCATTCACTCAAAGCATTAACTCAACCAGTTCGATTAAAACATTTTTGAGGAAGAAAATTTCTCCAAACTTCAAAGAAATGTCCTCTTAGACTCGAGGATGAACTGATTAGATTTTGATGGTTGTAGGGCAAAGGTCACATCCATCCCATTCTCAAACTCACATTTCAACAAGATAATGTTAATAAGGAAGCCCTTAGTGATGTAAATGTCCTCCAAGACCTCCACACTTACTGGCTGTCCAATATCCATGTACTCATAACTGTGTGGTTTCACAATCTCATCAGATATTTGTATTCAAATTTAACACGTTTTTGCAAAAAGCATCACTTTAAGACATTTGATGGATATGGAGAGTCATAATTTTGATCAGAAATTTGTGCCAAAGTGACTGAGGAAATCTGTAAGTGCAGCACTTAAACTACTTGTCATATCTGTGTGAAACAGGTGGATGTTGGAAAAGCAGTCAGAGAAGAAAAAACACAGGGCAGACAAAAGCACATCGCCACCACACACACTGAATGACATGTTCACCAAAAGCTCGACTGACGTGTTGAAACACAATCTCCACCTGCCTGTGAATGATCCCATGTCATGTTTCCCCACAATGCCACTGTGGCATGTCTCGTACAAGCGGCCAGCCACCCCTGGATTCAAACATCAACCAACAGGGTCTCCCCTTGATTCCCCTCTCCTCTCCTCTTGCTTTAATAAACACGATAATAGCAGTGCTGTGTTCCTGTGGGCTCCGTGTTAACACTGTGGCTGTCAAAGGCCATCATGCCCCTTCAAAGGATGATGGCTCTCTAAAGTGGGCTCTCTCGCTAGCAGCCATTTTCCACTTGACTGGCCCCACACACGAGGGGGACTGGTAGCCCCTAGCAGCTGGGCTACACTGGTCACTGGGGGGTGGGGGAGAAGGAGATGAATGGGCTGGATACGAGGGGAGGGGGCTAATGGCAAGAAAGGAAGGACATCTATATGCATCAAGGGGTCTAAAATACACCTTTTATTTTAGCCTCCAAAACACTTCAGCCACTGCTCAGGTGTGTTTTCTGTACACAAGCAGGTTGATCTGCTCATCAAATACCTGACTTGTGCGCCTTTTGCACTGGACTTAAAACTCACATCAGCATCTGGCTTTTTAACTTAAGAGGGAAAGGATACAATAGGCATTAATTCCCGGGTAAAATTACTCTGCAGTGGACACATATATTTATCTTTTCCAGCTCTGATTGGCTGTGATGGAAACATGACACCTGTGTAATCACGCCAATTTTCTCCTCTATACAGCACAATGCCTTGACAGCACAGTCATGCTGCATAGCAGAAAAGCTGGAAGTCAGAGCTGGGAATGACACCTGAGTTAAAAACATTCATTTACAAGAAGTCGGAAAACTTAGATTTCACAGAGTGAGTGAAGTCAGGTTTACAGTGGATGGCCATTGATAGCAGTGCCTGTTGATAACAATGCAATATAGAGTATTTTGTGCAGGAAAACATGTCCACAGATAGAAGTTGGACAGCACTGTGTGCACGACCTATTTGAATAAGACACAAAGAGGACAAAACTGCTGATGAACAAATATATTAACATTGCTAACACAGCTGCTGAAGCACTGAACAGCCATCTTTGATTTTGAGGTCACGATTGGTGACGTTGCTCTGACCTTTTTTCAGTCAGAAATGTGACTTCAGGGGGCATTTCAGTTCAAATTTCCATCAAGGAACTCTTTGACCTCTCAGTGCAAATGGAAAGAACCAGTATATCAATGAAGGCCTGTCGCCTTTGTTGGTGACCTTTGCGACACTTTGACATCTCAGACACAAATTTCATATGGCTCCATTCAACAGTACTCAAGCAATTTGTTCTTGACAGCTCAGCATTGAGTTTAAAAAAAAAAAGCTTTAGAAAGTAATCTCTGTAGCATCATCACTGGCCTCCATGCTGCTTTCTATTCCCTATTAAAAATCCTGCATATGTGCAGTGATTTTGGTGTAAAAAACAATGTTACATCCCATTAACTTGCATGAACATAAAGAATCATTTTGTGGTTTAACGGAAACATTTTGCTGCTTGATAAAAAACCCGGCCAAACCTCTTGCACTCCTTGATGAGAAACCGACTGCCAACGTCTCATCAGATACCAAGAACGAAAGCCCATCGAGATGTTATGATATGAATGATAATTCAGCGAGTGTCTGTTTGCTCGGCCGTGCGGGCTTCGTGTCAACACTCCGGGTCCAGTCAGGTCTCAGACGGGACCAGGAGAGCAGGATGCATTTTCATAAATCATTTCTTGACACCACATCAAGGTTGTGTGGTTGGCAGTCTGTAAATTGCCTTTGCATTGACAATGCAAAGGAGCTCCGCTGGGATTTAAGTAGTTCAGCAGCTATTTGTGGCTGCAAAATTAGGATGACCTTTTCTCTAACTGTAATAATGGCGCCTTTAATACAAACCAATTTACAGAAGCGAAACATCTCATCATATACTGGAAATTTAAACCAGGTTATGTTAGAGGCTACATGCATACAGACAAGCTAGCTTTTGTTACCCATCCATGGTGCTCAGGCTTCATACTACCCACAGAGTGGAGGTAATAATTAGCTCACTACAGCAGGGTAACAAGTTAGCACCCCCGTCCTGCTGTGCGGCTCTGTAATTGGTCCCCTCATGTGGCACAGTCGGGCCCCAGAACAAAGGGTTCCCAGAGGGGGAATCTATGCTGACCCATGCTGAACCCCCCACAACAATGACAGGCAGGAAGCATTTACATATGCTGACAGACTTGTCTCTTCCTAGGGTGGAGTGCTAGGCACTTCATTAAAGCAACATCAATACCTGCTGATAGAAAACAAGGACTGGGCCCATGTGCGTGGCTGTCTGCTCCAAGACACTATAGTGAAATGACATAGGGCTGTCACATCCAATTTCAAATAAATGGACAGCATTTATTAAATGAGGTGTGTGTGGAAATTGATGGCGGAGAGGCTGTCTGAGCTGTGCCTGCCTGTGAATCGTCTGCATGCATCAGCAATTGGTTTATTCACAAGCTGTTCACCTGAGCATCAGCTGCCAAAATCTGTCGGCCTGCAGGTTCGCCCGAGCAAATTTCCACACTTTTTCTGAGCGTTGTTTTCTTATTTTTGTCAACCAAAAGAAGACAATCCACCTTTCCACTGTGTGGCCGTGCTTTTACATTGTGTCAAACGTTAACACGTTCAATGAACCTGGCATTCATGCCTCCAGAACGAGAAGATCACGCAAAGTCAGACACAGGTGACATATCTGTCGATTCAGCAGGAGTGCAGGTGGGTTCGTTCGTTCATTGCATCATGGCGCTGCGAGTTCATTCTCTTATCCAGTTAAAGGAAGGGTAAATCCTCCTTCCATTTGACACGCTGCTCATTTAGCTGAGAGGCACAGTGGTTGTCTGGAGGGAGGGGAGCCGTGGGGGAGCTGTGGTGGTGGTGGTAGTGAGGGAGGGGGGGCTCTTTGGGAGGTGTCGTCCTGAGCAGATGGACCTCTCAGTGGCGTAGTAAGTGGAGTCTTCACATGGCAGAGGAGACTGCAGGATCTCACAGGACCGAGACTCAGCATCCAGGTGGCCGCAGCCCCTCCTGACCAGCTGGAGGAGCGATGGGACCATCTGACACCCGCAGGAAAACGATACACTTTTCTTTGCTGCTTTGTTTTGTTCCGACACAAAAGCCCCGAGCCAATCAAGGAATTTAGCTAATGAAGCTTAGAGAAAATCCCTTTGATTACATTCAAATACTCAAGGTCACGTAAACAACAGGAGCGCAGCATTTACATGCAATCTTCAGGTGAACGCTCCGGGTTTACGGCCGGGCTCAAATATTTTTTATTTCAAGACAGAAACAATAAATCTGATGTATTGTTTGAGGTGATTAAGATTTCATTCAAACACATCCTGCATCAACAACCGACTGCAGTGATTTCTGTGCAGCTTACGCAATACTGCAATGTAGATTCAATAAATCCAAGTGAGAAAGTCCCATCTGTGCTTCTCTTCCACTGATCCCAGGCCCTGGAGGCTACATAGGGCTAATTGCGGCCCCGTTTTCCCTTCCTTATCTTTTTGTTTTTACTCATTGTCGGGGTCAGGGAGGCTCCCAAGTGACCAGCGGCAGGAGCAACAGCCATCGGCCCCCGCTGAGCATCAGTAATTAGAGCCCTCCTCCTCCTCCTCCTCCAGGCCGGGGAACCTCTCGCTCTCCTTCTGAAGGGCAAGGGGCAGAGAGGAGGAACAGCTGCTGATGGGAAAGCACTCTGCGGTTCCCATGGATGACCAGCGTCCCTCCGTCCTCCTCTGAGGATGTGCAGCAGCATCTTTCATACGGATGATGTGGGCCTGGACCACACATACTATACAATCCTTGTCTGTCTGGTTTTCCTGTGGCTGCTTATCCTGCCACTTCTTTTCCTTTGTGTTGTTATTAGCATTTCCATAAACAGTCCAGTCTGTCGTCTTTATAATGGGGACAATACGTTACAATAAGTGGACAATAACATTAGCATGGTCTGCAATAAATACTACACTTGCAAAGGTTATAATGGTCACTTTAGAAATGAATGAAAATGAGTCTGCAGGAGAAAATCTACATAATAGTCTTTTTTAGGGGTGATAACAAGGTAGAAGGTACACAGAGTGAAATTCTCAGATCGTTGACTGAAGTCTAAGCCTCAGTACAACTATGTAAATATGCTCCAATACAACTATAGATCCTGCATAAAATTTCAGCAAGGTACCATCAGAAAAATAATTTCAAGTATCAAAATTAAAACCTTTTTTCTGTAGAAAAATGTCACCTGTTGTCCTCATTTTTTGGCATCTTCACTATCTTTGCTTTTTCATGATTTAATGCAGAATTAACCTGTTTTGCACTCAAACGTTTATTGAGTATAAAGGGTAAATGTCTCTTTGGTGTTTACCAAAAGCAGATTTATGTGTCCCCAAGTCCATGAAGTAATATCTTCTATACAATCATGTGCTTCACAAAGTGGCAAACCTCATCCCATCCTGGCCTTTGAGCTAATCATGATGCCATCACCTGTTACCAGTGAATCCATTTACCTGTCGAATTTTTCAAACAGGTGTTTTTTAATATTCTGCAACTTTACTGGTCTTTTGTTGCTTCTGTCCCAACTTGTTTGAAATGTAATGCTGCCTTCAAATTTAGCATAAGTATTAATTCACAAAAAATAAATTGATGAGCTGAAACATTAAATATATTGTCTTTGTTCTGTTTTCATGTAAGAATAAGTCTAAAAGAATTAGCAAATTATTACATTCTGTTTAAATTATGTTTTACACACCTAAACTTCTTCAGAATCAGGGCTGTAAGTTTTCACCTCTCTGTTTATTATCAGCAACTTTATTTTACAAGACATCCTCATTACATCCCACCACCTGAAGCTCATACTTCAATGCTACATGTAGCATTTCATCTCCTGATCACCACAATAGTTTTTTATCTCATCCTTGCATGTTCAAAATTTTATATTCCTTATATGTGTCAAAATATCATCATTAAATCTTTAGTCTACATGTGCAAAATCAGTTCTCTCCTTTTTTTCATGCAGGAACACAGTAAAAAATGTATTTCATGTGGTCATTTAGTGCCTGCTGATCAGTGAGTAACACGTTTTCATATAAGGTGTGCTTGCGCCATCTAGTGGGCAAAAACAGACTGACACTCGTCTGCAATGCACCTTTTTTTTTTGGCAAGAAACTACAAGAATCAAGAAAAGAGCTGCATTCCAGCGCTGAACTTCTGACATTTAATATTTATAAAAGTTTATAGCTTTTCCCATCAAGGCCTATTAAATGACTTTTATACAAATGTTGATAAATTGAAGTGCAAATATGGCTTAAAAATCACAAAGCTGCAAAGGAAAGAAATGCAAAAACATCACTTCTCTAGCAAAAGGCTTAAGAACGGCAGACTCTCGGACATACAGAAAAAACTTAAAGGAGTAATTCTACATAATGGAGGACGCACTTAATCTTTTTTTTTTCAAGAATTAGAGGAAAGGATTGATATCACTTAAGTCTTGAGGGGTATGTTTTAAGCTAGGGCCAGCATTTGGTTAACATAGCTTAGCATAGAGACTGGAAATGGTAAAAAAAAAACCTCTGCTTACCAGCACATTTAAATTGCACTCATTTATTGTTTTTATTATTTTTACTCTAAACAAAAGAAAAAATTTGTATGTGGTTCACCTGCTCCTTCCAGTCTACGCTAAGCTAAGCTAATTGACCCTCACATCCAGGGCTAAAACTTAACACACAGCTAAGAAACTGGTATTTATCCTTTCATCTAACTCTCAGCAAAAAGATAAAAACATAAACCTAGCACTATTCCCCAAAATGTTGAACTGGTCCTTTAAATGAAACGTCTCCTTTAACGCCTCCTGCGGTATGCGGTTCTCAGATCATTTATCATAACGGACAATGAGTGTTGCAGTAGTCTCCTGATGTAAACAGCTTGTAGATGTTGACCAGCGGGAACATGGTGACCGAGCCGACGAGGGAGCCTATCTGTGCTGAAGCTCCACACCAGACCAGGGCGTCGTGGCTGCGGTCCCTCAGCATCACACCCACCATTACTTTCACATAAGTCAGCATCCCGGTGAAGAGGAGCCACGAGACGACCTGATGAGGGCAAAAGAGCAGAGTGGACAGATGAAGGATAATCTAATAAAATAAAATAAAATATAAATGAGGATTTCAAACGTTGATACCACGGTGACACACTAAAAGTCCGTACATGTTTCCTCATGAGCGGTTATGAGAGCGAGCAGAGTTGCTCAACACTTCAGTAAAGACCGAGGTGAACTTTGCCACAGTGTTTCCCTGATAAAACCAGAGGAGTGCTTTTGTGTCTTTCTTCGTTTCTCAAGCAACATGTTTATGTTTCACTCACAATGAGCATCTCTCCCACCACAGACCCTTGAAGCAGAGGACATGGACTCAGAGCTGCCATGGCCATGTTATAGCTGCCAAACCCCGTCCCCAACACCGTCAGCACACCGAGGAAGACCAGCGACCTGGAAACAAGAGGTTTGTCGTCAGCAGCAGCTCCCTTATTTCTAGGAATTAAGACGACGTCACTTTCATAGGAACAGTCTGGTTTTCTTTTTATTATCCCACTTTTATTTTCAAATCCATCTTACAAGCCCTCATAAAAACAGTGAAACAAAATGTGCTTGCTGTAATCATCCCTCCTTTTTGTTCCAGAGATAAAACACCATTATATAATAAAGATCTTCATTGTAAATGATGGGGGGGACAAAATCCACATCCCTCATTTGGTTTAGTTTATCAGATGTTAATGAGATTTCAGTAGTCTGAATCAAGTCAGATAAGAGAAGTTTCAGTCACTTCAGTGTGAAGTTTCTGGATGAGGATGCTGAGTCATCGTCATCAGGCTAAACTTTGGACACTTTGTTATTTTCTCTGGGTTTCTCCGGTCTGTTTCTTCTCATCCCTCACTATTTTCTCTCATATTTTTTTTAACATCAAATCCTGCCTTCCTCACATAACCTTTGTCCATCATTTAAAAGGAAAAAACATGACTCTTCACATGGTTATATGGATTAAACAAGGTTTGGATTCAAATAATATTTTTTTTTGCAATAGAGTTACCAAATTTTTCTTTAAAAGCCATTTCAGCCTTAGTTTTGAGACAGACTTTACAATTTTGAATCTATATAACTACAATTCTTACCTGTTTTGGAAGAACATTGCAACGGTGCAAGCCACCGGGTTGGCCATTGATGACAGGGTGGCAGAGAGGTGGTAGGCCAGGTTCCCGTAGGGCATACAGGAGTACGTCTGCACGGAGGGCAGCAGGCCGTTGGTCACAGCATTGACCCACACCACCAGAAAGTAGATGAAGATCAGCTGGCACGTGGTGTGTTTTTGGTTGGCTGGCCGAGGCCTGTCCTGTGCCGCCTTGTCACCTTTCAAATCCTCTCCATCAATCTCTGCTCCGGGGTTATCCAGGCCGGAGCTGACAGATGCCGCGGCGTCTGGAACGAGGTTTTCGGTGGACAACTCGTACGTCCGAGGAAGCCTGTTTAGTCCAATAAAAGCAGCCATGCTTATGCACATCATGGCTGCCAGGAAGAAGAAAAACACCTTGGGGGAAAAGTTGGGAAGAAGATACTCTGTTTGTAATAACCATGTGTTCCCCTCTGTGTGGTTTCCTGCTGTAGAGTTGACACACTGAGAGATGCCAACACCTTGTCCCAGAGCGACTATGCCAGGTATGAAACCACTCAGCCCTTCTCCGATGAAGTATGTGGTGATGTATTTCGCTGGTAGCTGCATCATGAAAGGCAGGAAGGTGACTGAGGACGTGCAGTCCACCAGAGAGAGGAAGAAGGTGATGATGAAGAAGGCGGTGCTGTGTGGTGCCCCGGCTATAATCGTCGTCTTGTTCCAGAAGAAGGCGAGCAGGATGCAGGAGACGACGCCGATGGAGAGGATGAAATAAATGACGATGCGCTCTTTGAGACGACCCGGGCACAGTTTGTGAGTGAGGGTGACCAGCAGAGGTCCCAGGTTGGCCAACTGGATGATGACAGTCAGGTAGGACGGGAGCTCCCAGCCCTCCGGAAGAGTGTTGACGATGAGCGGCAGTTCGACCCACAGACCGTTCACCGCCACCCAGGAGCCCAGGCCGAAGGCGCAGGCCAGCATGTGGACCAGCAGAGCCATGCTGCAGCCAGATCAGTCTGAGGAAGGCCCGAAGATCAAGAATCTGTCTCCACAAATGGTTCCACTCCTCCTGTGTGTCATACCTATTAAAACAAAACAAAACAAAACAAAAAAAACAAGGAGCATAAATTAAGCCATCATATATTGTCTCAAAATGAGTTGGAAGGTTTTCATTGTTATACTTTGTCTAATATAAATGGAGATTGATAAGCTTGTAGCCTAAAAGGAGATGAGATATACGGCTGTCGTTACTTTCACATGCAGTTCAAATCTTTTGAGTGGTTGTGCAGAAAGTGTCAAGTTAATACATTTTGAGGTATTTCTGTTGTAGGAAAAATAAAAATGCAAGTCAGCACTGTTGGAAAAAATGGTCGAAATCAGCCTTTGTGTTGTCAGTCGCTACCTTCGTCTCAAGGCTCATCTAAGGTCGCATGGAGAGGGGGCTCATTCCTACAGCGTGGTGAAGAAGTGTGATGTTGAATTCAAACGTGGTGAAGGCAGATGTTGTCCATTTTGAGAAATATTAGAGAAGTTATTAACTTCAAACTTTCTGCCTAGTGATTCAAAGAGTTGAACTGTTTTTGCATCTGATGAGAGCTGTATGACTCGTTTCCTTCTGCTGCAGGACATGAACTTATCAATCACCCTTCATATATTTCAAACTTTTTATTAAAAGGTTAACTGGCAAAAATTTAATACTTTTCCATAAACATTCCTTCAATCCCTCACACATGTAATCAGCTATTTGATGAGATGGTTTAACTGAACCCAAAGTCTAAAAGTGTTGTATTCGTCATGAACAATGAAAGTGTGAGGAACATTAGAAACGTATTAGACACTTAGACAATTGTCGTCTGCTGACTCATGAATTCCTCTATCTTGGATCACATGATACAGGAAAACACATCAGATACAGGAAATGATTGAAACTTCTGCTCAGTCAGTGGTGGAAAATTACTGTGATTTTTTTTAGAAGCATCAAAAACAACCACGTAAAAAAAACAAAACAATCAAAAGTCCTTTTTTAAAAATACAAGATACAACAACTTTTAATTATCATTTTACCAGCATCAGGCTGCATAACAAAATGGTAGTTTTAATTACACAACTGGTTATTAATGGATGTGCTAATAACATAACACTTGAGTGCAGCATACAAGGTAAAAAGTCTCAGTCTGAGGATATAAGCTCTCCTTCAATCTGGTGGTTTTGGCAGCAGATATTTCTGGTTTTGTCTTTAAAAATCTTGTTGACTCTGCACAGGCACCTCAGCTTCGTCTGATGCTCAATGAAAGTGCACTAATAATGTTCTGAATGATTTTAATCATCCGTTCATGAGTTTAATCATCTGGAGTTTTCCTTCCTTGGCCGCACATTTTCCTTGTCAGTTTTGGATGTTTCCAGACAGAAAATACTTTCTATCGCTCTCATGTCAAATTTCAGAAGAATGTGGCACAGGAAGTTTTGGTCTTTCTAAGTTTTCCTTAAAAATTAGAGCTAAATTAAATAAGTAATATTGAATAAATGTAATTTAAATATGCCTGTACTACCTGTATTGTACTTTGGTAACACTAATGTCTAACTAACATTTTATTGCTGGTGGTAGCTTATTTTAACTACTTTATGGGCAATAAACCTCAAAAATGCGTCATATTTTATACACAGATTATTTTGTGCATAAAATCTAACAAATGTAAAGCTGGAAACCACATGCATTTAGAAATATAATTGCATAAATTATTCTTCTCTGTAATAGAAACACTTTAAAGGAGGTAAATGCTAAACTTCACTGAACTCTGTAAACTTGAGAAACACTGCAGGTTGTCAGCAGGCAAGAAGTATGTCACATCCTGATAATCAATGAGAGCAAATGCCAGATGAGGCCAGTCAGTCTCATCTTCATGGACATTCATGTGACCAAACAAGTGGCCAAACAAGTCCCCTCACAGATTAAGCAGAAGTGTTTTCGATCATTTTTAGTTCGCACACGTGTTTGAAGCTGCTGATACACAGTTTTCACATCTCTTTTCACACGTTGTGTCGGAATAAAACAAATTAAATGTGTCTGAACAATCTTTCACACTGACCCCACCATGACGGACAAAGCAAGTCAGATAATATCTACAAGAGATAAACACGTTGTTTCGAGAAATGTTTATCAGAAAAACAGAGTCACGCCTCTGAAAAGTGAACTCAGCTGACGGACACAAAGTGTGCTCTTTGTTAAAATCTCATGTTGTCAGAGGAGCAAACAATGCAAAGTTCACCAGATACTCAAAACTGATCCGAGAAGCACAAAAAAGCTGCCATTGAAGTACGGAAACATACTCACAAGTAATGAACTCTTGAGTCCTTGGAGGCGTTGACTGCAACTCGCTGTCATCTTACAGACAGATAAGTGTCAGAGCTCCTCTCTCTGTAATGCACACACACACACACACACACGCTGATGGGAGTCACATGGCCCCCCCGGTGGGTCAGAGTCCAATCCAGCCGCCGACCGGCTCCTCTGGAACAGAGGGCAGCGTCCATGTCCACCGAGCTGCTTTTACTGCACCTCCTAATTATTAATTATTAATTAGGTCAAGTCAACTCTGAATGCCTTCGAGGTGCCCTTGACATTTTTGCTCCAGCTGATAAAAAAAAAAAAAAAAAAGTGCTGCAGTAGTTGTTTTTGAACTGCTCATGCCTGCACTGCCCCCTGTTGGCGCCAGGTGCAAGCTACAGCTGTTTATCTGGCACCGGTGTGAGAAGTTTTGGTTTATATAAATTTGGCAGTGAGTGGGAGTCTCGATTGCAAAATTATTCCCAAAAAGTTGCCTCTTCTTCATTGTTTTTTTTTTTATTTTAAAAAAGACGTCAGTGTCCTCGTGAACACCCACAACATCCGCCACATCATGAGAGTGTGAACGGAGCTGAAGTGACTAACAGACAGGTGCTGATGTTTTGACCATATTTGACTTGTAATTGCATAAGAACCATAAAAGTGATTAATGACATTAATCATGCTTCTGTTTTCCAGTGTTAACCAGCACTGAATTTGGTCCTGAACCGAATTACTTAAATAATATGAAGCTTTTTTAATCATATCTCAGCTTTTCAAACTATGACATAAAGAAAAAGTTACATTTTTTGTCAGTATCTTTGCACGCATAATCTAGTTTTTCTTATTCTCAGTATCTGGTCAGACAGACAGGGGTTAACGTCTCCCTGTTCTTACCTTTGTCTCACCTGCTAGTTCAAGCTCTGACCTGACTTTGTTTTTTCGCTTGAGGCTTAGAAATATTCATATATGAACATTCAGTACTTTCCCCCCATCAGTGTTTGTTCTTACACACCCAAACTAGTTTTCTTGCCTGTGGTTTTGTATGCTTTGAGAAAATCCTGAAATAAGACTTGAGTTCGTTGGATCTACAGTCAGCACGTTTTAGTGACATTTATCTCTGCAATCATATAATAGTAAAAAATTTATAAAGTTTATTTCGCTGATTGAACACTCAATATGCTTCACCAAGGGCAGATATGAGGCAATAAAATACTTGGAAAGGACATAATAAAACACCAAATACTCACACGTTCACCGCCAGTCCAAAGCTTGGACACACCTTTCCATTCAGTTTTTTATTTATTTTTTGTTTGTTTTCTACATAGAAGATTTAAACTGAGACTTCAACAGTGAGAAAAAAAGTGAAATTATTACATAAGCAAAAATAAAAGTGTAAAAAAAATTGCACAAGCCGTACGTTGGCGTGTTTTATTTTGGATCTTTCAAAGTAGCCACCTTTTGCTTTGCACATTTTCTCTCAACCAGCTTTGTAAAGTAACACCTTCAATAGTTTTCCTGCAGCGCTGAAGGGGTTTGAACATATTCTGAGCGTTTGTTGGCTGTTTTTCTTTCACCCTGCAGTGTCACTAAAACCAAACCTTTCCAGCTAGGCTCTGGTCAGGTTACTGTGGAGGTCAGGTCATCTGCCACAAACAGACCCGTCCTGCTGAAAAAGAGGTTATGATGGTCCGACGAGGGACAAAAAAGGTGGGACGACATGTTGCTGCAGGATGCTGTGGTAGTCTGAAACACACATGCAGACACCATTTGTTAACCTTCTATGTCTAAAACCTGAAATCTTTCTCAATGTATCTA
>JAPZDV010000002.1:22065545-22079788 GCA_029814665.1 Acanthurus lineatus | reverse complement strand
AACCTTCTCTGTCTAAAACCTGAAATCTTTCTCAATGTATCTACTTTCTGGGGCCTCGAGGATTTGTTAAGACATTTGCTTAACAGGGATTTTATCAATAAAAGGTCAGAAATTGGACATTTCTGAAGTCTGTAGTTGTTGAAGTTGGATATATCAACTGGACGTAACATCAAACAAAGAGCAGTGAGTCTGGTGTCATGAGGACTTGATGAGAGTTTGAAGTGAAAGAAAGCGTTTGTTGATTCAGCAAGAGGAGTTTATATTGTGACAGAGATGTGTTGAAGATGGGATGTCAATAAAATCTTCAACTCATCCCACTGAAGTTATTAAAAAAAGGTTAAAAATTTATACCAGGAGGCTTTAAAACATGAAATCTGTGTGCATACGAAACAAAAATGTTCATATTTGAGACACGTTTGGAAAAACTACAACTTCCTAGATGATCCTGTGTCCCTGTGTTGATTTCCTATCAATCTATTAAATGCTGCATAGTTTAAAAAAAAACATTTTCTCTTCTTTTTAAATAGCAAACTTGTTTTCTCATTTCTAAAATATTTTTGCTGACTCATCTTGAAGTTATGGTATTGATCATTTCAGTGAACCACATTTTATTTAAGGGGTAAAATGTACGTTTATGTTGCATCCACACAAACTTTACCACTGAAGTTTCACAGTGTGTTTTAAGTGCATCACCAGCGAGCAGAAACTGAGCTGTTGAGCCAGTAAGAGCTAAACTGGGAACAAAATCCTTATGGAATAGTCCAACATTCAGAGAAATATGCGTTTTTGCTCTCTTGCCAAGTTAAGAGAATAACTCCAAGAATGATTTTTTTCTTGTCTGAGTTAGTCGCTATGTACGGATCAGATACAGTGGGCTAATTAGAGAACTTAAGATCATTTTATTTCAAGTCTTTAAGCTGAGCTAAGCTAACCCCATGCTGGCTCAAGCTTTATATACAGTATATAAACAAACAGTGGTATCTTTTTTCTTTTTTTTTTTTAACTCAAAATGCATTGTCCAAATGTTGAACTATGCCTTTAAGTGATCTCTAAAGCTGCTAGCATCATGCTTCTGCTGAATCTACTAGGGTCATTCAAAAGCAGAAGTTATGCAAATGAACATTAAATAAAAACAAAACCATTATGTGGAAATGCTCCGTAGGGCAGTGGGAGCACTGACACGTAGTGATCTACAACGACACGAATGCATGAAAAGCATGAATTTAAATTTATGAAATAACACGAGAAAGTAACACAAATTGTCACATGAAGTAGCAAAGACAGTTTCACAAGTCAGATAACTCCCCTGACGTTACACAGGACCAAAAGAGGTAGCTGATTTCACTTCTATTTTCAAGCATGGTTTAACTGGGACTTCTACAGACCTACAGTAGATTTGCATACTACGCTACTATGCATCAGATATAGTGGTATAGATACTGTACACAATGTTCACTTTGGATAGGTCTTACATAGAAGAAAAAAGCAATGTTAGTTAAACATGCTTCACATTATAAGCCAAAGTAAAGGACCAATGTGTTGAATTTAGTGGCATCTAGTGGTGAAGTTGCAGATTGCAACTATACCTCATTGTGTCTTTCAATGTCAATTTTCAGTTAATTTTTGGCAAAAAAAAAAAAAATAGTTATGAATTTTTTAATCAATTTCTGCCAATAGATCCCATTTAATCCCACACACTGGCCCTTTAAATGTATTTATCGTACGGGGTTTCATATTTACACCGTGAAAGAAGACCATCTTGTGACTAACAGCAACCACACATTCAGTCAGCTATGCACAATAATGTTAATTGAGGCTGTTTTTAATGTTACAAAAAGGCAACACACAAAGAGCTACACTCAATAAGATTATTTATGTTATTGTACAATCTGCATTATTTAACAAATAATAATAATAATAATAATAATAAAAAAAAAAGATTAGTAACATGTACAGTATTCGAATGATCACATCTAGAGTGGACTGAGGACTCCTCCTGCCCTGTCACATCTGTCCACCCAGAGCTCCAGTGATGGGAGAGGGAGGGGGCCTGGAACGACCTCCATGAACGCTCAGCAAGTGTGCATATGTATGTCTGTGTGAGTGTATTTGTGTTTGTGTGTGTGTGTGTGTGTGTGTGTGTGTGTGTGTTTGCATGTATTTGTCATTATATGCTGAAGTCTTCTGCTGTGAGTTTGTGTGTGTGTGAGTGTGTGTGTGCATGTGCTCAGCCAAGCGTCTGCAGGAGGTGAGATGTCACATTACGCAGAATGGGGGTAAAGGAATGAAAGCAAAATAAAAGGGGTTGGGGAGGGGAGGGGGGGGAGTGATGGAGGCAGAAGTAGCAGCGGCTCAGTTGGTGTAGATTTGGCCCTCAGGTGGCTGAGGGAGCTTCATGTTTTCCTTGCATGTCATGAGCCGTCGCAGCTCCAGCAGCACCATCTGGATACTGTAGGAGTTCTGCCACTTGGCCAGTGCAGTCACCGCATGCATGTCAACCTACGAGACGGGGAACAAGAAAAGATGGATGCAATATTCCACCTTAAATTCCTTCAAAACACAAAAGAATCTTCTGTCTTAATTTTGCTTTTCAAAATGATCAATAAGTAAGAGGTTGATATTTTATGACGTTGTGGGATCACAGATGACCTCAGAATAAGTCTTACCCTTCTACTTTCTAACTGCTTTTTTGACTTATATACTTCTGCTTCAGTCTATGGAAGGTTTAAGTAAGCCCATTTGGAAATACATGAAGATAACACAGAAAAATAAATGATTGTATGTTGTCAAATTGAACAACTGAAGGGACTGAAACCAGTTAAAAAGTGCATATTCTCTACTAAGAGAAAACACTGCTGGTCTTCATACTGGCCTTGTATGATACTTTCTGTATTTGTAAAATTAGAACAAGAGACATACTGCAGTTTGAGTGGAAGCTAAGACCACCTGGTTTGTGTAGATACAGTTTTTGTCTGCACCCATGTTAGAAAAGGGATAATTTTACTAAATTTAGGTAAACAAAAATCTAATTTAGACAAAGCTGCTAAAAATGGCCCCAAAATGTCTAAAAGAAGATAAAAACTTTCTTGACTTACAACAAATATTTTATTCTACTGTGCCAAAATGAATGTAATAGTTGCATTAGCTTTCTGAAGATTCATACATGCACTTCAAAGAGAAAAGCTTTATATACAATATATAAACATGATATACTATCATGCAAAAACTTTTTTTTTATTATGTGCATTACCAATTTTCTGAACAATCGAACATTTTAATATGCTCTGTGCAACATGCTCGTATTTTAAATTTATGTAAATGCTCTCAGACGCAAGCTGATAATTTCTGGTTTGGAAAAACTCCTCAAATCTATGCATCAGTGCATCAACAACCGGATTATTATCTCTTACGAAAGACTATTGACTGCTGACGCATCCACACTTAAAGTAACCACACTAGAATACGAAATAACTAGTTCAGAACGTGTACATACCACACCGCTGGAGGTGTGCACGCCATTCAAGTTTATCTTCGTCACAAATCTGACGTATGGTGGTAACTCTGGGTACTCTGGCCCACATTCAACCTTCAGATTGTACATCCTGTTTTCATAGCTTGTCTGTGGACAGAGACAAGCAGTGAGAGGTGAGTTGACACACTAAACCTCAACAAGCAGTGCACAATGTTCAGTGTATTCCACCATATGATCCACAGGCGAAAATAACAAAACTCCAGGTTAAAGCTAACTTGAGTGTCTTCTAGTTACATACATTATAGATAAATATTAGGCTGTATTTGTACAAACCTAGCATCCCTCCCCACCCCATCCCAAATCAACAAGGTTCAGTTGAGCTAAAATTTTCAACAAATATCCAACAGGCACGCAGTTACATCTTTCTCACAATTAACATCTAAAGATTAAATATGAACATTTGATGCTTTATTTATGCTGCACTACCTGTTGCTCCCTATCATTTTTTGGTCTTAATTTAGGTGAAATCTTATCATCACAAAGATGTTTTATTTTAGTGCTGCCTCAAAGTCATTTTCACCACTAGTAAAGCATTTGTCGAATAAATTAAATCCCATTGTATCTCCCTTCAGATTAGGTTTACTTAGCTGGAAAGAGAATAAGTTTTAATCACTGCACAGATCAAACCTGAGATCTTATGATCACATGAGTCTTTTAACCTCTTAATCACTTGAATGCATCCTGCACGGTCCTGATTTAAGTGTTCATCACTCACCCTTGGAGGGCCGAGGATCACCCCTCTCCATCGTGTTAGGGTCATGTCATCGTCATCCTCCAGGCCCCAGCTCACCGTTCCATCTCCCACACCTTTCTGGCCTTCCTCAAGCTCTTCCAGTAGCCGGAAATTGCGAGGAACTTTAACTCCTGCTTGTGGACAAACAAAAAAAATTAAAAACTGTACATTTCCAACCCAATAAGCTCACCTGTCTGAACTGTCTTCAGGCAGAGCAATGACTTGCAGTTACAAAAGTGAGCTGTTCATAGGAAAACTCATTCATACACAGTGACAAAAGGATCAGAAACGCCTCTGTTGACTCGCTTTCATCAGCCTTTTGACGATAGATGATGCACATACATATCCTCTAGTTTAGCATCTGGCTTGGACAATGCTGCATCATTTGGCCTCTGCAGTGAGTTATGATGATGATGCAGCTGCAACGTTTGCTGAGACATGCAAACAGTCACACTGACAGCTGGTGCAGCAGTTTAACTCAGGTAACCGACATCTCGAGAGCCCCCTCACAGACACACATTGTGAAAAGATCAGGTTTGTTTAATTTACTGGAAGTCAGTGGCTCAAAAACGTACCGTCATTGTTGACGTTTACCGGGCTGCTGTCAACCATGCACGAAGGCTAAATGTTGATGCATCAGTATCCACTGGTCACATTTAATGCCAGTGAGTTTTCAAAAATCAGCAAACGACTGTATGTCCCGAATAAGCTAACAATTATGCATTAAATAAACCGGACGTTGCTAGGATGACAGTCCTTTATTCTCTAACGTTAGCGTCGACACTAGAAACCGTTACGATGCTAAATTACGTTATAAAATAAAACTCAACAAGTTGCACGGTGCTATGTTTGCAGATGGCAGGTGCTTTATGATTTTATGGCTATTAGACGACATTAAATCTCGTTGCTTGCAGTCATGTTGCATCTCGCTGCCCTCCTTTCTACTTAACGTTAACGTTAGCTAACGGTAATCGCATCGCTTCCCTTTTATTCTCCTGAAAAGCTCCAGCTTCGCGTCTGCTTGTATCTTTTCACGTAGCAGCTTCGACAGCTAATCAACTTCATTGTTGAACTTAGTGGTTATATAATCAAATTCAACGAAAAGATCATTCAGCGACTGCTTCATATTGTAATTTATCTCTCTGATACATTTACCTGATGGGGCGGCGACCGCCATCTTGTCGCTACACAGCGGGAGCGCGCACGTAGTTTAGCCATTGTGGCTAACGGTGCGTGCGCGGGACACGCAAAGCATCGGTTCCTTATCTGTTTTCGCAGACTAAGAACAAAACTGTGCTGCTTTAAAAAACGGAAGTGAGAGAGTGAAGCAGAAAGATTCAGGTGTTCAGTGTCTTCAAAGATTTCGCAGAGTGTGTGAAAAAAGCTGTGAAGGCGATTTCAAGTCGTAGTTTAATGACACTGTATAACTTTTTGATTGGAAAAAAAGAGAGGACTGGGTGTGGCTTTTTAACAGTGGTGTGAGAAGTGTATGTGTGAGTGGAAAATGTATGTCAGGTGTGGTTGCAAAAATGACAGACCAAACCCAGCGGAAACCAAACAGAGATGAGAGAGGCCAGCAGATTAAAAATTTACCGACTGACCTTTTTTATGGCAGAGTTTTAACATTTTGTCATAGCAGACAAAAGACATTGTGTAACTTAAAACTAAAGGATTTTTTATGTGTTGAATTTAATATGCACCTGTGTAATAATTATCCAGGTGTTTCTGGTAGTTTTTTCCTTTGCATGGTCACATGCTGTCATATATGTGGGTGTATCAGTGTAGTAGTTTGACTTTCAACCATGCAGATCACACTTCCCTGAGTAATTTTGTTGGAGAATTTTTACACCTTTGCTCTTCTTACAGTGTCATGTCAAAATGTCTTCCCTGAAAAACATCTACAGCTATGACTGTAAACCTCTAAAAGTGAGATTATGCAAAAAAGAGCGAGGGGAAAGTAACAATATAAAGAATGTGCAGTCAGATTATAACAACCAAAATGTCTTTAAAACAAAGGATGAAAGAAAGTCACTCGAAAGAGAAAACAGGAAGTTCAGTTATCACCTGTTTATTTAGTTTATTTATAAATACAGTTTAATATATACATTGTTAGTCTCCCAAAGTGAAGACAACAAAAAGGCATCAAGGCATTAGTCTGATATCTAAAACTCCATCACCACCAGCGTACATAACCAACTACGACATCCACATGGGTTCTGCCTCAGAAGAAGTGAGAGGCAAGTGAAGGGCAATTTAAAGTCAGTCAATAAATTGTTTTCCCTTATCGCTGGCAAGATTTACAGAAAATCAATCTGGGGGAGGATAAGGCAATTCAAGAAAAAAAGTCCAAGGATCATTACAAAAGTGATTTCAACACAGCATGTCAAACATAACAACTGCCCACATCACTTACCAACAAGTTCATTTGCTTTCACAATAATGTTTCCAGGGGGGAAAATATTTAGTTTACCACACACCGTCACAAGATATCCTTCAAAGCCACTGATGAGAGCCCATTGTCTCTAAGCAGAAAAAAACAAAACACAGCTTTATCACAAATTCTACCTCAGTCACAGGAGGCCAAGTTAACTGTGATTTATGGCTACAATAGAACCTATAAAGCATTTAAAATCATTTGGCTTCTTTGGCCAACAGAATGTGATGGAAATGCATGATTTTAAACAACTTTTACAAACTAAATAACTTTCTTAACGTCACTAATGGAGGGTTTGTATTGTTCCACAGGTTCATATTAAAACAACTTTAATCACTCTAACCACAATCCTGAGATCATCTGGAGAATAATAATGAAGAATAAGTGGATGCATGTGAGATCGATAAATGCAACCAGACTCCGACTATGACAGCCATAAACAGCACTTTGAGCCGGTCCGTCTCTAAGCACACATCGTTATGGTTTGTGTTTCTCGTGAGCTTGACGCGTATTTTATAATGTTGTCAGTTTTGTCACCTCAAAAACCAATTATGGCATGTCAATGTCTAGTATTATTGACCATTATACTTAGCTATTGTCCTATTTTGCAGTATTTATAAAAAAAAAACACAAAATGTCTTTAAAACCGTCATTACTTTTATATTATCACAAAAAAGCAATTTACTGAAGTGCCGAAACATCCAAAAGAGCAAAAGCCAAAACTCCTAATGCGAAAACAAGTTGTCCGTCAAAGTTCAAATGTGTCTACTGACTGCAGTTTTTTTTTTTTGTCCAAACATTGCTTTGCCTAATACTGAGCATAAAAAACTAAGGAAAGAATCCCTTTGCAGGACTTAAAACTTTTGTGACACAAAACAGCCTCCATCTACCAGGACGTCACACTACCTAACGCATACAAAACTGCATCCCACGATACTCTGCAAGCACTACGCAATCTGCAGTGTTCTTCTGCTTTTGACCTATGGTGAATCATTATGTATAATCAAGTTTAAAGGATTCAAAAATTTGAATATTACATAATATATAACTGAATTTTGGCTTAAAAATTCACTATTTCTATCATTAAAGTGTCTACTTTCAGTCTAACGCCAGAAGCCTAATAATTCAGCCTTTAAGCTGGTCAACCCCGACCGAGCGGCGAGGTTAACTCCTTCTATTTATATCTAAAAACCTCTGCCAGGATTCCCTTGGAATAATAAAAACGTTTTGGTAGTTTAGACCTGGGTCGTCTTTTGAAAGCAGCACAGTTTAATTTCATCTGGAGTGAGCACAATCCTTCCTGGTCAGTGTCTGCTTCGCACAAACTCAAAGGAAAGCTGGAGACCCAGTGTATTGCTTGCACAAGCCGACATGCCGTATGCACGCATGCATTCTTACGTCTGTGTAAGTGACATCTTAATTAGTGAAAGTAATCTTGTCATGCAGTTTAATTAAGTAGCTAAATTTTTGAGCTCCAGTTTATCAAATATGTGTAAACAATTAGAAAAAAGAAAGGCATTTAAACCTAATTGGATGATTTAAGACGTATAGTTAAGGGCCTCTTATTCAACTGCATAGTTATTAGCTGTACAATACATTTACAAATAACTTGACCAAAGCATTTAAAAAAACTCTCAACCAATCAACTGATTACATAATCTCATCTATAGGAGTGAAGAAGTTCCTGGATCGTCAGCCCTCACCAAAGCCCTTATAGGATCACCAAGTCTGTTTGTCACAGTTACCAAGTCGGTACGCAGTGGCAACAAAACTCACAGGGAATGTTACGCTCTGAAACTGACTGTTCCTCCCAAGAACACAACAGAATAGCGAAATATGGGGAGTGAAAACAATGTTACATACAGTTGGCACCTAATAAGAGTATCTGTGTCTGATTGACTGAGACACAGCTCCCAGTAAGACAGAATTAACCATCGCAACTACGAGAAAAAAGACACAAGTACTGCATCTGTGGTGTCTAAGGCAGCTTAAAAACAAAAACTGCATGTGCCTCTTTCCTACAAAGCTAAATTAGAAAACTACAAATGCCTTTCACAGAGGACACACGATCATGTGAAAAGACAAATGAGCAGAACAACAGCATCATATATGAGCATTCGTCCAGGTTTTCCAATGGCAGAGCATCGACACTGACTACAGTTACACAAGTTTCAATGCAGCTTTTTCAGATTAAAGTGTTAAATCCTGTTTATACTATCATTACAGGTTTAAATGCTGACTGTTTTAATAACAGAAATAAAAAAATCCCAATCAAAATGCCAAACTTTGGATCTGACAGCAATGTATGCACTTTGGATTTTTGTTTACTTTTTGTTTTGTTTACCTTAAAACCTGTTTTCTGAGCTGTCAAACCTGTCACTTTGCATCCTGGTAGGAAGAGTTTAGCTTACGCTCTTCCACTGTAACTGCAGTCAGTGTCTCACATTGACAAATCCATGACTGAACTTTTATGCATAAGCAACAAAAGGCATTAGATGACAAAAAAAAAATCTAACTTTTGAACATTTTAATCACTTCTCGATGAAAAATAGTCCCAAATATGTGCGACTTAACATAAATGTGCATGAAGTCGACAAATGTAACAGGAATTAACTATTTTGTTCTTTAGCTATCAACATTGGTAAAGCATTCAAAATCCCTATTTCACCCCATTCTTACTACTTACCATGGCCTAATTCCAATTTTATTACTTGCACATCAAGTAGACCCCTTGAAAATAGATGCAAAGACTGATCCAGAGAAAATAAAGCGATTGCTAAATATAACGAAATTCAGTTGTGGCTCTGGAGGAGAAAAAAAGTGAGTGTTCACTCTTTCAAGTATTCTTTCTTGGGATTGTTTGAAATTTCTGACATGAGGAAAATCTTTTGATCTCCTTGGAAAAGCGTATGAAAAACTCTGTATCTGACCAAACCATCTTGGCAAAAAAGCGTTTGTAAGTCACCTCAAAGTGAGTGATGAGTTGTGTTTGACATATGAAGAGTTAAGGAGATATTGCAATTTGAGAAGATGATGTCCATGAGTGAGTAATGAAAAAAAAAAAGAATCCATCAACAGAGCCCTCCTCTTGAAAAACAGACAAAATGTGCAAGACTTAAAGCTATGGCATCAGAAACTGTTAGTTTTTCTTCCTATGGATTACAGTTTAAGTGAGGCAAAAAAGGGGGTGAGCTGGACGGAACCAGCGTCTTCTGAGGTAGGGTGCAGTGAGCCTGCAGCTTTACTTGACTTTTTGAGCCCATTTCAGGTCGTCCGCCCTCGGCTTCTCTCCCGTCACACCCTGGATCAGATCCTCCAGGTTCCTCCAGAAACCCAGTTTCTCCAGAGGGTAGTTCAGCCAACCTGGAGAGATAAAAGCTCCATGACAAAAATGCCTCATTCTCATCACATAAACTGTTCAAGCGCTGGCTTTAACAATCGTCTCAGGTGATCAAATCACAAGTGGACAGCTTTAAGTGTGTCAGTTCATCCCTGCATTAGAAATCTTCTGCACAAGCGTCACAAGAGACCAAATGTTGATCGAAATTTTTACTTCTCCACTCTTTGCAAACAAACACGTACATCATTTCCCTTTGCAATGGACCAAAAGTGTTGTTTTCAACTAGCAGCCCACATGGGGATCGGACAGCGTGTTTCATGTGAACTCCAACCACGAGGATGCATTACGTCTGTTGTTGTGGCTTCTTCTTTTTTGCCTCGCACATTCGTGAGTACATACTTCCACTTATGCAGAGGAAATCAGATGAGCGGATGCTCCTTTAGCGTTTCCCTAGACACATTCGCACTCACATGGGTAAAAGAATATGGCTACATGTGATGAGTGGATATCACGTGTCTTCGATGCTTCTCGGTTTGTTTACACTGCTAGCTAAATCTGTCCGCTTGTGATGTGATCACCAGAGATGCAAGCTAACTCCAGGGCCTCAAATTAGATCCTCAAAACACAAGGTACGGGCTGTTTTTCGTCCTGATTCTCATCTGTAATACTCAGGAGGAAACAAAGACACACCTGTAGTGATGCAGAAGTAAGTCTCGTGAGGGGAGACGTGGTGGACGCGGTGGTGCTTGCGTGGAAGGATGATGTGCAAGTCCTGTAGGAGCACCACCCAGCGAGGCAGGCCGAAGTATGTGTGCGACCACTTGTGAATCTGGTTGGTGAGCGTCACGAAGATGGCCAGTGCAAACAAGTAGCAGTACCACGGGTAGATATGGTAGATCTCCGCTGCAAAGAGGAAAACAAAACACAGGGTTAGACAGCAACTTATTTGTTCTTTTCTCTTTTTTTCCTGCATGGAAATATTAAGTTAAAGCTTAGAAAATAAGACAGCGTTTTCATGAAGAAGAAAATGTCAGGCTTGGTTCGTTGATGCGATACTCACCAGGGGAGAGGGTGAGGAAGTTAAAGGCCATGTTTGCTAGAGGGACTATGGTCAGCATGCAGTTGTCACCATTGGTCTCAATGAAATCGTGACGGGTAATGGCTGTGGGGTCGATGTGGTGCTCTCTAAATGGTCGTATAAAGGCCTGCAGGACAGATCGGACAGTCCATCGAGATGTGAAACAAGAAATACAGCATAATGTAAATACAGGGAAATGTTCCTTTCAAAAGCAGATTATTTAAAGTACAAGCATTGGATTCTAGTTTTGAAAAAAAAGGGATATAAACTCATGGACACATTACCTTTCCGAAGATGGGAAGATCCACTGATCCCCATGTATCAGCCCCCCAGTGAACGAGTCCAGACGCAAAGTCTGCGGTGAGTATTCCTGCCACTGAAAGCGAGTAGCACAGAAAAAGAGAAATGAGAGAACAACCAGCACTTGTTTATAGAAAAAAACAACAGAACTGACAACAAAAATTATATAATTTTTCAGTCAGAACTTACCGATGCTCAACGGGATGTACCACAAATGTCCCAGATGGAAATTGGCAAGTAGGTGAATGAAGTTGAAGGCCATGAGAGAGAAGCAGAGGACGACACTTATCCACTCTTGACATCTTTTGCCTTAAAGACAAACAGCAGCGCTCTAATCAGTGCAGATAAACACATCACGTCGGCATCTGTTCCTTTGCCTTTTTGATAAGATTAGTAATCAAACTGTGTCACCAACTCATGACACCTGAACTTGATTTGATGCCAATGAATCCACATAAAGATGTCCAAAGGTTGGTAAGCGAGTCTTAACGAGGAAACATTCCTGTGCAGTTTGGATGTTATATGAGTTGGGAGCAGCTGGGCCTGAAATACCTGTCTACTTCTTACAACTCAAAGAAAGCTGCAATCTGAGTGGCTAAAAAAAAAAAAAAGCCCCTCTGGCAGGCAAAAGACTGATCACCATATAGGCGAAGCTGTCAGACTCAGATGTTAAGCTCTTGAACTGAGAGACGGTTCAAGTATCTGTGCAAATGCCAGTGAAGGCCTTTTTTACTTTCCACGACAAAATGCATGAAAGATGGTGGGAGGAGTTGCACAGTGAAATGGCCAAGACCTCCAACTATCCAGATCTTAAGTTGTTTTTTGTTGTTGGTTTTTTTTGTTTGTTTTTATATCTAATGCATTGCTTCTTTGAGTTGCAGCCTATGTGGCTGACTTAGCAACAACACTGTTATGAAAGGTCACAGCGGCTCAATGGCCAAACGAGGCTTTTTGAGCCTAAAGCAGAAGCAGTGGGCTCTAACCTCTGCCTGATGCTCGAAATGTCAAAGGACAACAGCGACTCAAACACAAATACAACCAATCTCACATGATTCCTATTGTGTAACAACAAAAGTGAGACTGTGACCCGCGCAGAACTGTCGCTGATTGTTCGGTGTCGGTGTTTTTTTTTTTTTTTGTTGTTACCGTAACAGATACACCGGTGTTTTTGTATGAGAAATTAACAGTTTTTTGTTCCAGTTTGTTACTTGGTAACTACGCTATGTAGAGCCCTGTCGTAATGTCACGCCACTCATGGACACTCTTGAACCGGGGGGAACAAGCCCGCAAGACGGAGCTGCTGAGGGGATCGACTCACCTGGTGAGTATAAATTGGCCAGTTCTCGGGCGCCGGCGTGTTGTGGGCCCCATCTAGCCGCACCCCGGCCCGGTCCCTGCGGCTCTGGGTTCTGTGTTTCCTCTCCACAGCCGTTCTCGTTAACCATTCTCGCCATTTCTCTACTGAGGGCCCAGCCCCTTCAATCTCTCTACTCACAGTCAGGAACCAACGGAATCATCAACTTCTCAGCCCACAGACAGCGTAACGTTTTCAACCAATCAGGTGCATGTCGGTGAGCGTGGCAGCCAATCACCAGTCGGGGAAACGTTCCACGGATAGCCGAGCCACCAATGGGGTTGCGAAGGGAAAGACTGCATTTCCTGACCCCACCCGTCCTGTCTGGTGCCCGCTCTGCTTTCAGCCGTACTGCTGGGCGTACAGTAGGTGGAGCTCTCTCTGTGTAAACCACAGGCTGCTGTGTACATGATGTGAAACACGTAAAACAGACGGAAAGGTGTTACAGCGACATCTGTCACCTGGCAGATTGTGTGACACTACAGCTTCAACTATGGCAAAGGTCGAGGGGGCTGGCGAAGAATCAGGTGAGGTGTAACGAGTCGACAGCAGTAACGTTTGTGGAAGAAGTAACGTTATTGTTACTTATTTTTATGTACTCATGTTGTGACTTTTAAATAAGAAGAAGCACATTATCTCCACTGCAAACTAAAAGTTTAACTCAAAAGCAATATACACACCTTAGCTTAACATATAAAGATAAAGCCAGGTATGGCCGTTCAATTTAAGCTAACTAAAGTTAGCTAATGTTAGCAAACTTTTATTGAAAAGATGTCATAAAACTGGCAACACTGAGTCAGTTTTCTGACCTTATTATTCTCCTCTTACTTTACCTCTGTCACTGTAACACATATTAGTGTTTTCCATTATTCTGTTACTGCAACTTGATGCCATAATTGTTCACCAAAAGTTGGTTGTGACAGTCTGTTTACATAAAGTAAAATTAGCATATACTTGACAAGTAGGCTAAATGTCCTAAATCAGTCATTTTAGTTAAGTATCAATGTGTGATAATTATTAGCAAAATGTACACAAGTGCCAGAAGTGAAAGTCAACATTAGTCGGGCAGAACTGACCCAGAGTTCAGGATTCAAGGACTTTTTTTATTGGCATTGCCACAAAATGTGCGGGTCACAAAGGAAAAAGGAAATTTCACTTCATTTCATCACAACTCTCTTAGGAAGTACATTAAAAAAAACATGTAAGAAGACATATGAAAACAGTAAAATAAGAACACTAAGACTTTAAAAAAAAACCCTCAAGAGTATGAAATGTGACATTAGACAGGGCACAAATCCAGACCAAGTCATCACATGAGGTGCACAAAGGGTGATCTGTATATTTACATGTTCAGCTGTAGCAGCAAAAAAGTCATGGACATGTTACATGTGCAAAAAGCACAAAACATGCAAAAACATGTCATGAATAAGAATACACATAATAAATATTATAAATAAGCATACATGCCATAA
>JAPZDV010000002.1:22017728-22065445 GCA_029814665.1 Acanthurus lineatus | reverse complement strand
ATAATTATTAGCAAAATGTACACAAGTGCCAGAAGTGAAAGTCAACATTAGTCGGGCAGAACTGACCCAGAGTGCAGGATTCAAGGACTTTTTCATTGGCATTGCCACAAAATGTGCGGGTCACAAAGGAAAAAGGAAATTTCACTTCATTTCATTACAACTCTCATAGGAAGTGCATAAAAAAAAACATGTAAGAAGTCATATAAAAACAGTAAAATAAGAACACTAAGACTTTAAAAAAAACCCTTAAGAGTATGAAATGTGACATTAGACAGGGCACAAATCCAGACCAAGTCATCACATGAGGTGCACAAAGGGTGACATGTTCAGCAGTAGCAGCAAAAAAGTCATGGACATGTTACATGTGCAAAAAGCACAAAACATGCAAAAACATGTCATGAATAAGCATACACATAATAAATAATGTAAATAAGCATACACATCATGAATAAGACCATCATTGTTATTTCCCTGTGAATCATCCCCAGAATGGGCAGTGAAGAAGTAGAGATCCTGGCATATTTATGCTTGGGGGGGCAGAGGGGGTGGGTGGGATGATGATAGCAGTCCAGTCCTGGTGGGGGCAGTGTGTGGTATTCAAGGGATTTTTATGGCAGTGCAAGTGGATATTTGTGTAAAGGGGTGGGGGTTTATTGGCCCGACTGTATGGTACATGAAGCTGTCACACAGTCTGGTAAAACGGGCTGAAAGGAGGCTGAAGAGGCTGTGTGTGGGGGCCGGGTGGGGTCTCTCACGAGTAAGGTGTTAGTCCAGGAGAGTCTGGAGTGAAGCACTGATGAGTAGCGTTCACTATTCGCTGCAGGGCCACACGGTTTTGAAGCGATGCAGTTGCCAAACAACACGCTGATACAGCTGGTCGAAACTCCCTCAGCGATAACTCTGGGTTGTATTTTTCAGCAGAGTCTCTGTTGGGCTTTTTTTGCCAGTAAAGTGGTGTTGTTTGTGTGAAAATATAGGGTTATGTACTATAATAAAAGTAAAGTGAAGTATGTAAATAATATTCACCTTTGAAATGTTGTGGACTTAAGGTATTAAGTAAATAAAGCATTAAATAGTCAAGTAAAGTATGAAGGCCTACCTTAAATACTGTAATTAACCACAATACTTTCATATATTTACACAGTTACTTCTTCTACTGGTCAATACCAAAGGGCATCTTCCCTTCACGTTTGTGGCATTATTTATATAAGCTTATATTTTTATGAATGAAAGAGTGAAATTTTATGAATTGGAAATACTCTAGTATACTACATGAGCATCAAAATTGTACTTAAGTGCAGTACTAGAGTAAACGTATGTAATTACTTTACAATTTGTGCTTAGCAGATATTTAGCTAGTGGAACAATTTGCATCGGCCGTGAAGTATTTATGTATATATTGTTTGCAGATGGTAAAAACTATAGTTGGTACATTCTCCTTTAAAATCTCTGAAGTAAATATTTTGGTAACAGCTGATAACAGTTAATCCAAACAAATATGAAAGGAAATGTTGCAATGAAGTACAAGATCCCTCTGAGTCACCGAATAAACAGTAACACTGGTGAACTGTTGAGCCACTCTGTAAAAGTAAAGGGAGTGTGTTTCAAGGAAAAGCAAGAGAAGTTTTGAAGAAATTCCCAAACAGAAAAGTGTTTTTGGCTGCTCACCAGTGCAACAGTTTATCAAGAAATACACATGCTCTAAACATTTATATAAACTCTGTAGTGTCGCTTGTGTACGTTCTTGCATTTCACCACCAGGTGGCAGTAAGGTCTCACAATAAATCCCAAACAGACAGCTCTGATCACTAACTACACCGAATACAACAAAAATTGGGGGTCAAGTTGTGTGAATTTAGGCTCAATGGGCCAACCAAGTATGTTTAGTCTATTTGAAACCAAGACCCACTTGAGTCAAGTCACTTTATTCAGTTTTATTTGTGTGTTTGTTTGCTATTTATTGCCAAATTCATTGTTTTTGAGGGCACGAGGCCCCATGAGACATTTATTGGAAAACTTCATGGGCTTTATCAAGAACATACTGAGGCTTTTAAGTCATAAACAGGCAGACTTCATTTCTCATAACACCCACTCTGACCCTCATACAGTCCTGGAATGGATGCATCATCTTGTTCGGTTTCATCACATAACAACACCAATACAGAAACTGCATTGAACCAGCGTTTGAATGATGTGGGGAAACAGCTGTCCAGAGCTGTTTTGATGAACATCTTCTTATGAAATGATTATGTATATACTTAGAAAATGGTTGCCACTGAGTGGGATTTTTCCATTATTGTCGAGTTGATGAGATGTGACTGTAGAGGGCGTGAATGGACGTGCTGTCAACAAATGCTGGTTAAAAGCATTCATCGCATTTTGTTATGACAGTTGTTGCCTGGCAGTGTGGGTTAAGCACTGGTATCCGTCGGTATTTTCACTTTTTATTTCTGTTTTTAGTTGTTTTGGTTCCTTTTATGATAAATTTGTGAAGACCACTAGGGTTACATTTCCTCTCTTTAGTCTGCTGTTGCAGCCCAAAGTCTACGCCACAACTGACTAAAACAAATGACACACAGAAACACAGATTAAGGTCGATTTAACAGCTTGAATGCGAGACAGGTCTACCAGAAGCAACACAGGTTGTCTGGTTGGTTATCCTCGTTGCGCGTCACACACCTGCCCAGCTACGCTCCGCCCCTCGTTTTTTTTTAATAAAACCTCCCCATGACAGGAAGACCTGTCAATTCCTCTTCTTTCTTACGCGCAGCTTGTTCAAAGTAGTTTTTTACTGCATGCTGTCACAGACTGTGACACTGGGGGATATAAACTCACAACATTCCGACACTTGAGCAATTTCACAACTGAGGCAAACGGGATCACATCCACTTTTTTTGTTTTTTTGGGCTTCTCATCTCAGCCCTCCATGCTCCTGCAATCCGGCGGGTGTTAAGATCCATGGAAGTGGCCGGCTTCTACGACGAGGGCAGCTTTGCTATCCACAGTAGAGACAGCATTATCAGTCCCGTAAGCAACGCTTCATACTGGAGGCTCGGCGACTCGATGACGGAGCTGGGCATTGAAGAGCGCGAGAGAGCGATAGACTTCAGTGCTTACCTGGATTCAGCTTTGCACTGTCCGCAGCAGCAGCAGCAGCAGCTTCAGCAGCAGCAGCATCAGCAGGGGGACGTTTTCTCAGATTTCCTGGCGGAGAACAAGATCAAGAGAGTTGCAGCTTTACAAAACTACAAGAACTACTCCCTGTTGAACGAGCTGGAGTCGAGTCAGTGCGACAGCTTGAGGGACCCCAGGGAGCCCTACGCGCTGGGTTACACTGAGCTGCAGGAGACCCGTGTGGACGGTGTGCTCAGCCCTGAACTCGTCGGGAGCCGCTACAGAGCCGCCGCCGCCGCTGCCGAGAGAGACGACAGCCAGGAAGACGCAAAGATGGAGAACGGGTCGTCTGGTTTTGACATGAGGTCCTACCTGCATTACCAGTCGACCAGCGGCAGTCTTGGAAACATCTCCACCGCGTCCTCGACTTGCTCCAGCCCGCCCGGCACACCTGCCCCGTCAGGTAAAAGCAGGTCACCATCGCACAGCGGCAAAATGTCCAGCGGGAAAGCAAAGAAACGCCTGGACAAGGACAGTGAAGAGTACAGGGTGAGGCGGGAGAGGAACAACCTCGCCGTGAGGAAGAGCAGGGACAAAGCAAAAATGCGCAACTTGGAGACTCAACATAAAGTGCTGGAACTGGCTGCGGAGAATGATCGTTTACAAAAGCGCGTGGAGCAGCTGTCCAGAGAGCTGGCCACCCTGCGCAACCTGCTCTCCGCCACCGGACAGTGTTAAAAAACAAACAAACCCCTCCATCAAAGACTCCACGCGGATCTCTGGGCCGCTTGTCTAATCATTGATGGACTTTAGAGCCGGAGGTGATCAACTGAGCAAGTGTTGAAAACGGTACGCTTCACAGGTGAAGACAGTGACCACCAGTTTACAAGGACACTTTGAATGGGACTGAAGAAGTGGGTGCATGGATTGCGCAATCGTTCACCATTCTTCACATGTCACTGTAGCTTTATTCTCAGATGTAATTTTGTGTATGCAGTATTTCTGTGCAGGTTTTACATACATGCGAGTGAATTTCTACATTTTGTGTATCTGGAGCAGTGGTTGTCAAGGGAAGAGTTGTGCTGCAGTGAAATGATGCAACTCTTTGTAATAGTATTGGCAATGAATGAAATAAGTCTAATTATTTAATAATTAAAGGAAAAATGCTTTAATTGTACTTGATATTTTATTGAATTAAACAGATTTATACTTTGTTTAAACAATTTCATTTGTAATTTCTTCCTTTCTGTGCCTTTGAAGCGGGTGTAGGCTCAGACAGACATGCTTGCATTTGAAATTTTCACTCATGACACCCTGTGTATCACGATGTATGTCAATTACAGCGTATTGCAGATAAAAATTGGCTCAGCCAAAAGGCAAATTTGAAATCTATTTAACTGTGGTCAGTTTTCAGAAATTAAAAGGGGACATCAGCTTACTGCAGGAATGTGATGTTTCGTTTTGGACAGAAGGTTTTATAAATCCAAGTCGTCACCGATGACCTTTTCAGATTTTTACCTCTGATGGCAAAGAAACACCTGAATACCGACTGTGAGGAATATAAGAAGACGATTGACGTGTTGAGTTTTTATTTTGCATTAAATAGAAAGGTGAGACAATTCTTCAGAAATCACTTGATTTATACCTGACCAATCAAAGCAAAGAAACCGACCTTCCACACTATTATTGATTCTTTTAAAGCCATTTGCTTTCCTTTGTTTACTCATTGATTTGACACAAAAGTCCTCAGATCAGGAAATCGTCCAGCCACTTTATACTGAAATGATACTGCTGAGAGCAGCAGAAAAAAAAAAAAGACTCGGTCATACTGCACACAGCACAGAAATGTTAGCTTTATCTTTAGCACACAGCTCTGTCAATAGTCTGCTGGGTCCACTGGCCCAGAGAGGGGTTCAAGGTTGCATGGAAATTAATCAGCAACTAACCTCCTCACACCACAGGTCGCACTTCAGCAGCCAAGACCTGGCTGGCAGGGAGTGCACAAGAGATACGAACGATCCTGAGCAAAGCTCGTTTTACTCTCCAGCAGAAAAACTCTTGTGCAGAAAATGTAGAAGTTAAAAATGGGAGTGACGAAGGAGGTTACGGCAGACATGATAGATAAGTATACAATTGCGATGCGGTTTGCGGTGGAATTTACCAAGCCTGCATTGCACAGTGTGCAATGTATGAAACATATCTGTCATGAGCAAGGCAAAGCCCAGACAGAGAGGATAAAGAAAGAGGCATGGTGGGATTTATACGTGATCCATGACATTTTAGGGTGGGGAATGTTTTCTAAGTCTCACTTCAAGCAGCAGAGAAGGAAAAATAGAGAAATACTTCCTACATTTGCACCAAAAAGGTCCCTTTTACTATCTAAATTAAGTATTAAAACTGCTGTTGCTTGTTTTGTGCAGTGGGAGATGACATTTTGAATATAGTGAATATTTCAACACACTCAATGATGGAACAGTTTAGCTTTTAACTGTTGTGCAATATCCTCCCTTTCCAACACATCATCACTTGAAGAATGCTACACCCACATTTAAATAAGACATTGTTATCCACCATGTTCAGGACAATAGCTGTAAGTAATCGTGGCCTGGCTTAAAGCCTTACTGTGTCAAAACGGTGGGAGTGAAGCTGATAATTTTTAACAGATTTCTAGACAAAGTTGAAAACATATTTAACACAACCGCAGAAACAAAAGCAACGTGTCAAATAATGTGTTAATAATTTAACATCCAGCAGTCTGTTGTTGTGAGTTTCTCAGCACAGATCCTGCTCTCGCTGCTCTCTCCCGTCGTAGCTGTCAGTGTTGGCACCGATTCATTCATTCTAGGCATTCTTTCTTCGATTACCCCTTATTTCCTAATGGAGCCCCACGCAGTCTTTTCCTGATCCTGGCTCACATGCTGACAGGAGAGAGGGAAATTCCCACACAGGATGACCTCTTTTTTGAAAGTTTAGCCCAACCCCTTTTCCACATTTTACCGTCAAAGGGCAGTGTCTGTCCGTAAACTCCCTGTTGCATCACAGCCCCTCCACAGGCCAACTGGCCTCCTAAAAACTCTCTGATAAAGCAATGCAAACACACACACACACACAGACACACAGACACACATATACCTGTCACTCTAATGTCCACTCTGTACCAGATGTTGAGAAATGGGAGAATTTTTTGTACATATGAGTCATGTTAGCATGTTTTTTTGACAGTGTTTTAACTAGTTGCTTGTTCCTCAATAATTTTTCCTGCAAAAATTCTATCACATCGTGTTTCCCAAGTTAATCAAATTGTGAAATGATTAAAACTCAACCGCGTATTAATGGACACTTGTAATAATTGAATTTGGCTTCGGTCCAGATTTTATGGCTGACAGCAAAACATTACACAACCCACATGAATGTGAAATTACTCTATGAACACTGAGCTAAACGGAGGATTAGTGTTTTATTGCATTTCCACAGATAAGGCCTTCAGACGACTCACATGACACTTTTAAACTGATGTAACAGATAGTTGATAAAAGAAATAGTCAATCAACAGGAAAGTAATTTACAATTATATCAATAATCAAACGATTATTTCCGTCTTCTTTTTTTTTTTTAGTCATATTTGTTGTATGTAGCCTCAGAAGTGAAGATTATGTCATTTTTTTTGTCCCATATTATGATCAACTGACCTCTTTGATCCAAGCTAGACAATATATGACTTTGAAGGCCTGGTCTTGTTAAAAAATTATAACAGGCATTGTTTATCATTTACCCTAATAAATACGATACTAATACTCCACTTTGTAATAGCAAAAACAGCTAAACCAATGTTAAGCTGTTGCTATTTTAGTGAGCAAATTGTTGCTTGATAATGTCCTAACAACCATTGTTTTCATCATGTTGCTTACAAATCAGTACATTACATTAATAACACAGTAATCTGTTAAGAGAGTAAAAGAAATTTGCCAAAAACTACTTTTGACATACTTATTTAATGCATCTAAAGGCTGCTACAATTATTTTTGGTTATTACAGTGGCCAAATTCCACGGAGGGACCAAAAATAACAGTCTTGTCTGACTCAAAACAAATCTGAGTTTCCTGCCTTGGCTGTAAAACTCAACCCAACACTCACTGGTTCCTGCTAAAGACATAAGTCTTTAAAAAGAGGCCAGAAATACATACTTTCACTTTTTCAAACAGTTTTTAGTGAGCTTCATCCGAACAGGAATAAACTGTGCATTTTTAAAGGACTATTTTCATGTAAGGGTTAATACACATTTGGTACTCGAGTGAGTATTTACAGCTTTAGGACAGTCTATGAGGGACTGAATTAAAATATTTTACAGTGCTCATGTTTTTCATTACACTTAGTTCGACTTGTAGTTGAATTTATAGTTATTTTAAAGTTATTTTAAATAAGTTTGTAAATAATTATTTGAGCACGAAGCTGTTGACAGTCTTTTAAAAGTTGTATTTTATTTCTTCATTGTTGTAGTGTCGTCAGCTTGAGGAATCTTTAATCTTTATTACAACAACAAGATGCAATAATTTGTAAATGAACTGTGATTACCGACTATGGTTTTATAATACTGTTCCTGAGCCGGTGTAGTAATATCCTTTATACAATCATGTGTTTCACAAAGTGGTGAACCTCGCCCCATCTTCGCTTGTGAATGACTCAGTTTTTCAAGAATGCCCCTTTTATACCCCTTCATGATGCCGGCACCTGTTACCGACGAACTGGTTTACCTGTGAAATGCTCCAAACAGGTGTTTTTGTAACATTTCACAACTTTTTCAGTCTTTTGTTGCTCCTGTCCCAACTTGTTTGAAATTGTTGTTGCCGGCATCCGATACAGAATTAGCATATATTTACAAAAATTATAAAGTTAAGGAGGTAAAACCTTTAATAAATTGTCTTTTAATTGTTTTTATTGAGTATATTAAGGGTGACTGATAAGTTGTGGCCTACAGCAGAGGAGATGAGTTTTCCAGCACTCAATTATATTCTTATAACACAGTTCAACTCTTTAAGTAAGTATGATAAAAAATTGAAGTTAATAGTTTTCGCATTTCTGCTTTCGGATGATTGAAAGTTGCAAGTCAGAATTGTGTGAGAAAAAAAAACCAACATCGACCTTCGAACAGTCATCCAGGAACTTGGATTTGAACTCATGTGAGACCTGCTCGAATCAACTGATTTGACTCAAATATCTGTCTCCCGCGATGAAGAAGAGCTCAGTCATCTCCATTTTGACAGTAATGACATCATCAGGTGTATAAATGTAGGAGATAATGTTGAGACATTCTTGTTTTCTATCATTTTACTCTTCTACCTCAGGAAATGAGCAATCTCATAATTACCAATCAACCCGCAAAATGTTAAAAAGGGTAAGTAAATGTTAGCATTCTGCTTTATTAACGTTTTACTCAGCATCCTAACTTTTTTGAAATCAGGGTTGTATAGAGACGCTTTTTTGCTCACAGTTTTAAAGATGTTCAAATGAAAAAAAAAAATCACTCAAGACAAAAAGGGTCAAGATGTCCCGAAACTCTGAAATTCTCGAGTCAAACTTGTTTCATATTTTTCAACTGCGATTCAAGGAGATATCTCTAAATTAATTTTTAAGTCTGACGATTTTAACTCTGTGATTTTGCTTTTTTTTAATTTACAGTTCCTCCTCTAAGTGTATGGGACACCGGATATCCGGGCCTTTGTAACGGGAAGCCAGACCGCATGAGCTACGGTAAATGGACCAGAACATGATCTGTCTTTAAGTTCACCAAGATTTCGACATCTTTGTCCACTTCTGCTATTTGCTGTAGATGACTGTGGAAACCAAAAAAAAACTGACGTGCAGAAGTGACTTGCGGTCACTACACAGAAAGTATCACTGCCCATATCTTGTGTAACACAAGGCCGTCCTTGCAAAATGGAGGTCGGTTTGGTTATTAGAGCAACAAGCTAGTGGAGGTTTAATTGGTGTGCAGTGCAGCAAAATAACCAGGTGTTTTCTAACTGCATACAAATCACTGTATTCATATTAATAAATAAGATACGATTAAGAGTAATAAGATAAAGAATGATATTAATAAATAGGTGTATACTCTACTCTGGTATGGAGATTTTCACAATTGAAAGAAAATAATAAATGTTGTTGTTTAAAGCTGTGTGAAAATGTTTAGTACTTTTTGGGACTTAATTGTGATTATGTTAATAATACGTTTAGATTCCGTCATTGTTCCACAAAATAGATAAATTGTGATAAAAGTGCCGAAAAAGGCCTGTGAAGATGTATCCCAAAACTAAATTTGATCATATATTTTTTCAGCACAGACCAATTTTCTCTAACAAAATGTTCAAATGTAACCAAATCATGGATGTTTTGTAATCATAGCCTGTTTTTTTTTAATGATTACACAAAAGTAGTTGAAAAGAGCATAGGCCTTCTCACAATGTTTACTTTAAAACTGCAATGCCAAAGTGCCAAAGTGCCAAAAAATCCTGTTATAACAGAAAATCCTGCATTTAAACTGGATATTATCAGCAAACTTGACTTAAGTGAAAGCAGAAATGCCCTGAAAACAAATCCATGCATCATAATTTCAAGCTGAACATAAAAATTTATATGGAATTTTTTTTTTGGAAAAGTATTAATGAACTGTTGTAGTCAAATAAATGTAGCTGTGTGCAAACATATCATATTTCCTACTATATTGCAGTATGTAACGTAGCATGTGTTAACTGCTTAATAAAATAGTTATAGTGACTAAAATCGTACCTTAGTTAAGCTGTAAATTTACTCATTAACTTTCCACCATGAACAAAAGATTAAACTTCATATTTCGGTCATTCAGGGTCACCACACATGAATCATTCACTGTCAACTAATCCCTTTACATCTGATACAAGCCGACATTTATTTTACAGATACACTTTTATTATACTGGCTCCTTTACATAGTCAAGTACCTCTCAGTGATTTCTTATGTAGGTAATTAGTAGATAGTTTTACAAAAAAAAGGTGTTCAACTTGTCTTTCAAGGTGTCAAAGTTTCTGTCAGGACAGAAAGTTCAGCCCACTTCACAATTCCTCAAAGCTCCCCTCTAAAACTTTCCTAGATTACCCGACACAATGGCCCATTAGGCAAACATCCTGTTTTATTCTGACGATTAGGCCTCGAAAACTGTGAATTTTATGGAAGTGAAAATCTTTCCCTTTAAGAAATGCTACCACTTATTGTGTAAGCATGAGGCATGGGAAGGGCCCTTACTGTAAATTGCACAGCTTAAACAAATCAGCAGTAAAGGTGAACATTGTTTAATTGAACCGGCTCTCTGTGAATATTAAAACTTGCCTGCTGTGGCAGATATTCACTGATTTTTCATCCTATAGGTTTGTGTGAAATGGCACAGAAAGCTATGCAGGTAAAAAGGTTATATTCAGATCTGTAATCCCAATTCAAACATAAGGTCCAACTTGAAAGGGACAAAAAATATATTTTACAGATGAAGAAAGGATCAATGTGAATTTAGACAGAAAAGAGGAAGATAAAACGGTAACAAGACGGTAATCTTCAGATCTTCTGACTGCAGGTGAAACAATCTGAGGGAGAATATTTTAAAATAATGAAACAACACGTCTTTAATGAGCTGCTGCAAAGTAAAATCAGTAAAATGTACAGTAAACTCTCAGCTGTACATTAAGAAATCACAGATACCAGCTTGGTATAATAGTAGTAGTCGTGTGGGCTTTGACATGTACTGATTACTCAACAGGAAGCAGGGTGTGTTGCTGATCGTGGCAGCCATGAAAACATTCACCACCCACACTGGCTTAGCAATGTGAACATCCTCACGTTTACCCTATCTTACCTTTCACCTCGATCCTAAAAGTTGTTGTTGCAAGCACATAGTCACTGACAGCCGTGTGTGTGTGTGTGTGTGTGTGTGTGTGTGTGCGTGTGCTTTGGTCACGGCCTCAGTGTTGCATCAGTAAATCGAGCCCACATTCACACATCAGATGCAACGAAAGGTCTTTTTCCACAGTTGCTGTGAAAAAAACATCAACAATAACCCATAACAACACTGTGGTGGCATCTGTGGTTAGGCAGACAAATCAGCTAGCTTTGTTTACAATGTGGACGTGGACGTCATCAGGAAGGATGCGGGACTTTAAAGAACACCGAGGGGGAAGCACCAGCTCCAACCTCTCTGTATTTACGCTATGACCTACATGCATGAACTTAGCCTACGACAGTCGAGGTAGTATATGTCACATCGGTGTCTGTGTCTAACCGTTGGTCCTCAACAGCAGCAGCCAGGGGGACAGGAACAGGAACAGGAACTGCTCACGGGTGAATGTCTCAACAGATACAACCAAAGACATCAGCCCCTAAATGACGCTCTGCAGTTCAACGACAACAACAGCACGGTGTTTTACATAAGAGTTTAAAAAAAATATCATGCCTCTTGCGTCAGTAAAGACAGTTTTTTTTTTTTTTTTTTTAATAAAGACAGAACACAATGTCATGCTAAAGTGAGGAATAAAGGGTGGGCCAATATTTGTGCGTGAAAAGAGCTGAGAGTCTGTGACTAAGTACCAATAATACAATGTAAAAGTAAATAAAAAAGTCCCACTTTCAAAACCGTGGTGAAGCACAGAGGTACTGTCAGCAAAATGTGTTTCAATTTTTAAAGTTAAAAGTTTTGTCTGGCAGAAAAGTGGCCTTTGTGACTGAGAAATTATTACATTACTAGACTTTTAAAACTACATCTATGCATGAATGTAGCATTTTTATAATAGTAGTTTAGTACAGTGAGTCTAAACCTAGGGGTCATGCCCTTTCATAAGGTCGCAAGATGAATGTGAGGGGTCGTGCAATGATTAATAGTAGAAGAGAGAGGCAGAAACAAGGTTCATCTGCACTAATGTGTCCTCTGTTTTGACTTTTTGTTTTTTTAATGTTTGATACAACTTAAGTGTGATTGCACTTCTCGATTCTGCTAGCTTTCCTCATCCTGGCATATTTAAAACATGCAGCAGTCGGGAAACACAGGACAGCAGCACAGCTCGTGGGTATGTGTGACAGGTGAGGTAAAAAGAGCAACTGACCATAGTTCAGTGTAGCAGAAACAGCTGTATTGAGCTGGTAGATGGAGCTAACCAGCCATGAGCAGCTGCTGTCAGACCCTCCGTGTCCATTTTTGAGCTTCACAGCCACAAGAAGCACATTCACGGCCGTTTGTAAGAGTTTCTGCGTGGTATCTGTGCTGTAACTGAGCAAGCAGCTCAGAGAGGCTGAGAAGCTCTTTGGTGTTTATCCGTGGGAAAAAAAACAGTCCAATAGTGTTTTTACAGCAGTTAAAACCACATGTCTGGAACATAAGCCAAAACTGATTCATACTAGGCAGAGAGTTAGCATGAAATAGCCTCAAATCCTGTAAAGGATGAGTCTTGATCAGTATGAAAATGACTGATGTTTTAATTTAAGGGTAGAAGGAGGTGGGCAGCTCAGCTCTGATTCGAGGGCACTAACATTTGACGTAATGTAAATTTCATGAGGTTAGTAAGGCCCAAATGATTGACTCTGTGTCAGTTTTGGCCTTGCAAGATTCAGGATGATTAAAAATGAAGACGGCCTGTTGAGAAGTTTTTATAAATCTGCTTATAATGTCAATATTACCACCAGCACTTATTTAATTGATCCACTGCCGTCTTGGCAAAGAGGCTCAAGGCTCACTAATTAATATGTTATATCTCACACTAAAATCAAAGTGTAAAACAATAGAGTGTGATTTTATTTTCTTATGAAACTCAAAGAAGAGAAGCTTAGAAAGCTTAAAATGTGCCGGTAGGTGGATTTCATTACCTTTGATCTGAGCTAAGCTAGCAGTGTTCCTCTGTTTACAGTCTTTATGTTAAGCTATGCTAACCAGCTGTTGGTTGTACCTTCATATTTACTTTAAAGACATGAGAGTATTCTTGGTTTGGCAAGAAAGCAATAGTACATGTCAGTACGTTTTGTTTTATAAGCTTTTAAAAATTGTAAATATGAGATGTCACTAGTGACTATAGCTGTCAAGTAGACGAAATTAATTAAAAAGTACAATAAATCCCTTTGAATCATTAATTAATTTGATTAGCATAAGGTAGTAAAACTAAAAAATACACAAACACAAGTACCTAAAACCTGCAGTTAAGTGCACTTCTTTAGTAAATGTACTGTTATTTTTCTCCCCCCCCACCCCCCTGGTCGATACTGTAAGCTGTGTAAGAGTTGTACACTCCCCTGTCTTTTTTTTTTTAAGTTTTGAAATGATAAGGGCATGAAGAAACATGGTACACCTGACAGTGCAATCACACTTCCTTGTACCAAGCCTCCATTGTACAGCACTCTTGTATTTGGTGACTCAGACTTTGCAGAGTCACTGTTGGAAAGCTCTGACTCCCCTCGCATTCAGGAATTTCCTGATCCCCACTCGACTCCCTGTGAAAATGATCTGCAGGCTACAAAAGAGACTTACAGTCAAAGATTGGCCCGCCCCCCCCCCTCCTCACAGCTGGCCAGCTATTGGGAAGTTCCAGGTTAATAACTAAACTGTGGACACATGCTGGAGGAGTCAGCAAGGCAGGGCAGATATCCTTTCTGGTTGATCAAGAATGTGGAGTCAGCATTGCACACAATTAGGCTGAGCAAAGAGGCACTTTAGGACAAAACAGAATGTACCTTTGACATTTGTCCAAGTCTCGTTCTAATCCGAAAACATGAATTCTTCACAAAGTCGTAATCACTGAAACATGTAGGCTTCGGTAAATGACACACAAAGATATGAATCTGACATACATTCACAATTACATTTAACTCATAATTAGTAAAGTAACAAAATGACTACTCTTCACCACAGTCAGCATGAGTCATGACAACTCTGTCAAGATCAGACATCTTTTAGTTTCAATAGAAACAATTGTGGTTTTCAGATGACTTCCGGTCCCTGGCTACACCTTGATTGTAGTTTTCCTACAGCAATCTGAGTGCAGCCTGTTCCATCTTGTCTCTGGCTTTGACGTCAGTCCGAAGCGGTGGTTGGGAGTACTATTACTCACTCTGTTAAAACTGCATTCCTGTACCCTGTACCAGTGCCTGCCTCTTATTTCCCAAACAGGAAGTTCTAGCCAAGACTGTTGCCAAATAATCTGCACTATAACAGTGTGGTGGAGTTTACTCAAGCTATGCATGTGTCTCAAGACACGTTCTTCCTTCCTTTAGTGTTCACTGGCTATCATTATTATTTTTGTTTTTTGTTTTTTTTAAACTACAGTTAACCAAATCTAATCTTTTTGGGTTTGTATAGTAAAAATGATTTGGACGTTAACATTTTGTGTAACGTCTGTCTGTGTATGACAAAGAACAGGGTGTGTTTCCATAACAAACTGCTGAGAAATAATTTGATATCTGTGATGAAGCAGCCAGAATATAGTTCAAATAAAGTCAAGTTTTGAAGGTTGAGAGCATTTCCTTAAAATATACTCATCGTGTACTTGGAAGCAATTACAGTGAAATGAAACTTCTGCTGTGTAATGCCGCACTACTGTCGCCTTAAAAGTGAGATCTTCCAGTGTGTGTTCTGGTTGTAAAGAAATATTTCCGATTCTAATTCACTTTGGATTAAAAAAAAAACAATGTACAAACCCAGATACTGTATAGAAAACAGTTGAGAGTGTGCTGCAATAACAACCAAGACTCCATATTCACAGAGTAAAGGAAGCAGTGAGGTTCACAGACCCACAGCGCCACCCTGTGGTATTTCTAGAGCACTTCATTCAGTTCCTTTGGAAGCAGATAATAAACAGTGCTCATAATGTTTAATGAACTTCCTGCATCATAAAAAAGTACACAATGAGTACAAGCTCCACCTGACTGATTACCGACATTACTGTATTATGTAACTTCATTAGTTCTTCATAACCACTTATTGTTCCTGGACATATATGTTTATATTTTTACAAAAAACTGAATTGGTCCATTTTATCTATTTTATCCATTTCTATTGTAAATTTAATTATCCATGAAGGTCTCCATGTATCATAAAGGCTGCAACTCTCATTTCATTGTGCAATCCTGCGTTGCTCAAGGACAAATTAATCACTTTGATACCTCGATATGTTGATTTATCATGACATATGTTCCAAACCTTGAAGGGATTTTGCCAACCCAGCAGTTGTAACCGACTAAAAGCTTATTACTGATTTATAGAGTATTAGTGTTTGACTCATTAGCGATTAACAAAGCCAACTTATTATATAAAGCTGCCTTGTTACAAAAGGCAGTAACAGTACTGAGCCCTCAAATGTGGATATTTGCTCACACATGAAGCAGCATGGATTAATGCATTTAAGTTATTACTAACTATTGTTAAATATGACAAGAACCAGGAAAACAGCAAATTTAGCTGAAAACTAGTCACTGAAATAGTGACACAAACTAGACACTGTCCGTTAGTTAGAGAATAGACACTGAAGTTTTGCTGCTTGTTTGTAAAGATGTCAAACTGAAAAGAGGAAAAGCAACCAAAACACCTGCTCATCCACGTCAAAATTAATTAAACTGGAAACAGTGAACCAACCACAGCATTGGAAGCTGCCACCAGCTGATCAGTGGCTTTTTCTATTCTTATTATGAATAAAACAATGACATAAAAACAAAGTGATGTGTGTGACCTTTTATTACCATAGTAATTGTTTAGAGGTAAGACTGAAAATGAGGTTATAGATATAAATCTGTTCTACAAACCAGAACAAATCAACTGTAGACTTTTTTTTTATTTAAAAAGGAAAACAAATGTAAATAAAAAAATACATGTTTCTGAGCTCAGCATAAGTATAGAAAAAACAGGAAAACCTGGTACAATGGCTGCACAGGTGCTGAGACGTAATCCCTCGCTAGAAGCAGAACAAAAAAAAAAAAACAAAACAAACAAAACAACTCAGCACACTGAAACCTGATTTGAAAAAAATATATATATCTAATAAGAGTGTGTCCTTGCGGAGGACATTCATACATTCTAAAGAAAGGTACAGCTGTCGGACTCAAGTATTGAACTTTGTCGAGTCACAAAGGTAAACTGAATGCTAGCAGCTTAGCTAATCTCTTCTTAGGACAAACCTGTTGATTCACAAATGCAGCATGCTTTAAAAAAAATTATCATACAAAAACAATATTGCCAGCTCAGGGCCACCATACAGCGGGTCATCACTACAGTGTATTGTTTTATTTATTTATCCCTGTGCTGGTGTTTGATTTTTTGGTTTGTTCAAAATCCCTGGTTCCCTGATCAAACTCAGAGTTTGATAAAGTAAAGGGTGACACTTTTTTAAGTATTTGTATTGCTGGCGAAAAGAGTTGGCTGTCCACTACTTTGTGTCTCATTGGGCTGGCATTCTTGTGCGTAACTCTGCTGACAGGACACACATTACTTTACGACATGCATCAGTTGCATTCAGGTTATGTTGAAACATTCTGTTGGCATGAAAAGCCTCCACGTATTTTCTTTTTTTTTAACCTCTGTGACTGAAATGATGTTCTCCCAAACAGAAACTAAGAAGAAATCCAAGACGTGAAAAAAAAATATATCCCAATGTTGGTTTTTGAGAATGCCAGGTGAACGGAAAATGAGACGCGCCACCTTGTCTCTACAGCATTTCATTTAAAAAAAGAGACTTTTCTGTGTCACCGTTGAGCCACCAGGGAGAGGAATCGCAGAGGGAATCAGATACCAGGAGGCCTCCCAGTCTACATCTCACATTTGACGTACTGTAAATGTAACATTAATATTTCCCACAGAGGAGATTCAACTGAAGCGTCAATAGAAAGCTCCACTAACTACCACTCGCTCAAATGTACATATAAAAATGCACAAAAAACCCCCCCCTGCGTGCCTCCTGCACACCTACACAGGCCACCAGTGAGGACTGATAACAAGTCAATGCCCATCCCAGCATGCATCTCTTATCTAGCGGGCACAGGGTTGCTTCTTACTTTCACATTTAACCCTACAGTTGGGTTTAATATTAACCAATAACGAAAGAGCAGAACTTTTTTTTTTTTTTTTTTAAAGTGTCTCGCTTACTGGCATATATTTCAGTCAGGCTGGTCAAAAAATCTGGCTCCATGTTTTAGTTTCACTTGTGGGAGCAAAACACAGATAACTGTGGGAAAAAACATTAAAATGTTAAAAAAATGAAATCCCAACGGACTCTTTAGCAAAAGGATGAAATGGAAGAACACATGCACATTTGGTAAAGAGAGGAGACGTAAAAATGGGCTGACAGGCCATTCATCCTGGTTCATGGAACAGGGGAGCTAAAGGAAACCCACTTCCTCTACAGACCGCGACACATATTGTCTGTTTTGTTTGCGTTTAAGTCGTCATACTCATTTGGGATCTGACACCTGAAAAAACTGAGGCCCTGAGCATCCAAGATGAAATATTAAAAGAACATTTGGGTGGGTCGTAAGGATCGGCAGCTTGTTATTCCCAACCGGCCAACCCCTCACACTGCATTTGTAAAATAAACGAGTGAACCTGAATCTGCTAAAGTCCAAATAATCCACTCACTCGCAGAGTAAACCCAGAGTCAAATCAGGCTGACTGGCAAGCCGAGTCCACTTTGCAACATCAGTGGAGAGACAGGGAGCAACACAAAGGAGGAGGAAGGACAGACATCAGTGGAAATAGACTCGATAACAGACGTAAGCACTGAGAGCCAGCGCCGTGCACAGGCACACGTTGACTATTAGAGGGGACCAAGTCCCCGGCACAGGAGAGCTTTCCTTTGGCTGCTCCACCGCATACGGCGGCTCCGGTTTCTCGGTCTCACGCTGCTGCTGGGATTTGGTCTGAACTCTGGAGGTGTGATCTTTGATCTCGACGTAGCCATCGAGCTGATCGGCACCACGGGGGGGAGGCTCCGGGGCAGCAGCGGTCCTCTGTCGCAGCTCTGGTTCTTGTGAGGACCTGAAAGATGAGAGAGTGAAGTGAAACACACTCCTCCATGAATATAAATAACAAATCCATGATTATATTTACAAAGTCTCCTCAGGATTTCACTTTATCATCAAGCTGTAACATGAGACGTGCTCAGTGGGGGAAAACCAGCATGAATAGTCAGAACATTTTTACATCTAACTCAGCAAAATAAGGGTTTATTTTATCAAAACAAGAGTGTAAGACTGGAAAGACTAGCTAAGACACAAGTTTAAAAAGAGTGTTTTTATGATGATTTGCAAGGAAAAATGACTGCTAATGTCAATGGAGTCTTGTGGCTTTGTGTAGAGAAATAAATCAGGTGTTAAATCAGATTTTACTCTCTAACAACAATTGATTTTCTCTGTATTTTGCATTTGTCACTCAGACAAAAATATCTTGGGGGAAAAAGGGTCCAGGCTAAAAATTATGAATCTTCTCTTTCAAGTTCAAATGTTGCAACCTGATTAAATTAAACACTTGTTTGAAAACAGACTAGCTCAACCAGCTAAGTGCCACTTTAACTTGTTGGGTGTGGTTTCCACAAAACTGTACACGCTGCTTTTGCCAACAGTTCTGTGCTGCATGTTAACTAAATACCACGCGTACCAACAAACAAACTAAACACATTCTTTACCGGCTAAATCCTGGGTACACGGCTCTGTAGTGTCTCTGCCATCATTTAAAAGCTGTTAGAGGGTTACTTGGTGCATTACTTGGTGCATCAAACATCACTTGAACTTCATTTAAGCCTGTTTCTTTATTGCTGTTACGTAACAAATGACTTGCTAACAAAGTCAAACGTAACGAGTGATGATAGATAAACTTTTGGAAACAATATTTGAATCATTACCCCAGAATCCGGCTCTCCATCGATGGGATGGCCCCAGGTGGGAAAAATCGCTCAGGTTTGCAATTGTATGGATCTCTGGGAGGAGGAGCAGGAGGCGGAGGTGTAAACTCTGGAGGATCATCTTCCTCGTTTGACAGTTCTTTCCACGACTCCTTGAGAAAAAAACAAAATCCCTATAAGTATTTTGCGAAAGTACTTAGAATTAAAATGTCCTTTTTTTTTCTTACAGCCAAATGTGCACAAGAAGTCTCTTAATCTGAAGAGAAGATGCATTTGGTGTAAGCTATAGTTTCAGAACAAAGAGCAGGACAGAGGGAAGGACTTACCTGCAGAGATGTATCTCCCTTGATGTACTTGGCACCTTCAATGACAGCAAGGTAGGAGAAACGAAGCTGATCTGCTGTCTGGATCAGGCCCATTCGATAGCGTCGCATCTCCAGCAGCACATCACGAATCCCCACTGAAGACGGATCTTTACGCATAGACATCTACATATAACAACAAAACATGTTTGAGTTAGTAATTTTAGCCAAATGTAACAGTACAAGAGCTGATGAGCTCTGCAGCGCTACAGTCAGACCGCCTTCACTCTATATTACTGTTTGCTTGTAGCAAAGATTAAGGAATTTAGTTTTGCTCCTACTGTGTTCTTGATAATTGTCAGCCAGGTTATTGTAAAATATTGAATGTCATGGTTCTGCACACACCAGTAAGAGGCAGGTGTCCACAAGACAAAATGTCCCAGAGCGTCCGATGCCGGCGCTGCAGTGCACCACCACTGGTCCCTGGTCCGAGTTCAGACAACCCGACTCTCGCACCTTGAACAGGAAGTTTAGGAAGGAAGCAGGAGACTCTGGTACCCCAAAGTCAGGCCAGGTAGTGTAGTGAAAATGTAAAATCTCACGAGTCTCTTGAGTCTGTAAAGAGAGAAAACCCAGTGAAAAAAGATTCAGACTTGAAAGAGGAATCACAAGACCAAAGAGGAGAAGAGGACTCATTCAGAGACTATTAAAAGGTTGTATTCCTGATCCAAAATCATGTCTATTTTTACACTTGCGAGATGAAAATACTTACTGACAGATTTTCCAACTCCAGCTGACGGACTGTATAGTAAGATTTGATGTCTTCTGAGATAAGGGTGAGCTTAAAATTGGTATCTTCAAAGATGGCATCTCTCTCCTCTCTCTGAGGCCAATATTGGGCACATTTAATCTAAAGGTGCAAATTGAACACAGAAAATAAGAGAAGGAGAAAAGCATTGAGGTCACTAGGACAGACAGACACAGTGACACAGTCACACATTGAGGAAGTGGGGCCCAGTGCTTACAGATCCTTTCTCTATGACTCGGTTCAGCATTACAACACCGCGGGTCCTCTGCTCCCACACCATCTCCCAGAAGTTGCCACATGTATTTGGAAGGGGTCCCTGAAAGAGAATGAAGAGTGGATTTTATTCTTAGTGCAACTAAATATGAACAGTTCATCTATTTAAATACCTCAGGGAGGCATCTGATATTCTTCATCACAGCAAACTCAAAAAAGATGTTTTTACCGGAGACATATCAAGTCTACTGTCCTGATGCTGCAGCCTAACACACAGCTATATATATTTTCAAAGTCCTATTTTTGTTTGCTTTACTCTCTAAAATCCCTCAGCAGTGTCCTCTTACTACCTGCCAAAATCTAGATGAGACACACAAATAGCTCATAAAAACATTGATGTACTCACAACATCAAGCTGTGTAAGCAGCATGCTGTGATCTGGGGATTTTTTTTGATTGCCGATCATTTATCTTTTCATTGTAGGTAAGACTTTAGAAAGCACTTTTGCCTTTTGTGCATCTATTTAATTTTTCTTTAAAATGTAATCTTTGTTATAATAGTCCCTTTAAAAGACACTGGAGATGCACATCACCCAAAGATAAGTAGTCTTTGAATTTAAGATGGAAATACAACATTATGTTGACATTTTACATCCACGTGTCGCATTTAAAGGCAGTAAACATCACATTTATTGGTTTATAACACACAGTAATGTGTTTTTTTAGTATATTATAATGTATTATGTTTTTATTCACCAGCCTCTGTTTATAGGTGCAAACAAAATCAACTGTAAATGTTGACAAAACACACTCACAAATACCTATAAATACTCATAACAACATGATCCTGTTTTAAAAATCATTCAAAAATGTTTACACACTCAGCTGCCAGTTTATTAGATACACCAAAATTAAACTACAGCAGGATAATACAAAAGTTCTGCAATATGTGTTTATAACTTATTTTTTTTTTAGGAGAAATGTTGATTTAACTTCAATAGAATTTTGGAGGATGTACTTTGACACGTCATTGATTGTATTGAGTTAAACTGATCAGTGTTTCTATTGTTTTGTCTACTCCATAAATATCAGTGAGGGCATGCTAAATCTCTCCCTCTCCGTGTATGTACGTGTCTGTATTTGTCTGTGTGTTGTTTATTTTTTAGACAAAAACGCTGACTTCATTATAAAATCTTCCCATGTGTGTCACAACACAGGTAGTAGCTCCGCCCTCACCCACCCACCTACTCACTAATGACACAAATATTATCCAACATCACACAAACAACTGGTATTAATTCTGTGTAAGGGAGGATTATCGCTGCACGCCTGCAACATTTCCACAGGTGTGTACTTAATCTTCTCTGTGCTCACCTGAGTGAGAATATAGTTCCTCTTTGCCTCTTCTACCGTTATTAGGCTGGCGTTGATGTAGTCATTCGTACCCAGCTGCAGACATATTCTGCTGTGGTCAACTGAAAAGAAGAGAGAAATAATCATGAAAAAAAATGCTCATTCTGTTTATACGCCACAACCCTCAGGGGACTGAAACTGCAATTCTCAGACCAGCACAGCTGCTGAGAACATACAAATTTCTTCTGTGAAAAGAACACAAACGATGGCTTTGAGGTTTAATACTGACATAGTTAATGTTGGCTCTTTTTTGATATCCGGTGAAAGAAAGTTTCCGATAATTACAAACAGCATGAATTAAGTTTAAGGTTACTGATTTTCACAAGTTGGTAAAAGTAAGAAACACGCTTGATGGAATATACAGTAAATATTTGCAAGCCGGCTGCACACTTTGCATAACTTATTCAGTGCGAAAAGAGGAAACCACAGAAAGTTCAGCTGTTGGGATGTGACATTACTGGAAAAAAAACATTTTTTGAGAATTAATTTGACACCACAGAACTAAAATGAACACAGAATAGCTATTGTACATTAAAAAAAGGCACAATAACAGTAAAAAGCAGTGAACATATGCATTAACACTTTTTTCTGTTTAAGTGTTTAGAAGAATTAAACGTTTTGTGTAGAAGGGAAGAAGTAGGAGGTTCAAATACATTTAGAGTTTTTTTAATTAAACTTAAGTGCATATCTGAGTATTTTAGTCAGAACTTGATATTTTCAATATCAACTCCAACTTCTTGATGCTTTTTATACTTGTATGATTGTACTGTTGATTTGAAAAGAGCACAAATTTATGAATAAATCTTTTTATCAAATCAGTCCTTCCACACTGATGCAATGCTCAGCAAATTATGCAACACTGACATTGTATTATTTTTATTATTTTATGTGAGTATTACAGTTATTGCACCTTAGGTAAAACAGCAGTGAATTGGCACGTTTGCACAAGAAAAACAGTCAGCCGTGGCGGACTCAGCTTGATGCTGCTTTGGCTGCACAGAAACAGTCACCACTGTCACTGCCATCAGTTTACAGGGACATTTTAAACACTTTTCTGTCCAAAGAGGCCAAAAACAAAAAAAAAACACAACTTACATGGGCTAACATCTCTGTAACGATTCCGATTCTTGTTCTCGGGTAATTTGGCAACCTTGCAAGGGAATTCACTTGACTGCTGACGAATCTCCTGTGACAGAATTTAAAAAAAAAATGCATTAAATAATATTGCACATCACTCTGATGCAACATGAATGATGTAGGCTGAGTCTCGACACTTTGAACCACAGTGTAAGCACATAAAAGGATCTTGAAAAGGGGAAATTGACCCCTTAATTCTGTGGAAAAGAAACAGACCATCCCTTACTGTAATATGTTGTATGACATCATCAGAAAATGATTTACTCGTGTGCATTTGCGTAGGGTTAGGGTGTAAAGTGTCTGAATACACAGTAAAAAAAAGCATAGCAATACAGATGATTCATGTTGAGCTGTGGTCAAGTGACATTTTGTGCAAGAGACTGTGCACACACCATACACCGGTGTGAAAACAATATGACTCAAATAAAAAAAAATAAATGCTCACGTCAAGAGACACTGAGTGATTAAATTGCAAAAAAATTTGTCCGGAAACAAAGTCAAAGTTAAGTGATGTGATGTGCTGCTTGTGTTGAACCCGGGCAGACACATCAGTCATCGGACTGGTCCAAGCAGGAGGAACACGGACCGAAATAAAGACGAACCAGGCTGATAAAAAAAAAACTAACGACACCTTCCGCTGCTGCAGACTCATTGTGCATCCACTATGTTGTGGCCTAAAAGTGGGCAACTTCACCAACACCATTTCCACCTTGATTTTCCGAGAGGTCCTACCTGATAAATGGCGCTCCAACTCCCGTTTTCATCGATTTCCCGAAACTCGGCTTCCATTGCTGACAGTCCAGCTGCCACTCCTACTTCTTCTTGCCCAGATATGGACAACCTGACAACTTCTCAGTGATTTTGATATTTGAAATGTAACAATATCCCGTAGGAGCTGACAACTGTTCAGCCGCTATTCTGTAATTCTCAGTAGAGCAGCATAGATTACCGTGTTACCTCTCTCGGCCCGGTTAGCGGAAACACGCCGCTGGCTCCTCCTACACGGTAAAGCTGCCGTCCTCGGGTGGCTAAAAAAGAGAGAAGAACGTGTTTTTTTTAAAAAAAAGATAATATTCCGCTCCGTATTTTCGCGATGTGAAGCCAAATTTACTGGTCCTTGTCAGACCGGGCTGTGTAACTTTGTTTGTATGAGATAGTCACTTTACCATTCCTAACGCAGCTGTACGGACACACCAGCGGGGACGTGCGGAAGGCATTCTGTAACGCAAGCGTGCCCGTGCACGTAGAGCGCGCACGTACACCCACGTAATGGTCTGTTTACGTCCAATCTGTGGAGTGTGCTGCTATGACCTGCTGCAGTTCAGTCAACGAGATATTCTAGCTGGTTAAAATTTCGTACCGGAGGTGATATGAAATTATTGTGAAATTTCAGACGGACAGGGCTTTAAGGAGGCCGCGGATAGCGTGACATAGCAGAGGTCATCATGGATTAGCTGTAGTTCAGAGGCTTTTTTCCAGACAGTGTGACTGACAGCAAGAACTGGGACAAGGGACTTCGGTGCTACTAACGTTAGCTAGCAACGCAACTTAGCTAAACGTTTTGAATCAGCCTTACCGCTGCGACAGGTATTATGTACCTTCTTGACAAGTTTTCTCTGTGTGTGTCACTTTATGTGTTGTCTTCCTCTGGCCAACAGCTCACTTTATATGGCTGCGTTTTCCTAGTTGTTGTCTGGCGTTGGCGTTAGCCCTCAGCTGTCGTTGGCTGCTGCTTGCTAATGTGTAGCTATAGTTATTGCCTCCCAGTGGTGGAAAAAGTATTCAAATCTTTTAACGGTAAGTTGCATTAGCAAAACCACAGTGCACGATAATTCAAATTTAAAGTAAAAGCCCTGCATTCATAAGTAACACCAGAGTGTTTGCTGTTAATTAACCATGTCCATGTCTCAAAATTAAAAGTCCTGTTACTGTATATTGGTTCCTTTAATTTTTCTAGTTCACCGCATCCTTTGCATGGAAATCCTAATCTGCTGACCTCAGCCGTCACACAAGTGACATAAATAAGTGCAGAAATCAGTGTGATTTTCACCTTCATATCCCTCAAAGTAGACAAACTTAAGTTAAGCATGAACACCTCCAAACAGTAACTATCTACATTACCTTCACACACTTTGCATTTTTGTTTTTCAGGCTTTCTAACAAGTTACATCAAATGTGTGATACTTTTGTCATGATCAAAAAAGAAAAATCACACATATTACACATCCACTTAATGCACACATACATTTGAACACAAACACTCACCCACCAAAGTACTGAAATGCATAAAATTGATGTACTGAGAGATGATCTGTCTGCCTGTTTCAGAGTCCTTGAGTACTTTGAGATTCCTGACTGATTCTCAAGGCAGCATGGCCCCCAAAGACATCATGACAAATTCTCATGCCAAATCCATCCTGAATGCTATGAATTCACTTCGCAAGAGCAACACTCTCTGTGATATCACTCTGAGGGTGGAGAACACAGACTTTCCAGCTCACCGGATTGTCCTGGCTGCCTGCAGTGACTACTTTTGTGCCATGTTCACCAGTGAGGTAATGCTAAAAATGTTGAAAATCTTGATACTAACAAAGAATCACATCGAATTTTTAATATGATCCTGCCTCTGCAAAGCAAGTTACACAAGTTTTGTTATGATTAGGAGAATAAGCCGTGGTTATGTATACAATTTGAGCTGTTAATTCTTCTCTCCTTTTGTCCTTTTTTAGAGTCTATTAAAAAAAGTGTTTGAATTTTCTAAACAAGACACAGTTTAGAAGACAATTATGGAAATTGCTTTAGGATAATACCCAGCGCCATAACTAATCCCTCAATGATCCCACCTCTGTTTTCTGTGGCTGTGCAGCTTGCAGAGAAAGGCAAATCTTTTGTCGACATTCAGGGGCTTACTGCAGCGACTATGGAGATCCTGCTGGACTTTGTCTACACAGAGACAGTTTTAGTGACAGTGGAGAACGTCCAAGAACTGCTCCCTGCAGCATGCTTGCTGCAGCTCAAAGGTAAGTTTAGGACTGCCTGCTGGCCCTTTATTCGAAAAGTGTGTGCTTTAGTCAGATGTTATCATTATGAGTATTGATAAAGGTGTTTGAAGGTCTCGAAATTCAGTTTCCACTAAATAACAAGGTAAAATAGAAGGTATTAAATAGTACCAAATGTTATTTATTATCTGCTGTAGACAGTAATGATAGCTATAAAATGTTTTTGTATCTGATTGTAGGTTGTTAGGTGGGACTGTTGCGACAGCAGACTGGAGTCTCAGTCCGCACCATCATACTTGTAGTAAACACTGTCACTGTTGCTAGTCATAGTAGCTATGGAGCTCATTGCTAAATGGCAGATAATTATATAAGCAGAAACCGGAATTAACTTAAAAAATCAAATCACTGGAAACTGGTTAATCCATCCATCAACTTTAGCAGCTTCTAGGTCCCATTAATTTAATTAATTGTATTGTCATTTTTTGCTATATACTGCTGGGAAGTAATGAAAAAGTGTGCTGTAATAAGTTGCATTGTATGTGGGATTTAAAATGTCTTTAAAAGTCTTAAGTATAATTTTGTGAGTCCTGCAGAAACCCTGAGGCAGATCACAGCACCATTTTCAAATGAAATGGCTTCAGCTTTTCTAAATTAAAAGTTGCTGAGTGACACAGTGTCGTGTCCATCAGGACTTTGCTTAATTCAAATGATACATGAGTGTACATACAAATCTATCTTTGTTTTCCTCAGGGGTGAAAAGAGCATGTTGTGATTTTCTGGAGAGTCAGCTCGATCCCTCCAACTGTCTGGGTATTCGTGACTTTGCCGAAACTCACAATTGCCTTGACCTGATGCAGGCCGCCGAGCTCTTTTCCCAGAAGCATTTCTCCGAGGTGGTTCAGCATGAGGAGTTCATGCTGCTCAGCCAGACAGAAGTCGAAAAGCTTATAAAATGTGATGAAATTCAGGTAGGAAAAAACAGATATCACAAGGTTTTGTACTTTTTGATGTTATTGTCAGTTGTACCGTGGAGGCTGCTTGATCTGAATACCAAAGATAGCTAAATATGTTATTCAAAACACCTGAAACCATTAGGACATACCTGCTTCCTGGTTCATCCATGTGCAGCAACTGCAGTAACTGTAACTGCTGAAACTGGTGTTAAGGTACCTGAAAAGCAACTTCACTGAAATAGTGTAGTGCTAACTGAGTTTGACTTAACCAGCTTTCTTATTGTTTCTCACCTGAGCACAAAAAGAGAAGAGCAAGTACCGACCTGCTGTAATCTCTGTCAGGGGCCCCCCCATTTCCACTTACTTTTGCAGACTGGGCTGACAATGAAATTGCAGAGGAGAAAACGTGATTTGACTTTGCCTTTGTGCTCAGGAAATTCCTATTCCCAACCACATGCTTTGCTTTGTGAAAACACAGTTATTATCACACAATGATTTATGGATCATCAATTCCCTCAAATGGCTCTTCCTGACATTTTTGTTGGTTTTAAAATAAAACTAGACCATACATGTGAATTGCAGTCATGCACAGTTTCTGCTTAGTGAAACTTTTCTCTGTGTGTCGCCTTTCGCGTGAGGATTTTAAGGTGGGAATTCATGGCTCATTAAAAAAAGTCGGCAGACTGCAGCAATGTACATTATGTCTCTAAAATTAAAAATATAAATGCAACCGTTTAAAAATTAATGATAATAGTTACATTTGGCCGACTTTAGTAGAGTGGTAGCATCGCTAATGAATATTTTATGTATTTAACTTGAGCTCATGCTAATTGTTGAGTTAATATATGTGTTTACTCTTAATGTTTTTGTTGTCTACACACAGGTGGACTCAGAGGAGCCTGTATTTGAAGCCGTCTTAAACTGGGTCAAACACAATCGAAAAGAGCGAGAGCCCTACCTGCCCGACATGCTCGAGTTTGTTCGAATGCCGCTCCTGACCCCTCGCTACATTACAGATGTCATCGATGCTGAGGTGAGCCGCACAGCAGGTTGTTGAGTAATCACATTTTCTAATGAAGGATTAGGTGTTGAAGTATTCTTTACAGTAATCACGTAATAAGCAAGTTTTGACGTGTTTTAGCCCCTCATTCGGTGTAGCCTGCCATGTCGAGACCTTGTTGATGAAGCCAAGAAATTCCACTTAAGACCTGAGCTGAGGAGTGAGATGCAGGGCCCACGTACACAAGCTAGATTAGGTAGACATCCTGTTTTCAATGACAATAAATCTTTATACATATCTCTTTTATACCCGTGTTGTAATCCACACTGATAGTTAAGTGATTCATGGGTCTTTTCAGGTGCCAAAGAAGTCCTTTTGGTTATAGGGGGGTTTGGCAGCCAACAGTCACCAATAGACATAGTTGAAAAATATGATCCAAAAACTCAAGAATGGAGCTTCCTTCCTGTAAGTATTAAAGGTTAATTTATCTTTTTAAACTTTTTTTTAAAAAACCTGATTGGATTTGAGTAAAACAGACGGGTTTGTCTCTAACAGAACATAGCACGGAAAAGGCGTTATGTTGCCACGGTTTCCCTCCACGATCGAGTTTATGTGATCGGAGGCTACGATGGTCGGTCGAGGCTCAGCTCTGTGGAGTGTCTGGACTACACGGCTGACGAGGATGGCGTTTGGTACACCGTGGCCACCATGAATGTGCGGCGTGGCCTCGCAGGAGCCACAACACTCGGAGGTTAGCGAGCTTATGAGCTAAAAGACTCGGGCCTTCATGGCTGTTGACTCTCTGTAAAATCTCCTATGAATCTTTTCTTCTCTCTCAGATAAAGAGTAACGCTGCAGTTGTGGTTTTTCCATCTTGTTCCCTGTTATTTGACCCTCCACAGACATGATCTATGTTGCTGGTGGCTTCGATGGCAGCCGACGTCATACCAGCATGGAGCGATATGACCCAAACATCGACCAGTGGAGCATGCTGGGAGATATGCAGACAGCAAGAGAGGGAGCTGGTCTGGTGGTGGCCAGTGGACTTATATACTGTCTTGGTATGAACGGATAACCCTGACATCTCAAATTCAGATAATTTTTAGGATTAGTTAGCTGTTTTGTTTTGTTGTCAATATATACATTAACTGTTTGTTTATAAAATGTTGAAAAATATCGATTTTGAGATCTCATGTGATGTGGTCAGACATTTAATTTGCCATCATAAAGGGAAAGAAAAAGAAGCAAATCCAAAATTAGAGGACATGAAACCAGCAGCTTATTGTCATTTTGCATTCAAATTTAAACTATACATTCAGATACATTTGCTAATCAGTTTTCTCACCTTTGACCAATTGATTATCATATTGGCCAAAATAGATTTGATCGAAAAATACTTTAATACAGAGACAACACAGCTTTTTCATTCATTCAGTTTGTTAATATCAATCAGCAGAACAAACCTCAAAGACTTCTCTATTGTAAAAGTGAAACAGGAAATAAAACCATTTAACGGAACTTTAATCCCACAAATGTGAAGCAGAAACATGTTCACACTCTGTCCTGCCAGAAAAAGTAATTGGGACCTTAAATGATCTGAATAATCAGTTGATTAACAAAAAAGTTGCACAATATTTCTCTGTCAGTTGACCAATCACTGTGCTTCACAGGTGGATATGATGGATTAAACATCCTGAATTCAGTGGAGCGGTATGACCCACACACAGGCCACTGGACAAGTGTTACGCCGATGGCCACCAAGCGTTCAGGTGAGTGTGCAAAGAGAATAAAGTCAAATATTCCAGTTGACTGTGTATGTGTGTGTGTGTTTCTCTTCATTTGAGACTTTTCCACTGTTTTCAGGGGCCGGTGTTGCTTTACTCAATGACCACATCTATGTAGTAGGAGGCTTTGACGGTGTTTCGCACCTCGACTCCGTTGAGGTCTACAACATCAGAACAGACTATTGGACCACTGTAGCCAGTATGACCACTCCTCGATGTTACGTAGGAGCAACCGTTCTCCGAGGACGTCTCTATGCCATCGCTGGGTAAGAATTAGCGTCCTTATGTCCTCTTACTGTGACACTGGGCTCAAAGGACCCGTTATAATTATTTATTTGGCCAAAAACAGACCGACTTTAGTCTTGCGTTAAAAAATGCTCCCCCCCTACAAGTCAGAGGGCTCAGTCAAAACAACAAAGAGTTGTCTGCCCAAAACAGTTTGATCGGGCTAAAATTGTTCATGAAGGTGCCACATAGAAGAATTAAATACATGCTCGGTACACTCCTGGTAAATCTGTTTGTAACATTAATGCTGTATTTGTACCGTAATTCATCATTTTATTAATAGAAGATTGCCATTGTTAAAACTTTCCAAAGCAGTATTATTGTTCAGTAACCAGGAAATTTTATCTTTTTCTCTTGTTGTCAGACTTTTTTTTGGCCTTTTTTTACACTTTTACACTTTAATGGAGATCTTTATCAGGTCTCATGTATCATAACGCTCAGAATTAATTGTCTGGTGATGTTACTTGTGTTCAGCTGGAACAGCAGCAGTGCAGATTGTCGCGGTTAAAACTCTCAGTTCCTCTCTGTTTCTCTCACATCTCTCTAGATATGATGGGAACTCTCTTCTCAGCAGTATTGAATGTTACGACCCGGTAATTGACTCCTGGGAGGTCGTTACCTCGATGGCGACACAGCGATGCGATGCAGGCGTCTGCGTTCTACGAGAAAAGTGATCTTCGCCAAGAACCCGAACCACAGGAGGAAAAGCAGACAGGACAGGCAGCTAGACTTTGCTAAAATGCCACTCAAACAGAGCCACAAAGGGAGATGATTGTCGCCAGTATGCAAGTAGATACTCTCAAATGAATAAGTGAAGCAGTTTGGGCTGCCTCTTCTTCTCGATGGTCAACCCTCCGACACTCGGACTGTGCAACAGAGATTCAGCTTCGCCGTGGTAGACTTCACCTCAAAAGAGGCCTCTAAGGAGCCCATCACCACTTGCATGACTCTTTGGTGGTACTTGTTGCTGTCGTTACCTGTGAGATTATTTTTTCAGTTTGTCTTCAAAGTGCAATATATTTCTACTCATCATATGAAAAACATATAACAGTTGGGTCGATGTAGACTCCAGTTGCTGCTATACGCCTTATGACTTTGGCCTCATCAAACAGTGAACATCCATGTTGCCTCCCATTTGACTTTGATGATAGTTACAGTACATTGGCTTATTATCAAGTGTACTCATTTGGCATTTGCAAGGTCATTAATGGGTCAGTAATTAAACCCTTTTTGTAATTCTTCCTGTAAACAGTGCTTTTAGATTTAAATTACTTTAATACAAAATGTTTAATACTTATTGTTGCTCTCAGAATATATATTTAGAGATAAATACTGTTTTAGAAAGTGACTGAATTGTACCAGTTTATTTGTCCCTCTATGGCACAGTTGAAAAATCACATAGTAGTAAGTATGAGGCGCATGTGATTCGTTTTTCTTCCTCAGCTCATAAAGTCGGACATGTACATGTAGGACTCAAAGTCATAACATCACTGTTGCCTGGGAAGTGAATAAACACTCTGAGAACTGACTCGATACGTCTGTGGTGCAACTTTTCAGTCTGTAAACACCCGTTTGGTGACGCAGAGAGACCAAACGCCTTCACTTCACACATCAACAGCTGAGTCAGTGGTTAGAAAAATTCATCATTCACATCCAGAGAACAAATGTGGAGAATCATCCAGCCACTCAACACTGTGTGATGTCTCAGACTCGCCAAACTGCAAATGGTGGATGCATCCAGTTTTATCCCTGTTCAACTTAGTGTGTCTCATTTAAAATACAGAAAAAGTAAAAACTGGATACTGAATTATTAGCTTCACTGTCCAAAATCCCAATAACTTGCATATTGTAGGTGCAGCCAGTGGACAACAAAGGGGCCCGGCAGCTTTTAGGGCCCCGTAAAGGATGACGAATAATGCTGCTCAATCATTTTAGTTCACACAACAAGCATGTGATAGCTATATATATACAAATCAATATTATCACATGTTGCTGCTTCTAATTATCTTAAATTAATTGAATAAGTATTTGCTGGTCTGTATTAGCCATGCTAGCTCTCAGCAGCTGTGCGATTTATTGCCAAAGAGGGTGAATCCAACCGACTCCAGGGGCTTTTGCTCTACTACTGCCAGAAGCTGACCTTTGCAGTTTTTAAGTAAAATGTCTCAACAGCTATTAAATCAATTGCAATGTGTGTACGGCTAGAACAATTCAGGTTTGGTTGCTTCATTTCATTGAAAATTTTTATTCCTAAATCACTGAATATTTGTACAGTGTGAATGAAAATCAAACTTATTTTTCACGCTTCAAAAAAATCACAAAGCTCACTTCATCTGATTTCCTTATTGAAGTGACAGATCTGAATTCCTCTCCCATTTTTTTATGTTAGAAAAAGTGAATAACATTTAAAATCACAGCAATTAGCAATGAAACCAAGTATCTTTACCCGAGTACTATGCATATAGGTACATTTGTGAGGTATTTGTGACACTTCTACTCTACTGCAGTTCCTACGTGGTAGGTTAGATATTGTACTTTCTAAATCACTACATTTATTTTGTAATTTTTGGGAACTTTTTGGTGTTGCGGTCTAGAGCCGGACTAACAGACTGCAAAGTGTGATATATTATTATGGATCAAAATAAACCTTTACTAATCCCTTGATAAAACTTACAGGCTACCTGTCAGTCAGTCAGTCAGTCAGTACATGAAAAATAAGCCCCAATTTAAGCACCTGCAACTTAAAAAGCAATACATTTACGAATGCATCAAGAGTCCTACTTAATTTTAGAATATACATCATTCTGAAATGGAAAATTCTGCATAAAAAATACTGTAGATACTTAAAGTATAATTTGATACAGCTACTTTGGTACAATTACTTAAGCACTTAAAATTATGATTTCTTCTTCCACCACTGAAAGTGACACAATGAAATTAAGTCAGACAAATTAATATGAATTAAAATTTAACAGACAGCCAATCAAAAATGTTTTCCTCCAATTGTTCTTTCTTGTGCATGCCATTTGAAAGCAGAAAAGCCACTAAAACGACATTATGAGGGAGGAAACTCATCATCCCTCCCTCCATCTCACTACTCCCTCCTCCAAAAGCTAAATAAGCACCGTCAGACACATTGGTGAGCTTGTCTGCAGATATAAGGAGCGTCTGGCAGCGGGTGAGACGGAGCTGTGAGGTGTTGTGGAGAAACCTTACCTGACTCAGAAAAGAGCACAGGAACTTTACGTCCTTTCAGATTAACTTACAGTTACTCCTGCACAAAAACCAACTACTGGAGCAATATGGTAAGATGATTACAACTTACTGAAAACGGAAAAGCTTATCCTGGAAAACACTGATATTTGGTAAAATCTGTCTTTAAGTTAAAAGTCTTACTTTTTTAAATCATCACGCATTTTGACCAAATTGTCTGCAAAAGAAATCTGTGCAAGATAAGATCTGATTTTCATTCATGCTGCAAAACCTCTGCAAAACTCTGGCTGCATAAACATGGCATGAATTTTGGATTAAAAAATCCAGATGATTGTGTTAACAAATTTATGGCTACAAATTGTGAAGGTTTAAATGATGTCTTCATATCACTCTTTGCACTTTACATGTTGATAGTTTAATGAGTTTATAATGACTGATGGTCTGTTGAGTGTAAACAGACAGCAAAAGGGCCTTAAAGCTTCATCTTCTTCTTCAGCCTCATAATTTTAAACTAGTGCTTATAGAAAGCCTTTAAAAGCCGAATTAATTCAAGTTTTATAGATTTTATTTTAATCTGTGTCCTTATTCCAAACTTCAGTCTGCCAAATGTCACTCAACGGTATAAAATCATCTTGGGGGATGTTCCTCCTCCAGGGAAAACAAAACCTGAAATTCTCAACAGGTTGAAACATGACTGCAGGGAGCATTTAGCAACAGTACAGTGTTGGAATAAGCCTCTCCTGTTTTTGTCCGTTGTTTACGCTCAACAAAAATAAAAAACACAGCACAGATTCATTTACTAATGCAGCCAGACGCAGTTAACTGAGCACTGAGCTACGAAAGCAAAGAAAGGCCATAATAATTTCAATTTCATTGACTGTTGCAATTTAAATACCCTTGAAATTAATTAAAAATTTAGATATTTTATTCTGAAAAACATATTTTTGAATTTCTATCCTTTAAATTACTTTTGTAAAATGGGTTTAGTTGCACACTTTTTATTTTTGAATGCTTCAAAAAATAGAGTTCTGTATCACAATTCTGTATGAGCCTTTTTTTATTTTTAACTGACTTTATATTTTATATCAGAATTTAACTCACTGAGTTTGATTATTTTCAGCAACAACAACAACATGACTCTATGGATAATAATATAATCAATAGAATGGACTTTGGTGCTCCACTGAGTTTTACTGCATAGCGCCACCATCAGCTTTTTTTTCTTAAACCAACATCAAGTCCAATTTAAAGTTGGTCAGATACTATAAGTCATGACCAGATATATGCAAAAAAAAAAAAACATTCCCATCAGTCTTAACAGCACTCTGTTGCACAATTTATAATTACCTACAGGAAATTCAAGTTATTTCTTAATAGTTCTTTGCCTAAAGCTGATTTCTTCAGCCACTTGGTGGCAGTGTAATCGGTTTGTGTACAAAATACTAATACCTTTCAAGTTGATTGTGAATCTTAAAAAAAAAAAAGGTTTTGTATTTACACATCCAGTGTTAATCAAAAATTTGGTTAATTTAATTGTTTTCAGTTGCTTTTTAGATTCACATCCTTATGACTTTTCTTTGCTTCCAGATGTGTTTTTTATTTATTCAATATAACTCAGGACTCCATACATCCATGACCTTTATTTTTTAACATTTTAAAATTAGGAGACCTGAAACTGTGAATGTTTTGTCCGGACTGTAGATGTACATAAAAATAAGAAGTGAAAAAGTTCCTAATTCACTGTTACATGTTTGAAACAGGTTTAACTGATTAGCTCTGAGAGCCAAATATCACGATAAAAACGTGTTTTACTTGGTGTTTTCTTTCAACAACTTTGTGGCAGGCCTCTTAACTCCACCTTTATGTTTTTGTTTCCTCCACAGAGAGAGTGCATCTCCATCCATGTGGGCCAGGCAGGTGTCCAGACAGGAAATGCCTGCTGGGAGCTCTTCTGCCTTGAACATGGCGTTGGGCCTGATGGCGTCTTCCTGGACAATCCTGCAGCACCGAACTCTCGTGACGACCCATTTAACACTTTCTTTAACACTGGAAGCTCCGGGCATCATGTTCCAAGAGCGATATATGTGGACCTGGAGCCCACAGTGGTTGGTGAGTGGGCCTGCATGTCTATTTTTCTACACTTCTTATCTTCTTTTTTTTTTAAATACCATTTCTGTTGTAATGCTATGTGTGGTCGTATGTGTGAGTGCATCTCCATCCACATGGGTCACGCAGGTAACCGCAGATGGGAACACTGGTATCCAAGCAACAAGTGCAGCGGTGACTCCTTTACCTTTTTATTCAATGCAGACTAACATTTACAGAAGTGTGTTATGTAAACACAAGTCACGCAGTGCAGTGTTGGATTGATTTTAGACTTTTATTCCAATATGTCCCTTCAATTTTATGCTCAAGTTGCTTAAAACCTCAAAGAAAAAAAATATTGTTTCTTCAGTTTTCAACATCGTCACACAATCTAAAAACTGTTCATCAAGCTACAAATGTGTCTGCATTGGAATTTTTTGTTTAATTTTAGTTTGAGTGAAAAACTAATCTATTGTATGGAGCCCCGAAGCTGACAAAATAGTGAAAGAATAAGTGACTTAAAATAAAAATAAATAATACTTTTAGTCAAATATTTGAAATGAATTGTAAAAAGAATTATGAAGATTTTATCTTTCAGTATGTCATTTTCGTATTTTTACACCCTTGTTTCCCTGTTTTGTGAAAGTTTAGTGGCACACTTTTTAAGCATATGGTTTCTATTTTATAAAGGATTAAAAACATTTAAGATAATGTGATAAAGTACTCACCTGGACATGTCTGCTTCAGAGGAAAACATCAACATTTGGCACTTATCTGGTCTGTTGTGTCAAACAAAGTAACAGCTAATTTATTGACCTGAGTAAACTCTTTCTTTTTCCAGATGAAGTTAGGGTCGGAAAGTACAAGGAGCTTTTCCACCCCGAGCAGCTGATCTCTGGAAAGGAAGATGCAGCCAACAACTACGCTCGTGGTCATTACACTGTCGGGAAAGAAATCATTGATGGAGTCATGGAGCGAGTTCGTAAAATGGTCAGTAATACTGATTTAAAAAAAACCAACAACCTATAAACACTTTTAGTGAGTTTAAATATGAATGACCATTGTTGTGCAACTTCCTGAAAGGGTTATTAGGAAAGAAGAATCAGTCAAAGACAGATTTGGACAGATATGTGAGCGGTATAAATCAGTCTATAAGCACACTCTGCAAAAATGAACTATTTCCTTCCTTCTTTCCTTCCCCTCAGACGGACCAGTGCACAGGCCTGCAGGGCTTCCTGGTCTTTCACAGCTTTGGAGGTGGAACCGGCTCTGGCTTTACTTCTCTGCTGATGGAGCGTCTGTCTCTCGACTATGGCAAGAAATCCAAGTTGGAGTTCGCTGTCTACCCAGCTCCCCATGTGTCGACTGCTGTGGTGGAGCCCTACAACGCCATCCTGACCACACACACCACCTTGGAGCACTCGGACTGTGCCTTCATGGTGGACAACGAGGCCATCTACGACATATGTCACCGCAACATGGACATCGATAGTCCTGGTTATATAAACCTCAACAGATTAATCGGACAGATCGTCTCCTCGATCACGGCCTCCCTACGTTTTGACGGCGCCCTCAATGTCGATCTGATGGAGTTCCAGACCAACCTGGTCCCATTTCCACGCATCCACTTCCCACTGGTCACTTACGCCCCCATCATCTCCGCTGAGAAGGCGTACCACGAGCAGCTCACCGTGGCTGAGATCACCAGCGCCTGCTTCGAGCCGACCAATCAGATGGTCAAGTGTGACCCCCGTCATGGCAAGTACATGGCGTGCTGTGTGTTGTTCAGAGGTGATGTCGTCCCTAAAGATGTAAACGCCGCCATTGCAAACATAAAGACCAGACGCTCCATTCAGTTTGTCGACTGGTGCCCAACCGGCTTCAAGGTGAGAAACACTACGATGGTAAAAAAAAAAAAAAAAAGCAGATTGTGATACTTCAAGTGTCTGATTGTCGTCTTTGTCTCAACAGGTTGGCATCAACTACCAGCCTCCTACTGCAGTTCCTGGCGGCGACCTGGCCAAAGTCCAGAGGGCCGTGTGCATGCTGAGCAACACCACGGCCATCGCTGAGGCCTGGTCTCGCCTTGACCACAAGTTCGACCTCATGTATGCCAAACGCGCCTTTGTTCACTGGTATGTGGGCGAAGGAATGGAGGAGGGAGAGTTTGCAGAGGCCAGAGAAGACCTGGCCTGTCTCGAAAAGGATTACGAAGAGTTGGGTCAGATGACACCCGATTCTTTGGATGACGACGATGAATACTGAACCTTGTGTGGCTGCAGGATGTGACAGCTGACCAAAAATGATTTTACATGTCCTGGGTCAATAAAAAATTTCATATCTGAGCTGCACATTTCCTGAGCCGGTGATCTAATTGACAACCTTTTTCAGAGTCAAGTGTTTATAACATCAAGTTTAAGCAGACAAACTAACGTAAGTTGTATTTGAATTGTGCTGTGAAATAAAGTTTGTGGTATAAAGTATGTTTTTTAAACTCTAAAATAGGGTTTTGGGGGGGGCTTCAGGGTCTTTAATCTTATAATGCACTTTTATTTGACTATAAACATTAAAGTTTGTGATGAGTATTTGTGTTTTTAACCAAGTCTGAAAGAAATACAAAGAAAATAATTCTTCTTATAGTGTATTTTAATTAACACAGTCATTTGGAGGACACCAAGTCACATAAATCTGTAACAATGTCAAGGTTAACAAAGCGCAAGACTTGAGATTAAAATTTAACATAAATATAAAGTTCCAAAAAAAAAAATTTTAACATAAATATAATTTTAAACTGCCTTACAGTATGTGAAATGGTTAAAATTAGCTCCAAATGAAACAAATACTACTACTACTACTATAATACAACATTTAAGTATCAATTACACATTAACTCAACAACTATGATCCAGTGATATAATGTAACAGTGACAGGAGTCATTCAGCATAATAATTACTTTTAATTTAACACTTAAAGTTGATTTTGTGGCTAGACATGCCTACCTTTTGGCTACTTCAATAAGATTAGGAATAGTAATAAGCCTTCTGAATGTTTTCTTAAGTGAGTAATCTGAATATTTCTTTCATCGCTCATCATCAGCAATTAAATTAAGAGTGAAATTTACTCCAAATGAAAACCTCAGAGATTAAGGTCAAATATATAAATAAGGTAGACAGAAATTAACTTAGACGAAGAGTGCACCTCTATCTTTTATATAAGCTAAGATTAAAGCTTCCTTTACATCTGTGTTTACTTCAGAGTGGAGTGATATACTGTTCTGAACATTAGTTTGTCCAAGTTTTTTTGCACTGGAGCAGCAAAAAACGTGTCTCTGTCTATATACTTTTTATTAGATGTTATAAAAGCTTCATAAGAAACATCCAATGAAACTGCACAGACTGGCTATTTAAACAATGAGTGCCGGTGGCCGTGAAGGTGTCACCTGAACATATTCATCCGCGCAAGTGTAAACATAAAACAGTCCACAAAGCAGAGAATTGTTTTACAATATAGGCCACTTTTTATTACCAACAGGAAACGAGATATGAGCGTTTGTGTTATTGTTTACAACTGCATGCAATTTATTGTTGGGTAAGAAGGGATGATGTGGGGAATCGTTACACTTAATAATGTCTCACCAAGATTTTAAGGCTTTAATGGAGCCTGTGGAGCACACAATTGCCAGTCCTCGATCCTTGTTTAATCCTTCTTGTTATATTTTAAACGATTCAATTTTGTCCGATTTTAATAACCCTTTGAATCGTTTGATTTAGGGTCAAAACATCCATAGCCACTATAGTTAATCCCAACTTTCTAATAAGGTTATCATTAGCTCTAATAATTTAAATGATCAGTTTCAGATTTTGATCTCGGATGCACATTTTGAACGCGTTTCATACTAATCTCTCATCAGATCAACATTAAATTAGGCTAAATCCAAGTCTAGATTATGTATTTACGAGAGTGTGAGTCTATGAGAGGATTAAAAATTTAAAATGTGGGCATTATGGTGTCTTTATATAACATAGGGTGTAATAAAAAAAAAAAAACTATTCACAACTGACACAGAGAGCCATAATACCGACTTAAAACGGAAATCATATTCAGTTGTGTTTACTCATTAAGAAGTCGATGTAACACCAAACACTGTGGGGACTGAGAAATCTCACACGCATTAATAAGAACCGTGTGGTGTCTAGTTTTTTGAGCGGACGTGCTCACTGCCTTGGAACATTCTCCTCTCTGTGCATGGATGTGTGTGTGAGTGTATGTTTGTGTGTATGAGTGTGTGTGTGTGTGTGTGCAGGCTGTATGTGTGTGTAAGCTGCCTCCTCTCGTGTTGATGACGACTGGCTGCCACCGAGTCTGACGGTGTACAAACGGGTTTGCAAAAAAAAAAAAGAAAAAAGAAAAACACTCCAGCAAACCGAACCACGGCGATACTTTTTTTTATTTTTTTCAAAAAACCGGTGACCTGTCCTGTCCGAGCCTCCACCCGGGTCGGTCCGAAACGATGAGCCTGCCTCGGCCGGACGAGTTCAAGCCTCCTCCGGAGTGCCCGGTCTTCGAGCCCAGCTGGGAAGAATTTAGAGATCCGTATGCCTTCATCAATAAGATCCGTCCCATCGCCGAAAAAACTGGCATTTGCAAAGTCCGGCCGCCTCCGGTGAGTGCGATAAAACGGCGATAAATCGTTACAAACGACGCGGATGCTGAATTAGTCCACCGTTAAGACGGCTGTAGATGGACCAAGCGCTTGGGATTTAAAGGGACTGTTCAACATGGCGGATACACAGCTATGTTCATTCTTTGTGCTGCCACGGCTAGCTAGCTCACATTTGTGTGTAGTTACGTCGCAGCCGTTGGTGTTCCAACCGACGTCGTGTCAGTTAACGGCATTATAAACGCGCCATTGTGTTAGAAGTGCAATGTAATCGTGGTTCGCCGTGTGTCAACAAAGCCGATGATCCGGTCATTGAGCCACTTAGCTAGGACGTTAACGGTAGCTAGCAGCTCCCCAACCAACCTGTCATAATTTAGCACACGGCTTTGACATAGGTGGCTATGCGGAAGCCATTGAGCTGCGCAGAAAAATGATGTTATAATCACAATATGTACGTGAATACCGAACATAAGCTCTTCATTTGTGTCCTTAAATGTCCTAAAAGTCCTGCAGTTGACGTTAATTATGGGTTATTTGTCGAAGAGCATCAGGATGCAGTTGGGTCAGTCAGTGTACTTGAGCTTGCGTGATCCATCACTTCACGGTCAACTGGCAGTTTGTGATGAAAACACGAAGAAGTTTATTTTTGTCTCAAAAGTCAGGCTATTTAAATGCTCCATTTATGGTGGAGTATCAGGGAAATCGTCCCATGAATGGGGCAAGAAGCATGTTGGGGTCTGAAATTACAAAGACCACTTTTAGTGTTAAATAAGTTTTGACTTTTGAAGTTTAGCCCTCCATATAACACAACATTACCATTATGTTGCACTTTATCACCATTGAAGTTTCTTGAAGATGAGCCACTGTTCATGTATGAGCCTGTGTTGTAGGGTGTTGTCCTCCATGTTGGCTTTGTGGTAAGCTGGGCTGGTGAGTGAGTCTTCCATCTGGCCATTTTGTGAGCCAGTGGGGGATGTTGGCTACTGACTTAAAACAAGAACTTGGGTCCCTGCTTGTGTGAAAGGGTATTGTTATTGTGTATGCTAGCTTGTGTGTTGTATTGACAAGGGATATGGATAATTATTAGAGTGAGTTTATAAGCTAGAAAAGGGTTTCCTGGTTACTTTCAGTATTAGCAGGCCTTGTTTTTTAGCCAAACTTGATTCTAACATCAGTTTAAAAACCTGCATCCATGTGGTAATTTGCCTCTTTTATGTGCCTAATTTTAGCTTTGTTAATTCTCCATAGGAAAGACTAAAGAACATTTTTTAAAATTTTGGTTGGTGATTATGAAAACAGTTGTCACAAGGAGGCCATCTTGTAAGGAAAACACATAGATATGGTGGCATGACTTATCAGTGCAAGAATGAAAATCATAAAAACTGCCAACTGCAAACCGTTGCAGGCTGCATGTTATGATGACCTTCATGTGGCATCGTGTGTATTTTTGTTGCTGTTTAGGGTTGGCAGCCTCCGTTCGCTTGTGATGTTGACAAACTTCACTTTGTTCCTCGGATCCAGAGGCTCAATGAGCTGGAGGTGAGTTCTGCTTTGTCAGATTATACCAGCAATTATTTCTCTCTATATATATAGTTTACTAAATAATAATGATTAAAGGTATATATATTTAAAAATGCCTTTAACATATTAATGTGAGTACTGGATTTTTACAAGCTTCATTCATAACAACAGGGAACAGGGGTGTTACATATAGGTTGTGACAGTGTTATGTAACAAAGGATAAACTGCAAAATTTAGACTTGAATATACAATTTATAATCGTTACATAATCCAAACATTTAAAATAGAAGCTAAAGTGAATTTATTTGTTTATTTTTAACACTTGGATACAATAGTCCATGTTCTTGGATACATATCAGACTGCTCAGATTATTTTTGGCCTCTACACTGTTTTCCTCAGAGATTGTCCTGGTTTCAGTGCAGTTCCTTGATTTCCTTGTCTCAGCCAGTTACATTGAGTTTATTTTGTACACAGCTGATTTTTTTTAAATTTTATTTTGTCTCAGGCACAGACCAGAGTCAAGCTCAACTTCTTGGACCAGATTGCTAAATTTTGGGATCTGCAAGGATGTGCCCTGAAGATTCCTCATGTGGAGCGGAAGATTTTGGATTTATATAAGCTAAATAAGGTTTATAATTGATGTCACTGCACATTTATTTATACTCATTTTAAAATGCAATTAGACAGCTCACACCATTACGTAACTCGCTGTCGTTTCAGCTGGTGGCAGATGAGGGTGGATTTGACATTGTCTGTCGGGACAGGCGATGGACCAAGATTGCACTACAAATGGGTTTCGCTCCTGGCAAAGCTGTTGGCTCACACCTGCGAGGACATTATGAGAAAATTCTTTATCCCTACAACCTCTTTCAGAGCGGAGCAAACCTACTGGTGAGTTGAACGCATGCATCAACATGACACTATATCTTGTTTCTGATGATACACACAAAGGGAAGTGTGTCATGCGTACAGCAGTGTGTGGCTGATCTATAAATAATAATAATAATAATAATCCTTATAATGTATATCTATACTGTAGATTACTGCTATTATTGAATGTTACAGTCAAAGAGACAATCTACATTTTTTAAGCCAAAACATTTTAGTTTGACTATGAACAAAAAGATGTGATGTAAATGTTGATTAAATTAAGACCATAAAGATAAATGCAAACTAATGCATTATTAGGATATGCATGTTCTGTATTATATATATGTTTCATGTTATATTTTATTTAAAAATGAAAGTTTTTTGCATATTTTTTCTGTTTCTTTGGAGAACTTCTCTGTTGTCTAAATAATATACTGAGAGTGAATATATCTGTTGTCTTGTTATGTTATTTAAGAGCATTTGCACCTTAATAATCTATTACACGTTGCAAGAGAGCTTATTCAAGGTCATTGGATTGGTATTGTGTGACCTGTTGGACAGGTCACTTTAAATTGTTTAATTACCAAAGCTCTCTCTTGCCTCAGGCACCAGAGCCAGCTTCCAAACTGATGCGTTTGGAGGCTGATCCTGAACCTGAAAAGGTATGTTTGTGTCATGGTTAAAAGCCAATTGGCAACACAATTAACAAAACTGCACGTTTATCTGTTGAAAGCTTATTGTATTGTTTTTCATTTTCTTGCTGTATTATTTGAAGACAGAGTAGTGGGAATCTTACCCTTCTAAGTCATTAGCCAGGTTAAAAGCAAGATTATTACTTCTAACAAATAATCCTTTCTTCAGTAACTCAGTTTAATCATAACATGTAAGATTAAACAAACACATAATACAAACATTAAAAAACTCTTTTGTTTCAGGTAGCTTTCAGCAGTTAGAAGCTAGTTATGTAAAAGCGTAAATATTGTAGTCAGTTTTCTCTTCTTTTCTGCCTTTCTTCAGTGTTATGATAATGGATTAAACCAACTCACAGGCTGCTTATGAGAGTTCATTGTTTCACCTGACACCTTCCCTCTGATTTGGCGTGTTCTTTCTTAGTTTCTGTGCTCGCTATTTTGAGCGACAAATGGTTACTAACCACATCCTTCTCATGGCCTTTTTTGTCCTCTGGCTGTTTCAATTGAAACTATGTCAAAAGCAAATACTCTCTCTGATAGACTGTCTCAGTCTTTGACCACATTTGCTAGCTTCTCATACTTCCTAGTTATTGTTACACATTGTCCTGTATTTATTTTACTACAGCTTCCAAGCTGAAGCAATAATCATAAAAAAAACGATCCCTCGTAAATGTAGGCCGTAGCAGACCCACACTTTTTGTTTTTAGACCTTTGAACATTTATATCTTACTTATCAGCACATTTAAGCATACAAGTATGTCCAGTTAGGCACACAAATGCTTTTTGCTTAACTAGTGAGCTGTGGTTTTAACTGTCACACTTTTTTCTTCAGTGTGTTCAGAAGCCAATCCAGCCACAGGAGAGTCCAGGAAGCATAGAGAGCATGGACACAAAGGAGCACAAGCCACAGGACCAGGCTCAGCGGCCGCCTGCCCAGACACCAGACACGTGCCCCAGTGCTCGCAGGGCCAAGCGCATGAAGTATGAGGTGAGTGTTACTGAAGACCACCACACTCCAGACTTACTTTTTTGCTACCCCTGATTAATTCGAATAATACAGTAATAAATAATACATAATATTAGGAGTTTTTAGCTGCCTACAGATTCACATTTTGCTTTTTCTGCAGACCTTCTGTGTGAAAACCGAACCAGGGGAATCTGGTGAGAGCAAGCCGAACCTGAGGCGGAGGATGGGCTCTTTTGTCGCCAAACCAGGTCAGATTCCATGTCCCAGAGTAAAAAAAGCTGCCGCACTAATGACATTCACAGTATTTCTAATAACATCTGAACCCTTTTTTTATTTAGCATTTATAAACAGTGTCTATACACTTCATTAACGGTTTCTAAAACACTATAAGTTGTAATGTATTTTTTATCAACTCTAACTCCAAAGTAGAGACTACAGGACAACATAGGAGTAAAATTATAGTAGTTAATAATGTTTCTTTCGGTCTTTCAGCAGAAAAAGAGATTCCCATTCCAGTTAAACAGGAACCTGTCGAAATTAAGGAGCCCATAATTGAAGCTGACAAATCCAAGTCACGGTACAAGAAATTCATCCCTCCGATTCCTCCAAGTCCAGTAAGTAGAAATGTGTTGGTTGAGATGTACCTGCACAAGATATCACGTTATTTGATCAAAAGTAATAAAGGTCATTGGTTAAATTATCATCAAAAGTACAAGTTCAGCTTTAATTTTTTAACAATAAATCTGTATTTTAAATATCTCTGCATCAGTTGTTTTATTGATAGGAGTCCGCTAAGCTTCTGTTAGTGCAGTTTATATTAACAGAAGCTGTTTTTTTTTTTTTTTTGGTCAATCAATTATAACCTAAAATATGAGTGTAGGGAGGTGGTAAGAAAATATGCAGCAATAGTGTTACAAATTTTTACAAAAAGCTGCCTTTATACATAGTCATGGCCCTGCAACACATTTATTGTTGTGTCTAATTGTGTGTATTGTTGTTGTTCTTCAGGTGGATCTGGTGGTGTGTCTGGTGTGTGGCAGCGGAGGAGAAGAGGACCGTCTGTTGCTGTGTGACGGCTGTGACGACAGCTACCACACCTTCTGCCTGATCCCTCCTCTGCACGACGTCCCCAGAGGAGACTGGAGGTGCCCCAAGTGTCTGGCTCAGGTGAGGATAAACCGCAAAGTCTGATTAAAATAATGCAAATTTACTCTTGACTAATGAGCTGTGCAAGCTATCAGCACGCCAAGTCTGTTTTATTACTCAATGCTTCTTTTTAACTCACATTTAGGAATGCAGCAAACCTCATGAGGCGTTCGGCTTTGAACAAGCGTACAGAGATTATTCCCTGCGTGCATTTGGGCAAATGGCTGATGCATTCAAATCAGATTACTTCAATATGCCAGTTCATGTAAGTAGAATAGCTTCCTGAATAAATCTGTCAGCCTCTCTTGCTGTGTTTATTTTAGATCTAAATGTCTTTTTGCGTGTGGTCATTGCAGATGGTACCCACAGAGCTGGTGGAGAAGGAGTTCTGGCGTTTGGTGGGAGCCATTGATGAGGATGTAACCGTAGAATATGGAGCAGATATCGCCTCCAAGGAGTTCGGAAGTGGGTTTCCTATTCCAAACGGGAAATTTAAGGTTTCCCCTGCTGATGAGGTACGCTCATAAAGCAAACTACTCCAGGGCCTGTGAAATGAAATGTGGCCAGTGTATCTGCAGCAGCATTCTAATTAAAAAATATATAGCTAAAACTAGAATTAAAATAAGCTGTGAAAACATATTGTCATGAACTTAAACAGTTTCAGATTAATTTCAGATTAATTTATTGTATCCGCGCAGGTTGAACAATGAAATCAAAGTTCTAGCTTCTTCATTTAACACAAACATGGTTGCATGAGTTAGTATTTTTAGGAATTCTTGTTCAAAGCTGCTGGGAATTATTACCTTTTTATTGTTTATGAAATGCATTTAAATTGTTTTTTTATGTGATATTTAAAAGGTCTTTAATAGGTCTGGCATTAATTTTGGTGAACCCTGCAGAAACCACATGGCAGTCATGTCTAACTATCAGAAAGCATCAGCATAAGTTAAATTCAAAGGAATAAACGTCATAACTTCTGTGTAATTAACTCTGTATGTTGTCTGTCTTGCAGAAATACCTCAAGTGTGGCTGGAACCTGAACAACCTGGCGATGATGAACCCCTCCGTACTGACTCATGTGACAGCTGATATCTGTGGAATGACTCTGCCGTGGCTTTATGTCGGCATGTGCTTCTCCTCCTTCTGCTGGCACATTGAGGATCATTGGAGCTACTCCATCAACTACCTGCACTGGTACTTTAAAACAAACTGCAACTGCTTAAAAAGTCACTTACACTCTGCTGATTTAAGGGCTTTCCTTAATGAGAGCTAGAAGAATAGTAATGGTGACTTGTAAATGTAAACTTCAGGTCAAGACTCTGATATTTTTGTTTCATTTTAACCCTTGTTTATCTCATTCACTGCAGGGGGGAACCCAAAACCTGGTACGGAGCTCCAGGTTTTGCTGCAGAACAGCTGGAGGCGGTGATGAGGAAACTGGCCCCGGAGCTGTTTGAGTCTCAGCCTGACCTGCTGCACCAGTTGGTCACCATCATGAACCCCAACACCCTGATGGCCCATGGAGTCCCAGTACGTATTTATTTAGCTTTGTTCACATGCCTTGGTGCTTTTTATGCAGCATACACAGTAATGCACATCTGATATTTTGGAAAACTAGCAGCTCGTCTCTCTAACAGGGACATGAAATCATCATCTTTTGTCTCTGCTGTCCTTCAGATTTACAGAACGAACCAGTGTGCTGGTGAGTTTGTCATCACGTTTCCCAGAGCTTACCACAGTGGCTTCAATCAGGGCTTCAACTTCGCTGAGGCAGTCAACTTCTGCACTGTGGACTGGGTATGTATCACCTCATTATTGCTATTAATGACGACTTGCTTTGTTTTCGTAACTTGGTGTCTTGCAAATGCATCAGAATGAACTGAGGGACTGACACAATTTGTTTTAGATTTTCCTTCGTGAACGGCTTCAACAGTTTCTATTATGGGGAGTGATTCTTAAAGTTTTGGTCTAAGATAGAAAGAGATGAGTTACACAGCTGCAGTTCAACTCTATAGGTGATTATGTATGAAGTTTGAAGTTAATAGCTTTTGTGGTATTTCTCTTTCCATAATTAAAAATTGCAAGTCAGCACTGTCTGAGAAACTGAAAAGTATCTGCCTTTGTGCAGTCATCCCTCTCTGCCGCATTAGAATTCAGCATCCCACCTCTTCACTGTGCTGTTTGAAGCGGCACCCCCACCTACTGTTGCCACATGTCCTCGTGGTCCTTCTCGGTTGGGCCCTTGAGACCAAGATAGTGGATAACAGAGATGACTGCTTAAATGTCAGTACTGTCCAGTTTTCTCAGACATTGCAGACCTTCAAATAGTAATTCCAAACAGAAATACCACAAAAGTTTAGTTGCACATTCATTAAATAAAAATTGTGTAAGTATTCTCTTTCTACCTCAGGCCATGTACTTATCAATCACTCCATACGGACTAAGTTAAAAACAGTACAAAAACAGTTTATTTAATGTTATTTAATGTTAATGTACAGTGCTGAACAAATTTATTAGACCACCTGTCCTTATTTATCTCAGAGACCATCCAGCATCAAGAAGTGCTTTAATGCGGACTCTTTCATTTTCAGTGAGTTCTCGACGTTTTACCATTTTGAACAGGAATGAGGAATTTCAAACTGAATTCACCTTTTTATACCCAAATTTGAGCCG
>JAPZDV010000002.1:21964863-22017628 GCA_029814665.1 Acanthurus lineatus | reverse complement strand
ATAAAAAATGATTTTGGTAATTACCAATGCTGTTAATTTATGGCAGCTGTGGCATAAACCTTACTTTGGGTGGCGGTCTAATATATTTGTTAAGCACTGTAAATTTATGCCTATTCTGATTGTGATGGCAGCAACAAATTTCAAACAAGTTGGTATAGGAGCAACAGAAGACATGAAAAGTTGTGCAATGGTCTAAGAACGCCTGTTTGAAACATTCATGAGTAACAACACAAAATGAACTTTGCTCACAACCCGTCTCTTTCCTTTGTAAAACTCCAGATGCCTCTTGGCAGACAGTGTGTTGATCACTATCGTATGCTGCACCGGTACAACGTGTTCTCCCATGATGAGATGGTGTGCAACATGGCCCTGAAAGCAGACACGCTCGACGTGGTCCTGGCATCAGCTGTCCACAAGGACATGGTTGCCATGATCCGAGAAGAGGAGAAACTCAGAGAGAAAGTGAAGAAAATGGTAGGGTAGTCATCATTATCATATCATCACATCATTTTACATAAGTGTTTTTTTTCCTGTAGATTACTTCTTGTGTAGATGCTTGTTTTTTTTAACTAAAAATAGAAAGGATGTGAGGATGTTATTGATTATGTTTTGTTTCTTTTCATCACCTTCAGGGAGTATTGCATCGCACGGAGGCAAAATACGACCACCTGCAGGATGACGAGCGGCAGTGTGTCAAGTGCCGGACCACCTGCTACCTGTCTGCCATCACCTGTCCCTGTAGTCCTGGAGTCCTGGTCTGTCTGCACCATATCAGAGACCTCTGCTCCTGCCCTGTCACCAACTACACACTGAAGTAAGTCCCTCTGGAGCCGATCCAGAGAACGTGAGCAGACTTTTCTGATAGAGATCAGTGTACGGAGTAACTGTGAGATCTGTGAATTTAATGAACACATTTGTGTGTAAGACATTGCTGTTATACTGGACCTTTTATTATTACTGTGTAGTTTCTTAATCCTGTGTTTTGTTTGCTCCTGCAGTTTCAGATACACACTGGACGACCTGTTCCCCATGATGAACGCTGTGAAGCAGCGAGCCGAGCTGTATGATGATTGGGCCTCCATTGTTACAGAGACCCTAGAGGCTAAGCTGGAAAAGAAGAAAGGTAAACAGCAAAAAGAAAAACAAAGCATTTAAGAAGCATGGCAGTGGTTAAAGTCAAATGAACAACATCAGCAAAACAGTAGCCAGGAGGGATGACCAGCTTTTTTAACTGTGCTGTGTATTTACAAGAGAGAGCTGAAATCAGGTCAGTTTCACACATGTAGGATCATTCACTGCACTCAGCTTTGCTCTGACTCCTCCTAAATGTCCCTTGAAGTATAAACACTGGCTGTGGATTGCATAGTTTGACATCTTTTGGTCTCAGAGGCAGGTGTCCTGGTTGATCCCATGATTCCTCGAAAGTGTCCCCTCTTCTTCCCCTGACTTACTCTACTCACCTCGGCCACCAACTTTTAACACTCTCAAACTGATAAAGTGCAACAATTGTTCAGTTGAAAGTGTGATCATCTACTCATCCTCCTCCTCTTAATCGCTGGCTGACATTTTTACTGTGACAGAGTTGCAACTTTGCATTATTACATCTTTGTAATGTTACTTTGTTGTGTAACTGTTGTGTAACTGGTCTTCAGGCCCCCCTTCTCTGAAGTCAGCAAAGGGAATTTGATTATCTGTAAAAGTGTTTACAACATGACTGATAATTATGTGCCTTCCTGGCTGATTTCCTCGGCATTGTTGCTTATGAATGCAGTTTTTTGCCATTTGAATGGGGAAGCATGTGAATGCACCACCAGGAGGGATGCAAAGACCACTTCACAGTTAAACACGGTTTAAGTCAAAAAATTAACCAGTGTTTCATAATGTTGCATTGGCTTTGTGTGCCAAATGTCTGCAAGCATATTTTAATAGAATTTAAAAATGAACTGAAAAAAATTGGCCCTTGGATGTTTAGAAAAACACATTTAAAACTTAAGGTGCACTTAGCATGAATTTGAAAATAACTGTCACTAAGGTGGTAAGCACATATGGTCTGCTGGTTTGACTGGTACAGTCCTTCTGTTGAGCAAAAGTTTCAAACCAACACAAGCACATTTTCCAAAATTAGAAAATCAAATAGATGCCATTCGTTAGGTTATTAAATATTTAACTGTTTTATTTTTTATGTCAGACTAAGTGATGGGATGTTTTCTCCTCAGGTCTGCCAGTGTTTCGCTCCCTTCTTGCTGAATCTGAGACCAGGGTGTTCCCGGACAACGACCTGCTGCGTCGGCTACGTCTGGTCACACAAGATGCAGAGAAGTGCTCCTCGGTGGCACAGCAGCTGCTAAACGGGAAGAGGCAGACTAGGTAGGATTAATACACTCTGCTACATCAGGTTGATTGATGAGCTGTCATCACATTTCCTCACACGTTTCCTCAAGTCCTGGAAATGGCACCAGCTCCTTAATTGGGTTCAGTTCCTTCATTCATCGTACGCTCTCTCCCAGGTATCGGTGTGGTAATGGGAAATCATGCAGCCAGCTGACTGTGGAGGAGCTGAGTTCATTTGTGAGGCAATTGTATAACCTCCCCTGCAGTCTCCCTCAAGCCCCCATGTTGAAGGTAGGCAAAGGAGAAATGCATCATGTGATTTTAACACAGAAGAACATTTTCAGCATAAAAAAACACCATGCATTTTTGTTAATCTTGTGTGTTGTGTTAGCTCACAGCCTTTCTGCACTGCAAGAGTCTTGGACTTCTTCCCATGATCTCCTCTGGTTCTTTCTTTAGGAGCTCCTGAATCGTATTGAAGACTTCCAGCAGCACAGCGAGAAGGTCCTGGCTGATGAAGTTCCCAGCGTCGCTGAGATCCAGAGTCTGCTAGACGTCAGCTTTGACTTTGATGTGGAGCTGCCTGAGCTGCCTCGCCTGAGAGTGAGGCTGGAGCAGGCACGCTGGATGGAGGGGGTGCAGCAGGCCAGCGCTCAGCCTGCCACCCTCACTCTGGAGACCATGAGGAGGCTCATCGACCAGGGAGTCGGCCTGGAACCCCATCCGTCCGTAGAGAAAGCCATGGCGCGTCTGCAGGAGCTGCTCACTGTGTCCGAGCACTGGGAGGACAAAGCGAGCAGTCTCCTCAAAGCCAGGTGAGGGCAGCACTGACTGATCTGTGACGATGTTAGAATCTAAGCCACAGGGTGGAAAAAACGTCCAAAACATCAACCAGAGTGTGTTGTGACAGGCTGTCGTGCTCCTGTCAACAGTGGCTTTAATCCAAAAACAATTCATCACTGTATTATGTGTCACAGCATGCAACTTGCTGCAACTCTGTCCAGGTTTTTGCACTGATTGTAAGTGAATAATGTAATATTACGTCAGTGCTCCTGATTTTGCTTCATTTCGATTACAGCTAGTGCAAAATGCTGCTGCTAGAATATTCAACAAGACCAACAAAAAGTGAGCATCACATTCAGTTCTGCCCTCATTCCATTGGTACTCAGTGCTGTTCAGTATTAACTGTCACAAGTGCTTTTTGAAAGGCTTTAATGGCATGGCTGTCAGGAATGTGCATCTTTTCTCTTCATTGTCAGAAAAAAAAAACTAATTTCAGCTCAGGGCTTCAATTTCTACATTTTTCAAAGATGTTATGTTCCTTCACCATGCTTAGTTTACTGCAGCTTTGAATTTTGGGTTTCACCATACTAAAAATATTATTTAAAGCTGTGTTTTCTATATTCTGCTCAAAGTGTTTCACACATTTTTTTTAATGTAAAAGTATTGGCTTTAACGTATCTGAAAGTTTTAAATTATGCCTTAAAACTGTGTTTTCAGGATATTTGGTACAAGTGTTTGTCAAAAACTTTAGGTAAAGATGTCGGCAGGAGATTCCACGACAGTTCTTGTTGTAGAGAGTTACTTATTGTATCCAGGTTAATACCTACAGCACATCATTTGTGTTTTTGCTGCCCACCACAGACCCCCACACTCCATAGAAACCCTTAGTGCTGCTGCTGAAAAAGCATCCGGCATCCCCGCTTACCTCCCTAACTGTCTCCTCCTGAAAGACACCATCAGAAAAGCTCGTGAGTGGCTTCAGGAAGCTGAGGAGCTCCAGGTAGGGACACATCTGACACTTCATGACTGTACTGTTTGGTTGTGATTTGAGTCTGATTGAATTCTGCAATAACCTGTTTTTTTCAGGCCAGTGGTGCTGAACTAATGATGGACTGCCTTTCTGACATGGTGCTGCGAGGACAAGCCATCCAAGTCCACCTGGAGCCTTTAGACAGGCTGGAGTCTTTGATGGTCGAAGTACAAGAGTGGAAAGAATCTGCAGCTGCAACTTTTCTTCAAAAAGACTCAACCTTTACCTTACTGGAGGTAAATCATGCAGATTATTAAAAATGAATAACCAGCTCATGAATCTGCGTTACATCCCCTTTCATGTTTTATCATCAACTGGAAATCTTTCAAAAGCAGAGTCTTTGTTCATTAACTACCACATTTCTGATACTCATTTACTTGTTTTACAAGATTAATAACTAAACATTTGCAGCTCAAGTTGAATTTCAGTACCTGGAAATCATAATTCTAGGAACTACCTTTCATGTAACTTAAAGGGCCATTCAGCCTGGTTGTGTTTTGCATTTCAACACAGTCTGAAGACAAACTAAGATAAAGCAAATTAACTTCAACAGAGGGCAATAAAAAGTGGTGGCTGTTTTTCATTTCTGTGCATGGCAGTACCACATCAATGACTGGACTTTGTCTTGTGTTGTAGGCTTTCTCCTGTAACTTTATGTCGATGTGTGAAAGCATAGTTAACAAGCTGTGTTGCAGCTGCAGATTTTTAAAAATGGTGACTGAAATTAAATGCTGCGAGTACTTGAACAATCAGGAATGTTCAGTTCTGCAAGCCCCACCACAAAAGCACCTGTACTTTTGGAGAGCACTGCCTCCAGAGCAGGGACTTTTTTGTGGATTCCTGGAACTTGGTTCAGTCCCTGATTGTTGCGTTATAAACAAATTGAGTTCTTCTAAATGATCCCAGTCTCTTAGGACTAGTGGTCGATAGGTGGCTTTACATGTCTAAACAGTGACTTCATGGCTGTCCTTTGAGAAAATCATTAAAACTCTCTGTGTGATTTCTCATTAAATATTAATAAAAGGGGCAGTGGTCTTAACTCCTCCTTTTCATGTGAATACCTGACAGTTTCTTTGTTAATCACAGGTCCTGTGTCCAAGATGTGAAGTTGGAAATGTAGGTTCTCCAAAGAGGAAAGCCAAGAAGGGGAAGGAATCGCCTAAAAGCAACAAAAAGAAAATGCCACGGCTCAACACTGTCAGTGATGTGGAAAAAGCGCTTTCAGAGACCAAGGATTCTACCTCTGCTGTAAGTGTCGAAATTCTGAGAGGTGCTTACAAAGATAAACATTAGAGGGACTGTTGACACCGGGATTAATGAGCTCTTGGTCTGTGTTTAATTCACCAGATGGCAACTCTGGAGGAGCTGAGGGTAAGGGAGATGGAGGCTTTCTCTAATCTCAGGGCAGCAAATGAGTCAAAGCTCCTTCCCACAGCAGACTGCATGGACCTGAGGGTGTGTGTCTGTCAGAAGGCGCCCATGGGGGCGATGCTACAGTGTGAACTCTGCAGGGATGCCTTCCACAGTGTGTGCGTCAGAGACCCGTCAGACTCCTGGGAAACACAGCCGTGGCTCTGTCCGCAGTGCCAGCGATCCGAAAAGCCCCCATTGAACAAAGCCCTCTCTCTCCTGGCATCTCTGCGGCACACAGGGGTGCGCCTGCCGGAGGGCGACGCTCTGCACTATCTGGTTGAGAGGACAGTTAACTGGCAGCACCAAGCACAGCAGATCTCACAGTCATGTAACCTACCAGAGCTGGAGGAGAGACCAGGAACTCCTCCCACCTTAACACGCTGGGCATCAGGCAACAGCAACCCTCTCAACAACACTCAGGTTGCTCCTCATCTCCTTGTGCAACCATTCAGAGCAGTTAAAGTATTATCTACAGTTGTTGAGTTTTGGATTTGATGTTTTTATACAGGCTCCTTGTTTGACTCCAGAGTGGAATAGGACAAGCCATGCTCAGACCGTCTTCTACACCGAGCAGAGATGCATCCCGCTGCAGGGTCAGTGTCACTTTATCCTAAACTGCAGGGGAGACTAATTTATGCATCCATTTATTATTTGAAAACGAGTCATGTTTAACTGTTCATTAATGGTCATTGTTGTTTATCTTTTGTATTTTTTCCTGTGTGACAGGCCTGAGTCGGGATCTGGAGGAGCTGATGGTGGAGGGACTCCTGCTGCAGGTGTCTCTGCCAGAGGTCCAGAGTCTCTACCACGTGTTATTGGACAGAGCCAGCAGCCAGCACACGAACAGATGCATGTCGCCACCGCAGGACAAACACATGCAGTTCAACTCTCAGGGAAACAATCTGCCACTAAACCAGGTACAAACTCTGAGCGCCAAGTGAACGGTTTAAAGCACTCCTCCACAACTGCCTGGAGAGCAGCTTTAATTTGTGCTGGTTCTGTTTCCAGGATGGCGTCAATGGTGTGAGGGAAACTATGATTGGCTCGGAAAAGAAAGCAAAGCGGCATCTGGAGAGGGAAGGATTAGACGCAGAGCGCAGGGGAAAGGACAAAAAGCACTCTCACAAAAGACAGAAGATGAAAGACGCAAGCCTGCAGCGCAGACAGACCTCGACCTCGACCTCTCCGCGCTCCGATTTCTCTCAGTCTGATGATTCTGACGAGGAAATGGCCGTGTGTCCGGCAGAGAGGTGTCAGCTGCCAGAGGGAGATGAGGTGAGAAAATTGTCTGCAAAAACCTCTGAAGCAACATTTCTGCAGAGGTCCCACTTCAGGGAGCCATTATGTAAAAATAGAATTGACACAATAAGTATCGCCTGGGTGTAAACCTTTAAAATCCGCCCACTCCGCCGCGTTGACTCATTCATCTGGCATCATGACATGTAACAGCAGTTCCTCGATTCAATTAGCAGCGTGAAGAACAAAATCAGCCAATCTGCACCAGGCGGGACTGACGCCGTTGTCAAACTGTGCGCTGGAACGAAAGGAGGAGTAATAACAACAATGGCAGCTGCTGTAGAAAACATAGACGCTGTGCCTGACATCTAATGATTAGCATGAACATGATGAGTGATTAAAGCAAGTAAAACCTGTCTGAGCGTAGGTACACTTTTAAAGACACCTTAAAATGATCCCTTTATGATTATGTTAATTGAAAAACTTGGTGTTCCATCCAAATAAAGAACTCGTGCACACTGATTTTATTGTTTAAAGCCCATTAATCCTTTATTTTGAAACTAATGTTGGATCACGTTACTCCTTGCGTGTGAAAGGTGTCACTCTACCAAAGAAGTAACAGAGAATGATCACCTGACCATGCAGGTTCTCATAACTCAAAATGTGTTCCAGCTTGTTTTTTTTGTTTTTTTTTTTTCCATTTTCTGGTTCTGCATCTGTTCTGTTTTGCTTCACTCTCACCACGAATGTAAGGCTGCCACAAGCCAATGACAAATGAAAAAGGATCACGCTGTTCTGTATCTGCTAGATTTATAAATCAACTTTTCTCTAAAAAATTTGCCATGTCAACTAAAAAAGTGACAAAAAAATCAGTTATTGCATGTTTACTGTCAGATAGTTATCTGTCTTTGTAAAATCAGCTTGTGTGCCTCCACCTGCAGGTGAACTGGGTCCAGTGTGACGGCAGCTGTAACCAGTGGTTCCACCAAGTCTGCGTGGGCGTTACGGCCGAGATGGCGGAGAAGGAGGACTACATTTGCGTCAGGTGTACACTGAACGATGAACACACGAGAAAATGAAGAGAAAGTAGAGAATTTTTTTTTTTTTTTTCTGAAGGATGTCAATCCGTTTGTTGGAGCCACCAGTCTGGATGTGTCACTGATCCCGTTCCCCCCTCACCCCTGCCCCCATCTGTCTGACCCTTTTGTAACAACGGTGCTATCTCCTCTTTGACTTGTTGTCCAGAACTATAATGTTTAGTTATTTTTTTGTATTTTTACATATATATATTATATATATTTCTTTCTTCTTATGAATTGTTTGTGGTTGTCTAAATGAAAAAAAAAAAAAAAAACACAGGATATGAAGTGTGCTGCATGGGATTCAATTACATCGGCGCGAAGGAGTCTTACAACGTGATGCACCCACTAAAGAGGGTTAATCGAGGGTTAATGTTACTTCTCTGGAACCTCCTTGCATGTTAAACCAGAGCTAAGGGGACAGAAATCAAGGTTTTCATCCGCTATCCCCCCCAAAAAATGACTATTACAATTTGTTTCTTTGAAATCCAGTGTTTAGTACATGCATCTTAATATAATTATTCCCTTTTTTTTTGTAGAATAGGTTTATTTATCTGAGCAATAATTTTTGTCTGAATTGACTTAAATGGCTTGATCTCCGCTGAGTTGTGTTGGTGCTTTAGCGATGGTGTGATGTACAGAGAGCTACGCAGACGGGCGGATTACAGCTGTGGTGTGGTGACGTAGCAGGACGCTGCTCACGTGTTTAACACCACAGCTTGTAACCCGGCAGAGGAAACCGTGGGAAGGACTTGAGGTAGCTGAAGATGTTACAAGTTTATATTGTGGAATAAAGCCCTTTTGTTCTATGGAGAAGTCTCGTCTTTTCACTTCAGCAATGAGGACAGACACCACTAGATGTCCTCGTAAACAAGATTTAAAAGAGCACCCGTCAGATTCAGCTCATTTTTTACTCCTCATACTAAGTGAACATTTACATCCATGATTTTTTCCTGCGATTCAAACAACAACTGAAATGGCATTTGTATTAAAAAAAAAAAAAAAAACACTCGGTCAAAATCTAATTTCAAAAAAGCTGCTTCAAGCCTCAAGTCCATTGTGGTGGATAATCTCCCTCAGCTTTTCATAAGTGGATTTCACAGTTTACTAAACAAGAATTACTGACTTTAAAGTCTTCTTTTGCTGACTGTGGGGTCTCAAACTTCTTTATTTTTCCACTGGCTTTAAATACAGATATGTGTATATATTTTAACATCTAAAGCTCTGCATGTTTTAATGACATTTTTTAAAGACTTCAGTCTTTATGCTCCACACTGAGCAGTAAACCTTAGTCCTGCTTTCAAAAACAAACATAAGGAGCAAGAGGAGGCGAATGACAGCAGGCACTGTCAGGAACATGTGACCGTAAGCATCAATGGCAGGTGTGAAAATCTAAATAAACCAAGCTGGCTGTTATTGAGCAGCAGTGACGGCCACTGAGCGCTGAAGAGCAGCAGGACGTAAACTGATCATCAGCTGCAGTCAGAGGGATTTTGAAATGAGTTATTTATCTGATGCGTCTATAACTTTATCCATTTATAAGTCGAGCTTTATCCAGCTGGAGACAAGAGAATTAAGACAAACAATCCTTGTGATCTTTTAAATTCCTGTTCAAACTCACAGATCTGATGAAACTGATGTATTTTGCAGCGAGGACTCAGTTGTGTTTTTTTTTTCAGACTTATTCAGCTTCTTTGTTTCAGACGAGCGCTCAGAGCTCATAACACAGAAACAAACAATGAGCAACTCAAACAGGAGGTGACACAGACACTGAGCAAATACAGTGACGTGTCAGTGAGATTAAAGCAAATCTAATATATGCTTTCAACAGGTGAGGCTTTTTATCCCTCATTCAAACAGCCAGTAAACATCTATGATATAAATTATGGCATGTATAGTATGTTTGAATGAATTAATGATTGTAATCCAACAGTACAGCAGTAATTATTTATGTTTTTTATTGTAATTAAAATTGACAAAAAACAATAAAACTGCTGTTAGAAATAGACAAACTAAACTACATTTATAATGTAGAACTTACTTTCACTTTATATTCAGTCTTTTTGCTAAAGAGGAGAACAGAAAGAGAGGCTGTTACAGCTCGTGTGGCTTCAAATGTGAAGAGAAATCAAATTTCCATATTGTAAGTTGCCACCAAACCACAGAGCCTTTAAAATTAACATATACTATCCAACCGTTGTGTGTTCACTCCTGTACATTTTGTAATTACTCCACAGTATCTTGATCAACATATATTCACTGATCATTCAACCTTCTTACCAAATAAGAATATAAATGGTATTTTTATTTGCATTCATACAACTTTGTCTACAAACAGTTTGTCTTCACTGCAGCAGCCTGAATGGACTTCATGTTTTGATATTTTGAAGGTATGAAAAACACTCAGCTATGAATTTAACTCTCATTGGGGGAGGGAGTCGAAAGCCAGCGGAGCGAGAAGAGGAAGCCAAAACATGATAAAAATATAGGAAGTCACACGAGCTGCTGACTCCAGTGATTTTTACCAGGCTCATCATGTCTTATATAATAATAAATTAGGAACAAGGGAAGTTAAGGTGCAAAACAAGTCCTTTAAACACACTTTCCTAACAATGTTTAATAATTTTCCCACCACTGCTTTAGTAGCTTCGGCTACAAAATTTTTGGAGAAAACAGGCCAAGTGAAGCCGTTGAGCTCAGTCTTGTTTCGTTCTCCAAACAAAACAAATCGGCCAAATGTGCAGCTCGTCTTCACAGAAAAGAGAAACGATGACTGAATGTGACACCCGCTCTCTGCTTGACTGAGCCTCACTTTGACCAAGATCACACACAAAAATTGAAAAGTGGACAGTCTGGGTTTGTTTCTGCTCCTTAAACATCAGATGAGTCTTGTTCCCATTTCGCCGAATGAAGCAGGCTGGCAGACATCGTGGCAGAGAGGGGGGGGAGACCAACAGGGATAACAGGTGTTGGACAGCTTTCATACAGCATCACTGAAGCTTAGATCAAAAGAAAACCAGAATTATTTCATTGTGCGATATTTAATGAGGAGCAGAGAATGTGGCACGAATTTAATAACAAGGATTTCATGGACTTTTGTCATTAAACTCTGAGTACAAATTAAACCGAATGTGAAACATGTTGTTGCTGATCTGGTGCAACTGATACTGAAGTCTTAAAGCAGGAAGTGATTCCAGATAATAAAGGAAACAGTATTTTTAGAGACAACGCCTTGTGCGTTCACCTCATAATATACATACAAAATTTGTTTATTGCTTCTGTTGAAAAAGTCTATCATTTATTTGCACTGGTAGAAGAAATATTTACTTATTTACTTCAGTAAAAGCAGAAGCACCATCGTCCGACAGCATTTTTCTAAAGTGATCAGCATTCAAATATTACATTTAGTAAAAGGACAGAAGAAAAAAAAGCAATATAACGAAATAAATTACTAAGGCTCATTGGTAAAAGTACTTACCATGTAGAAAACACTCACTCTTTACAGATTTTTATTGGGAATAATGCATTTAAAATGTTATTCACTTAATGCTGTGTTTGTTATATGGACTTTATAATTTTCACAAGTAATCGTTTGGTTTGCATGGAAAAAAATGAACTTAATAATAAAAATAACTAGTAACTAAAACTTTAAGATAAATGTAGTTGAGTAGCAAGTACAATATTTCTTTCTGCAGCAGTAGACTGCAGTAGAAAGCGGCATAAATTATATTGTACACAACAAGTATCTCCAGATTTTACGTAAGTACAGTATTTGTACTGCTGTACTCAACAGTACTTAAGTAGATATTAGTTATTAGATTAGTTAAATATCAGTAACTGTTAGTTATAATGAGGTTAACGTCCACTGCACAGAGTCGTGTTGTGTACACACAACATCAAATAATATTTGCAGTCATCATGTAATGGGGAAGATATGCAGGAAGTGTAACTCGTCCAGTCGATACAGAAACAAGGCTGTGACCCGCTGGGCGTCTTTGATGTGGGCCTTTGTGCCGCCAACAGCAACAGACACTTGGCAAACAATGACGGAGGAAATATGTGAATATAAAGTGGATGATCAACTGAAGGAGGTGTTTAGATATTACCAATAATGTGACACGCCTACGGAAATCATGTGTGATTCAGGAGCAAAAGCAATGTTAGCATAACAACATGTGACAAAGAGACTGCCAAGGAGAACTGGCCTTATAGCTAACATGGCTTCTTTATCATTTGCTTGAATATTGATCATTAAAATTTGTCGCTTTTCAAAGATTTTCTTTTAAAAGTGGAGTGCAAACCTTCACTCAGCTGACAGAAAAACATCTGCATCTCCAACCACAAGGGCCATGAAATGGATCAATTATTTTTATTCTCCAGTGAAGCTGTTGTTTCCTCATGAGGCCTCTCAGGTGTGCAAACTGAAAGGGAAAGGTAATAATCAGGTGACTCGACCTCTTGCCCTACATTTTGTTGCTTATCGTAAACTGTGATCAGCCAAACGTCGACCTGACGGATGAGTGAAGCTCAGGTGAGCTCTTACTTCTGGCAGGCACTCAGTCTGCTCTGCAGCACCATGTGATCTAAAAGATAAATATGCACTGCCTTATCAGAGTGCTCGCTCAGAGGGATACAGTTTATAAGGCAAGTTCCTGTTTTTCATCTTAACACCAGAAGGTTGCAAAACACACACACAAATGTTTTGATCAATGCAGCACAGAGGATGTAACAACATCTGATTTTCATATAAAAACACAAAATCATGAACAGAACCGACTCAGACTGATGCTTTAAACAACAAACATATGACCAAAAACAAAAACAAGGAAACTCCAGATTATATGACAAGATGTTGTAGATGCCAGAAAAACAACTTTGCAGTTCGGCTGCCTCGTAACTTAAAAAATCCCATCGCACTGCAAATCTGAAATACCAAAGTGAACAAACACAAGACTTTTCGAATCACACGGGTTGCATCAAAGCTCTTGATATTGGATTCAACTTCAAACTTCACCTCAAAATTCACCTGCCAAACATCTGTTCTCAGTGCAGCTGTGCTACTTTTCATAATCAAGGCATTTTCTCTCTGCTGTGTATTCACTTCTTGTCAGAGTGTTTGAGCATCTGATGCAGCTTTTGAGATGTTTTTTTAAGAGACGCTTGAGGAGAAACAAAGTGTGAATCCTAAATTCCTTCATCTGCAATTAATAACTGTGAAAAACTGCTATCTTTTGATCTTTAAGCAGGAAATGCACAACTGTTAAAGGTGACAAAGGTTTCTGATCCACTGATTATTTTCTCTCACAGAAAAAATGCATCATGCACACAGTGAAATAAACCACTTTAACAAAATAATAGTAATTAATAAAATAATAATCAATAAAATATCCAGAACCTTAAAGGCAGTAAAAACAGCAAGTTAAATTAAGTTAGTAAATTATGTTAGTGCCTGTTATTGACATAATTTACATCACTACTATCAAAACTTAAGTAATCTATTGCCTCTGCGACTATCCTATTATTTTATTGTTACTGAATGATTGTTGTGATGCATTTTACTTTTGTAGCTAGTTGACACTGAGCTACCAGTAACTGGTGGATAGTTACAGAATGAGTGGGCGTACTCTTACTTTTGATTCTTACAGTAAATTTTGCTGGCAGTACTTACCTTTATATAACTAAGATTAGGAAGCCAGGACTTAGTGTTTTCACAGCTTTATATTTATTTTTTTTACTTAAGTAAAGGGTCTGAATACTTCCTCCAACAGTAATGTTTTAATTCATAATAATTCACCACATTTTATATAGTAATCCTATATTTTGTATGTAGCATCTTCACTTTAAAGAAACAAATACCTGTAAATGCCAAGAAGCAAAAAGATGCAGTCATTACCTCTGAATTGTTGTGGAAAACTAAAAAATATGGCATCAAACACCGCTAACAGCCACTGTGCTGTTTCTCTTATTTTACTATAGCATTGAATAAAAGATGCTGTAGTTTTAACTAATAACTTGTAAATAACAGAGTTAATGCTGCACACTGCCAAGCAGATAATCAATCAGTTTGAACTGAACAGGTTTGAACGGTACCTTAACCTGGATAGCTGTGATAGGCTGCCGCTGATCCAATCAATAGCTGCTGTCCCTCCCGACCCTTCCGTACATTCACACAGTGTGATTTAGCGCACACATAGCGGAACACGGTGAGTGTCTTGTGAAGCTTTACCACTGTGTAAAAATTAGCGAGGTTACAGCTAATTATCAAGCATGTGGCTTTATGAGTTTAATAATTAGTCCCTAAACATTTGTTTTTTCCCCGTGAACGACGGAAAGGATTTCTTGCTGCACTGTAGCGGAATGATTTTTGTGAGCTAAATAGCTTAGCTTACTAGCTAACGTAGATGACTGGTTTGAGTAGCTAACGACAGCTATTGACTAACGCTAACGAACGAGTTGCCGATACAAACATGCTTTGTGGGTCAAGTAGTTTGTGGTCCGACGTCAGATGTTATTCGCATTCAGATATTTAGTGTTGTATTAACACGCTTACGTAAAAACAACAAGCGTTTTAAAGCTACAATGTTAGCAATATAAAACACAAAACGAGATTTGAGAGTTCAGCCTTGTGCTAAAGCTAACTAACTTATTAGCCCCCGGTGTTAGCTTAACAGATGCGTTAAACATTCGGCAAATTAAAGGGAGTTTATTGTTTGTCAGACAAGAAGTAACGTTAAACTGCGAGCTTAACAACTTTTCACCGCCAAACAAGCGTTAGATAACACAATGTTTGTGCTGCACAGCTTTACGTATCTTTTCCAAGCTAACAACCAACAACGTTAGCTAGCACTGAACTACATAATGTCGCTAGCCGAATGCTAATATTGAAGTTGTTTAGCATAATTGTAATTGGGGGTACTCTGGTATTGGTAATGACTTTTCAAACTTTCAAACGTTAAATCTACATTTTTGTAATGTTGACCCATTAACTCGACCGACTTAAAGTGATCATTTAAACGCTGGAGGAGTCACACTCTATTGCATTGGGAAACTAATAGCCACACCCTTCCTTTCGAAACCAACTACCCTACAAGTTGTCACCAAATAAGTTTGTTCTAATGTAAAATATCTCATGCCAACGTAGCACTGCCTCATCGAAATATACTTTTTAAAAAAGTTTTGTTAAAGGACCTTATGCAGAAGTATATTTGTGTTTGCTAAGTTTAAATCCATTTGCCCCCCTTTGGCTCTGACAGACCAGATTTTCTGTTTGTTGAATCGAAAGAACGAGTAACTTAAGTTTGAGTCGCCTAGTTAGGCATAATTAAAATGATGTATGCACGTTTGAGCAGCCTAATTATTTTACATTTTTTGTGTTAATCAGCAACAGGTGTTTTAAGAAGTAAGTTAACAGTTATGTTTGCTATGCAACATGTGACAGCTCACCTCCTGACTCCATAAAGTAGATTCACATAGCATTTAATTTGGCAAAAGAAAGTTGTTGCTCAAAAGCGTCAATAGTCTGTGTGATTTGGCACAATGCACAGCAGTTGATTTTAATAATTTTTGTAATTGGTGCTTTTTCCAATAATTTTCTGTGTAAAATCTGTCTCTTTAAATGTATTTATTAGCCTTTATTAACAGATAAAGCAAAGTACAGATGTGTACAGACTGGTTATGTAGTGGTAATCCAAGTGTAAACATTCTAATATTTGGTTTAATACAGGGCCAATTTCCTGTCTGAACAGTCTGGTGCAGCCTAGCTTTCTGGCTCCCATCAGACCCTCAGCGTTTGCCTGTTGTCATCAGTGTACCTGAGGATCTGCCAGCCCCCCCTCCTCCCCAGATGTAGAGGGAGTTGTCGTCTGCAGCAGCCGTGTACACAGTAGGTTAAGTTGTTCTTACACTGTGTTTCTTTTTTATTTTCTACTGTACAGATTTAGTGCAAAGTACAACTTTGTGCGAGGCTGTCTTCTTTTTTATTTGAATGCATGTTTCTTTCTTTCTTAATCACAAATTTTTTAAGCCTTACTTACAAGAAGGCACACTTCAGCAAATCCAGCAGAAAATCCGGAGTAGAAATCGTGAAGGTTGTCAACTCAAGTGCTTGATGCTTGAAATGTTTGAGCCCATGCCCATATCTAATCAGAGGAAAGGCTTGTGTTTCTTATCTGATCTGAAGACTGTGAAGCATATTATGAGACACCCACATAAATTTATATTTAAAACACAGAGTGGTTTGCCTTAAAATGCATTTTTAGGCCTGCAAATGCATCAGGCACACTTTGGGTTCACCCTTAGGTGCACCCCCCCCTCGCTCTTGTAATGATTTCAGTGCAGTCTTCATGCATGCACCCTCTGATCTCCATTTTCTGCTTGTATGGTGTACTTGAGTAGAGCAGGGTCATTACAATAGCTCTTTGTGAAGGGCCTCGTGTGCCTGTCTCACACTGTGGGCTTCTGGTGGTGCTTCATACGTTGTAGTTAGAATTGCAAATGCCAGCTGAGTGTGACAGAGTGCTTTTTGTATTGTTCGTCTCAACATCTGACAAATGTCTAACAGACCTAGTATGATAAGTAGATTCAAAGAGGTTCTTAAATGAGATTTTACTGCGCATCACCCCCTCTTTGACATTTGTACATCAAATGAAGATTACATTTGCATTTCAGAATGGCATTTAAAGCACAGCTCCTAGAAAGCATCAGCCTCCGTACATGTTTTTGAACAGTTTTTGTTACATAATTTGTTGATATGAAATATGTTTTTGTGCTGCCACTCTTTATCTCTAAATTTAGTATTAAAATGAGAATTCATTTGGGGTTAAAATTGTCCTTAAGAAGAAAATTCTCAAATATTACAACTGCATTCAGTCAAATCCATAAATATATATTCACAACAATTTAGGCAGAACTGCTCAAGTTTTCTTTGAAAGAATCTGAAACATTCATGTTATGTGAAACCAACAGTAATGACAGATTTGTAACAATAATCAAAAACTTTTTTAAAAGATGTCATCACTTTTTTATTCACTGAATGATTCCTGGATTATAAGAGTTTGTTTGAAGAAAAATGTCTTCATGCTAAGCATTTTCTGGCTGCCACTCTTTTCTAGGCCACATACGCCGTCTAAACTGTGTCAGGCTGATGGAGTTGATGAAAGGTCATTCTCCTTGGCCTTTCTTCTTCCTATTGTAATGAGATAAAGTTATTTGTGGCACTAGAACTCTTACCTAAAGACTCCAGAGCTCTACATTTTATCTCATGTGTCAGATTTTGCACGCTTTTACAATCAAGACACTGAATCATAATTTGATGCCAGTGCAACAACTGAGTGAAACACTGCACTGGATATCTGAAGTTAGTGACCCCGTCTATGGTTTCTTTCAGCTCGTCTTAATTTCTCTTTTTGTAAGGCGACGCCCCTATTGTCCTGACAGCTGCAGTCCCTTGGTAGTGGGTGGGAAAGAGAGCTCATTTTTTGGCAGAGGAGCGACATTTTAATCTGCTGATGTCAGCAGTAATACTGTACTGTACTGATCAGTTATTCGCTTCTTTGCTTCAGGTAGTATACATTGTAAGAGGATAAGTCTTTTGTTGCACATAAAAGTTTAAAATAAAGTTTAGATTAAACTAGTTTGATATTTTCCTTTGACAAATCGTCTGCCTCACTGTTTCATTGTTTGTTTGATTGTCACAGACTCTTGTGCTGTCCAGTGAAGTTGCCCACAATGCGCGAGTACAAGCTAGTGGTGCTGGGATCGGGAGGTGTGGGAAAATCAGCACTGGTGAGTGAAGGTTGCTGCCTTGAGCAGGACTAAGCAGAAAAGACGACAACCCAGTCGTGCGTCCATTACAGCTTTATAGTCAAATGGTGTTATTGACATAATTAAGAGAGCTTTAAATGGGAAGATCAATGGAAGATGGATTTTTAGTGCTACTTAACTGCACTTTTGTCCACTGCTTTATTGTGCGGACAAATTTTTATTTTTTTTTGGGGGGGGGGAATCACAATCATTAAAATGATGAGTTGGAATCTTGAACTGTTCGGCTTCAAAAATATAAATGATCAGTGTTAAGACAATTAAACTGACTTCTAGTCACAGATGAGTGTTTATGGTGAATTATAAAATTCAAATCTGAGTGTATTGTACTTACACAAAAACAGCTATAAATAAGGTAGTGAAAACAGTAAAAGGAAATGATATCTGAAAGTATGCCATTTCTGGATTAGTAATAATATTATTATCCTTGTTTTCCTTCCTCTCACTTTTGCATATCAGACAGTCCAATTTGTGCAAGGCATTTTTGTGGAGAAGTATGACCCCACAATAGAAGACTCCTACAGAAAGGTAAGCTCAGACACAGACACACACTTCACACACCTGCTGAACCGGTCAATTCAACTCAGTGACTGGCTGCTTTAATTTACCTGTTTGTTTTTCTCCAACAGCAAGTCGAGGTGGACGGGCAGCAATGTATGCTTGAAATCCTTGACACAGCTGGAACAGTAAGTCAGATATCTGAGCATCAGATGAGCTGGTCTTACAAAATGAAAGCAAACAGGCTGCTGATGGTTTCTCCCCCCTCTGTTTTTCTTCTATAGGAACAGTTCACAGCTATGAGGGACCTGTACATGAAGAACGGCCAAGGTTTTGCTCTGGTTTACTCCATCACAGCGCAGTCAACATTTAATGACCTGCAGGACCTCCGAGAGCAGATCCTGCGAGTAAAGGACACTGAGGATGTGAGTGCTGTACTCATTAAAAATGTTATAATTTTATTAAAGCTCAAGTTTTTTTTAACACCTACTCTTGTTATGGCAGCAAGGTAGAACTGATTCATTAATAAATCTTCTGTTTTAATACACAATGGATTTCTTTTAAATGTCTTAGTTTAATAGTAACAGTTAAATTTTTGCAACAACAACACATAAATCAGCTAAACTATTATTCTATTACAACAGTGGTTTTAGATTAATTTGCTGTTAAATGATCCATTAATGGGATGAACATTGCACCAGTCCGTTTGCCAAGTATTTTTTTTTTAGTTTAATAACAAAGAATTTTTCTTTAATTAGATTTAAAGTGGCTTCAAATGTGAAAGCATTTCCTCATCTCATTCAGAAACAATTAATAAAAAGACAGATTTGTTTTTTATTTTCTCATAAGCAAAATAGACAAGTAAAAAACATTAGACCCACGATTGTTTATATCCTGTATATTCCACTTTAGAGAACTGCATGAAAAAGAAATATGACCTATATATGAAATATGGATATTTGGACATAAAAATAGATTGTAAACATCATGATACTAAAGTATGAAGAAAGAAAAAAAATTAAACCTTTCTTCAGTCCTTCACTCATTGTAATTTAAAATCAACAAACTTAGATTTTTATTAGACAGTAGTAATATGTTGCTGGATTTTACAGCATGTATATAAATGTATATATAATTCTTAAATCCACGTCGTCTGTGGAGTTTCTCTCATGTGATAACCTTTGGTCTTTCTTCGTATAATCAGCCTGTGTCGTCTCTTGGGCTCATCACTCTCTCATTAGAGTTGACTCCGTGGGAGAGAGGGCAGAACGAAGGGGGGCAGGAACTTAGTGACAGGGTGGAAATGTCAGAGCTGTTGTTAGATGCTATCTGCCACTTTCACTCTCGGTCTCTTGATCTCTTAATTTAGAGAGAGCAAATACAACATGCTGAGTGCGAGCTTTATTTATTCATAGCAGGTTGCTTGTTTGTTCTGTGTTTCTTAGTTAAGGTCTCACCTGGCTAAAATACTTTGCTGTTTAATATGTGCATGTGAAGTGTATATGACATTAGACTAGGACCAGGTGAGAAAAACATTGTGTTGAGAAGGCTGAACAAAGAAAGATATCACCCGGAAATGTCAAAGCAATACCTCACTCTGACATATTTATTTATCCACCAGGTTCCCATGATTCTGGTGGGAAACAAATGTGACCTGGAGGACGAGCGTGTGGTTGGCAAGGAGCAGGGTCAGAACTTGGCCCGTCAGTGGAACAACTGTGCCTTTTTAGAGACTTCAGCTAAATCAAAGATCAATGTTAATGAGGTGGGTACTGCTTTACAACATGGAGCACGTTCAGAATAGATCAAAGAGTTGGGCCATGTGAGATGTTGACCTTCACAGCCCAAACTATCAATTATTTTCATTATAAATTATCTGTTATTTTGTCCATTAATAGCTTGGTCTATAAAATTCAAAAGGGGAAAATGTCAGTCACAATTTCCAAAACTGAAAACCTTTAAAGAGATTCAGCTTTTTGTCCTCTGACCAAGAAAAACAGATAATATTCATATTTGAGATGCTAGAAACAAGAGAAATTTGGCCATTATTTTATTTTAAAAATGACTTAAAACCATAAATAAATAATCAAAAGAGTTACTTGCTGATTATTAGTTGATTAATTGATTAAATAATGAACAAACTGTTGCAGTCTCATGGGTCTCTGTGGTCTCATACACTTCTGCTCTAACATTGCCAGAAAATGTGTATTCTGTATTTTATTCTGTGTTTTTTGCTGTTTTTTGAGGCTGTTGAACCTCCTCTGTTGTAGATTTTCTATGATCTGGTGCGACAGATCAACAGGAAAACGCCGATGGAAAAGAAGAAGACAAAAAAGAAGTCAAGTTGCACACTGCTCTAAACTGCCCTCCCACAGCAGCTCCAGGCCAGGTGAGTGGGTGTCGTAACAAGATTTATTTCAGACGTGCAACGTTCCCGTTGCTCAGTGAGCCTGTTTGGAGGTTTGTTGCAGTAATTATTAAAAGCTGGCATGTTTGTTGTCGCAGTAACAGGACAGACTCGGTGAATGGATGTTGAAAGCATCACTGACGTCCTTGAAACGATGATGACTCATAAAACATCTCTGTAGGTTTAAGAGTACTTTTTTGGGTGGGGGTTAAATATTCAAAACCCTCTTAAGTCTCCTTCTGCCTTTTGGTGCCATCAGTTACACATCCCGCTGTTTTCATTTATACCTGGAGTCACTATCCAGTGTTGAGCAATTTACTCAATCATAAATATATTAAAATTTATTTTAAGGCTTCACCTAATTAGTTTAATCAAAGCAGGTTTTTGTTGTTTATGTAAGAATCTTGTGGCTCCACCTGCTGGGGGAGCATTGTAACTGTAATTGTACTTCTTTACACCAGCGTTCCTGCATGTTTTGGCCCATTTTTTCACAAATAATGCTCTGCACTAATATGACTAGACTTTACATCAGCATGCACTGTTTCCCAAAGCATGTCACATTGCGTTTGTACGTGTCTCTTTGTGATCGTAACTCATTTGTTTACAGTCTTCTCACTTTGGTATTTATATCAACCCCTTGAGACTTGAAGCTTGGTTGAGGCTGTTGTAATCCATCACAGTGAACATCATCCTACTGACGTTTTCAAATGAGCTACGCAGCATCGAAACATCATGAAAATGCGATTTTGACATCAGTGTTGCCATGTTTTATTTACTGTAATCAGTCCTCCAGTTAATAATGGTTCATAAAGCCCTCTATAGTGCTGTGCTGAAGGGAAAAAATCCACAGTCCTTGTGGGAATCTTCCTCATTTAGTCTTTTTATTTGTGTGAAAAAAACAACTTTAGTAGCATCATATAAACCTTGAAATACATTTTATCAGTTTTTTTCACCCATCACATGTGTAGTGCATTTGAAAGAGATCTTTTGATGGCCAGTATGAATAAAGGAACAGTTACAGAAAGCAAAAACAGTTTAAATGTTCATATAAACCCCTGACTACTGTTAGGCATAAAGTGTGTGAACCTTTTCTTTAAGTGTTTGCTTTGTATTAAGGTAACAAATATTGAAAAATACTGGTGAAAACGAGTGGTACTGGTTTTCTACTCTTACTCTGCAAATGCATTATGACTTAAGATGTAATATGTTATAATACGAACTATTGTAGCCACTGATGGTTTATTCAGTCCTCTGTGAAGTCAATTGAAGTCTTGATAATAGCTCTTTGTTTCAGTGGGATAAACTCCCAACAGATTCAGTCTCTAAAGCCCAGGTCTTAAATGACTCGCCCACAAGACAGGCAACAACGCTTTAATAAGTTTTACTGTGACAACCTGGCACCGAAGTGTCTCTTTTAAAGCTGAAGGAATCGTTTACCTGCAGCACGGTTTGAACAGTGTGACTACTTCCTGTCTCATTTGCAAGGAAGAAGTTGCCAATCTCTAAGGATACAATTGGAGAAGAATTATTTACTAAACCTGCAAAGCACTGCGACGAGTACAAGGGAAAAACAAACATTAGACTTTATTTTTCCCCCCCGCCACCAAGTGGAGAGAATAAGCTGACCAGTGGCTCACTTCATTTAAGTCTTAGACCTCTGAGCTAATCTGAGGTTCCTATTTCTCTGTAAACAGCTCTTGATCCACACAATGTTTAATAAGCACTGACCTTATTTTTTCATCTCACTTTCAGAAACTTGTAATGATTAACTGTTTCCCAGTGGATCGTGCCAGCATTCCAAGTCCTCTCCAGAGCATTTTCAAAAAAGGCTGACAGAGAAACTTCACCACTCGCAAAAAGGCAGGAGACGGCACATACTCTCAAGATATTCTTCTCTGCTTTTTTAATGGCAAAGAAATCCACCTTCTTTTGTATCGTCAGCCTGATGACAACTATGTTTATGTTTTTGTTTTAGTTTTTTTTTTTCTTCTTTCTTTTCCAAGGTGTCTTTCTTTTGGAAATATCGGTGTAAAAGAAGAGACCGTGGGTTTAAATCCATATTATTGGAACTAAAATGTTTTATTAAAAATAACATCAATCTTTTGCATATTGTGACAATACGTTTGGAAAAGAAAACTTGTGAAATGTCGGCCTTCTCATACATTTCTGCACTAACGGTGTCAACAAAGATGCGTCATTGTCCATAAGTTACTCGCTCCTACTTACAAGGATGTGTATTGATGAGATAACATCTTTCCTAAGTGACTTTGTTTTATATTGAAAGCTGCAAGCCTTCCATATTTCCCATAATATATTCTACTTCCATTTTTGCATAATAAAGCTAAGGAAATTAGTATTTTATAGACTGATGGGGAAAAATGGTGTGTTCTGATTTGTGTCTTGAGGCTGAAAATATATTGTACTAAACCAACTCTAATATTGCTGTCACAGATGATTTTCCAGCTTTTATGAATGATTAAATTTTAGTACATTTTCATTATTTTTTGCCTTGTTTTTTCATTATTGAAAACAATCTAAAGTGTTGTTGCAATAACTCGAATATAATTCAAGATGTTTGCACGCAGTTTTTAGGATAAAGCTGCAGGTTTTAAACAAAGGAGGCATGGTAGTGTCATCAATCGTGTTTTCTCTCCAGCAGAAAGAAGCTGGAGTTGGTAATGTGTTAGCAAAGTCCTTGATGTTGTCAGGAAACACAGTAGTGACAGGATCAATATCTCCAAGAGAGCCTCGACAAGCTGAAAGTGTATCTACAGGGCTTCCTGTTGGCAGAAGTGACAGCCGGATCTCAAGTCACCAGAGGTTTAGCAAAGGAGTCGAGTCAGCTGACCTGCAGAGAAAGAGGAACCCGGACTGCAGACTCAGAGGTGAGGGCAGCAAAAGCAGAACAGAAACCGTGATCAGCGTGACGGTGAGACACAAAAGCATTCTAGTGGCTGTCCGAATGCTGCAAATATAACCTTGTTGCTACAGGCCTTTCAAGCTAACACTGAAAATTATACACAAAAGTACACAGGAGCAAATGTAATATATGTAGATATTGTACAGGACTTGTGTTTATCAAATATCAAAATGCTTTTCTTCACTACTTTCATTTTCTGTGCTTTATCACTACTTATAGCAGTGGTTAGAAATTAACATTTTATTTAACAATTTTCTACAGTAAACATATAATTACAATGGTTTTTTAAGGATTAATCCAGCTGTCCTCAGTCTTTTTGTTGTCACGTTACAGATGTTTTTGAGTTTCTGGCAGAAATTTCCTTTAAACTTTTCAGGTGGTTTAATCATTCTATTGTTTTTAATGCCAATAAAGGTTTATTATTAAAAATTATTCACATTAAAGAAATGATAAAATTCCAAAATAATTTAAATCTTTAACACACCTTTCTTTTTCATTCTTTCTTCCTGCCCCATTAACCATCTGATGGCCCCTGACATTGGGCCCCTTTGAGTCCTGACCATTTAGTTGGAAAACATGTGACTTATAAGTATTTAAAACGAGCTTCACCAGTTTTAACAGCTTATATGTTCACATTAATGCAGTAGTATCTAATAATATAATATACTGGTGTAATATTGCATCAGTCACAAATGCAATTTTCTGGATAATAAGTAATTTTACTTTCTGAGGATTTTGCTGATGTTACTTCTGTAGGTTACTTTCACTTGTGTGTGATTTTTGATGCAGGACTTCTACTTGAATTTTCAGATTGTTGCACTGGTACTTAAACTTATCCAAGTACTTCTACGACCTCTAGTTACACGCAGGATGATAACTAAATGACTAGATGTCAAAAGCCGCTGTGGTCCTGCTGTGTCAGAGGAGCTGGTGTTACCTGTGCACGAGCATGAACAGCCACCTCCTGCTGTAATCAAACAAATGAAACCCCCCTCTGAAGCAGAGGAACCCTCTTTCTAAACGCATCAGGCAGAACTGCAGCAATTAAAATCCCATCTCTCCATATTATCACCGCTGATTGATGAGCGGCGGTGACTCCCCATCTCCCTCGCCTCCCCTGGTCCTCCTCCTCCCTGCCTCCTTTCCCCTCCCTCTCTCCCACACGCATGCATACAGACCGACAGGCTAGGCGACCCCCCTCCCCCTTCCATCATTTTCCCATCTCTTACTCACTCTCTTCCCTACAACAAACATGGCCGCGAAATCTGATGGTGCACCCGCGTCTCTACGAAACGAAATCCCACCCGAGTGTCCCTCCAGGTCGGACCCGCGGGCTCCCCAGCAACGTCCCGCCGAGCAGCGCTACTCCCTGTCGGACTGCTGCTGGACGCTGTGCGCCCTTTTGGTCTTCTTCTCGGACGGGGCCTCAGACCTGTGGCTGGCCGCGGACTACTACCTAAGGAGGAACTACTGGTGCTTTGCACTGACTCTGGTCTTTGTAATAGTCCCGTCCGTGGTCGTGCAAGTGTTGAGCTTCCGATGGTTCGCCTACGATTTCTCGAAAACCGTCGAGAGCGGCACGGCTGCGGCCGCCGTGGTCGCGGCGTCGGGACCGGAGGAGAGCGAGTTCAGCACCAAGGACAGCGGCGAGCGGGGCGCTGGCCGCACTGCCGTGGCCGGGGTGCTGCCAGGGCCGGGCACCGGGGGAGGAGCCCGGGGCTGCTGCAGAATCTTCATATGGCTCATTCAGGCCATCATTCATATATTTCAGCTGGCACAGGTCTGGAGGTAAGTCTGAACACTCATAACGTGACCAGAGAGGAGGGGGTAAGTACACATTCTGCCCCTGGCTTTGTGTGTGTGTGTATGAGTGTATGGGTGTGTGTATGTGTGTGTGTGAGTGTGCGCGCACATGCAGTCTCCAAAGCGTCAAACCCTTTAGATAAACGCTTATGAAACGTAATCATTCAGGGAAGGACTGTGCCCAAAATGCCACAGTGTCTTTTTTCTGTATTGTTTGACGTTTCTGCCCAGCCTTGTAAAGGGAGAATCAGACTCCACCCACCCCCACCCCCCTAAACAACCCCCTGACGCGCTTTTAGGTCAATCATCTCCCGGGAAAAATCATCAACTCATCCACACCAATCGCCTTATATAGAAAAATAGTAAAAAAAATCCCTTTGTCTTATGGGGTTTTGGGCAAGAAGGAGTCTGCCTGCTGAAGAAAATGAGTAGTCATAAATGTCATGAGAGTTGCTTCCTATTTGCAGTGATGTGTACCCGCCTCCCTATCACTGTCTAGTGTATTTTCAGCTCTTAGCTTGAGGCTCCTTCTCTTTATGTTTGCAAAAATCCATTTTCTCAAACCTCCCAGCATAGAGGTTTGAGAATTTAGGGTTTTTTTTTTTTTTTTTTTTACCCAGATTGTGAGTGTGTCTCTCTCTCCGCTGAGCTCAAACATGTTTAATTACCGGGGCATGCTGGGAAAAGACAACAAACTAGTGCACAGTTTGTCATCACTCTCACTCGGATGGTAGTAGGTCTGTAGGTCAGCTACTCAAGTCAGCGATGGTGAGGCAGTGCTCAAGCCTCCAGCGCCCTGATAGGTTTTGACAGGCTTGAACTGCTGCCAGTCAGAGGGAGGCATTCAGCTGAACTGTGGTGGGAGGAGGGTTAGACGAAACGCAGTGTTATTCAAAGAGCAGTCGTGTTTTATAGACTCGCTGGGATGTTACAGAAAGACAAATTGTGCGTAATGATGAAATCAGATGCAAAAGGATGTTGGATTCATCCGAAGGGCTTCTGTCTGTCTCTCTCCTTGTGGTCTCTCTCTTCCTGACAGCCCTATGGGTAATATATATTGATTCCTTATTTCCTCCCGGAGTCTTGGACGTCTGTGTGTGTGTGAGTGTGTCCAGGAGCACATTAAAACACTGTGGCGGCACAGAATTACCGGTAATGCCATTAAAGCTGTTGTGCGCGCCCCGTTCATCGGTGCTGCTCTCAGACCAGCGTGTCTGCACATTAAGAGGATTACCGCTGTGTGTTTTACCCTCAGCTGTTAACTCAGGAATGATCCGTCACTGATACACAGTTAGGCAGGTGAACCGGGGATCAATTCGGGCTGACTACCAGAATTAAATGTCAGCGCGCGAGAGATGGGATGTGGGGTTTGTGTTACAGGCACAATGTGTGTATGTGTGTGCGTGTGTGTGTGTGTGTGTGTGTGTGTCTCCCCCAGGTGTGGTTGAGTCTTTGACCCTCATTACTGCACGTATGCTCTATTTTCTCAGTGTGTTACATCCCAAGGCACAGTGTGTGTAGCATGAAGCCGAACAAAAAGGGGTTACACAAACTCCTCTGTGGTTCACTGGGCTTGTTGACATAGGACTCTTCTGACCCGTCTCCCCGAGGCAATTACTGAGACATTTATAGCTTCGGCCCTGCGTGGCAACCAACCAACCATCCACTAGTCACTTGCAAACAGTTCATGTTAAAGGTAATCATTTACACATAGCATATTTGCATGGCACAAATTGGTATCACGTGTCAACACATTAGTTCGGAGATGTTTGCACAGTGCATGTGGCTTCTGAACGATGTGTAATTGTTAAACAAGGTCGTTATAGAACAAGTCGAGAAAAGTGGGGGGGGTGGGACGACGTGTCAGCAAAGCTCAGGAGTGCAACAAGGGATTTACAGCGAGCTTTTTTCCTTCCTAACCTTCAATCTGAGGATTGGATTGAGAGCGTTTATTTGAATGTCTGTTCTCCCCCCAGTCCCTCATATTTGGCTTTTTCTGCAGCCCTCCGACTGATATTAGTTGAAGAGAGATTGCAGACAAGCTCTATATTCACCCCCTCCGAGGCCTGTACTAAAATTAAAACCACAGAGCTGCTTAGTTCAGTTTCAGTCTAATCTAAGTCCTTAGAGGAGCCAACCAGCTTTTTGGCAAGAACTACTGACAGCTCCCAGAGTTTGGAATAATGAGTTATGACTTCTGAGAGTCTGCGTTTGATGTCCAAAAGTTTTTGAAGCGCAGTATTAAGCCCTAAAATTCTGCTCAATCTTACTTTTCTCAACAAAACCTAATGAGATGATGATGAGTGTGTGTTGAACTGTGTCTGTGTCTGTCACACAGGTACGTCCATGCCCTGTATTTGGGCGTGCAGAGCCGCTGGCACAGGGACCCCGAGCGCCGACACTACTACTGGCGCATGATGTTTGAGAGCGCAGATATCAGCATGCTGCGTCTGCTCGAGTCCTTCCTGAAGAGCGCCCCTCAGCTGGTGCTGCAGCTCAGCATCATGATCCAGGCCAGTCAGGTGCTGCCCCTTCAGGGTAAGTGCCCCAAAGTGACCAATCACCACATCAGTCACTCATACATCTGCAGCCCACGCTGTGCATGATGAGTCACTGGCGCTTTGCTCAATCAGGCCTCCACAGAGCGAGGAAATGTGTATTATTGCTGTGCTAAATGGTAAGACGGCGGCTCCAGAGTCACTTCCATCCTGTCTGAACTCCCTCTGTCTCCTCAGGGCTTTCAGCTTCTGCCTCGCTGGTATCTCTCGCCTGGATGATCGCCTCTTATCAGAAAGTCCTGAGGGACTCTCGAGACGATAAGCTACCCATGACCTACAAGGCCGTCATCGTTCAGATTCTGTGGCACCTGTTCACCATCGGGGCTCGAACTCTGGCCTTCGCCCTCTTTGCCTCCGTGTTCCAGCTTTACTTTGGCATCTTCATCGTGGCGCACTGGTGCGTCATGACATTTTGGATAATTCAAGGCGAAACGGACTTCTGCATGTCCAAATGGGAGGAGATCATCTATAACATGATGGTGGGCATTGTGTATGTTTTCTGCTGGTTCAGTGTGAGGGAGGGGCGCACTCGCTGCAGGATGCTCATCTACAGCCTGACTGTGTTCATCGAGAATGTGGCGCTCACCACTGCCTGGTACCTGTACCGCGGCGATCGTACCTCAGACTTCAGCGCCGTCATCATGGTGTGTGTGGTGGCCAGCAGCTACGCTCTGGGCACCTTCTTCATGTTTGTGTATTACTGTCTGCTGCACCCCGATGGCCCCGTCTCCGGGTGGGGTTATATTGTGGAAAAGGAGGTGCCTGTGGAATCGTTGGCCTCCCCGGCGTCCAGCCACCCTCCTGACCTGGTAAGCAGCCCCCCAAGGACCCTTCAGAGAACTAAAGGGGCTGACAGAGAGCAGGGGCCTGGGGTAGACGGAGACGTGTTTCAGGTACGCCCACCTCGGGGAGCTCAGGCCACGGTGACCCGCCTCACACCCAGGACAGAAGGGCCTGTCATCCGAATAGACCTTCCCAGGAAGAAGTACCCTGCCTGGGACGCTCACTTCATCGACCGCCGGTTGCGAAAAACCATCCTGGTGCTGGAAAGCGCCGCCCCAGTCACGCCAAGGATTCAGTACCGCTGTCTGGGCACACCCAAAGAAGTGATGGAGTACGAGACCACCGTGTGACGTGCTGAAGGTGCTGTGACTCAGCTCACTGCCGTGTGGACACCCTGCCTTAAATAAAATAAAACGGCAGGTGGATGACTCTCACCGAGCAGTCTGTTTCAGTCCCACGCCTACTGGAACGCTCTCTGTACCGTCAGGCAGTGGAGACGAACAGGCGGATGAAGGGACAAGAGTGTGGTGTCTTTATTTTTTACAAAGGCAAAAATGCTGTGATGTTGTCTAATGATGGTGCATATTTCGGTTTCTGTATCATTTCTCAGGTCAGGGCGTGGTACAGGAAGAGGTCGACGTTAGCAGTGAACTTAGAGAGAAGCACAGGTAGGCAGAGAAGCGGAGCTGTACGATTATCAATCAGAGGCTAAAAGTCCTCCTCAGCGAAGGTGCTGCAGCACATCCTCTCAAGGCGGTCAACAACAGAGACGAGCCTTCAACATGCATGATTATTTATGGCAGCTAGAACTGAGGCATCACCGAACAAAGATGTAGGAGAGAGAGAGTCGGAGAGGAAACGGTAAACTCGCACTGAACTTTTGAACACAATCTACAGTAAAACACAACACAGGCACTGATAATCATGATTTTCCATAGCTTTTCACTCATGTTGAAGGAGTCTCTGTGAATGCTGCTTCAAATCTGAAGGGGCGGTTTAAAAGCAACATTTGAGTTGAATGTAAAAACAGTTGAAAATGTGATTATTTGTGACAAGGTTTGGGGCATTTTCATGCTGTTAGTAGGATTTACAACATTCCTGTGGTACTATATTTGTTTTTTGAGGTATACTAGAACAAAAAAAAAAAGAGATTTGTGTGTGTTTACAAGCAACCTGTTGTTTTTTGGGACATGCCATCACTATTATTCTAATAAAATGCACCTTCATTCAGAATGTGTATGTACTGATAGCTACATTATGATTTACATTTACATTTACAGGATGTACTCTATCAATAGGACTCTAAACAGTTGTATTTTCATACTGCATCCATCTTACACGGCATAGGAAAAGGAAAAACATGAATTACCATGTAAATTAAGCTGTACAATGATGAGGATGTTTCAGAGGGACAGCACTGTCTGTGATTGTACTGTATCCATACTGTGTTGTCTGAAAAATGTTAAAAAAGGAAAAAAAAAGAAGAAGTTAGCTGCGGACTCCGGGAACAGAATAGCTTTGATATTATTGATGGTAAAGGCATGTGGTATTTGGGTAACACTTTATTTTACAGGTCTTTTATTTCATCATAATTTCCTCAAAACTTTCCAAGAAAGAAAAAATTTTATTTTGTACAAAATTTTAAAGAAAGGAGATTATATGTGGTATAAATCTTTTAAAACCAGTTTTCTAAAGGAATTTCCTAAATATAATTGCTGTGTTTAAACTAAAGAAATTATTTATTGATCATACACCAAGTTTATTCCTCTCATATCATTAATAGCACATTTTAGTATGTACAGCTGAACTACTGTAAAGTGACTGAAAGAGTTGAGGTTACACTGCATTTAATTGGAAAAAATAAATTGATATTAGACTCATTAATATTTCTGTTTTAGTTATAAATGCTAAAAAAAACACTGACCTTTTCTTAGAAATTATTACAATTTTGAAACCTGTAAAATAAAGTGTTTCTGTGCTTTCTTTTATCAGGGTTGTTTTTCTATAGAATAGTCACGAGAGGGAAAATTACTGAAGTTTATGTGTGTGTGTATGTCTGTGCGTGTATGTGTGTGTGAGCTCACATACCAGCATGTGTATGGGTGTGTGTAGGAAAGTGTGTGAAGAGGGAGGTGTATTGCGATGTGCATTTAAATTGATTAGAAATTGTGTCACTGAGATAAGACAGTTTTGTTGTAAACACTGTCCAGTCAGCTCATTTTTTTCCCAGATGACACTGAAATAAACAAGCAGCCCACGGAGCACCTTCACCAGCCCTGTCGCAGTAACAAAGCCAGAGGGGCTTCAACTATGGTGCTAACTGTTCCATCATGTAACAACCAAATGGTGCACCATAAAATGGGCTTGCTGTGGCCGGAGCTGGGCGAGGCAGTACCTCAAGCATAAACACAAAGCTAGAATCAAAAAGCCTTAAACTGGTCTTGCCAGACTGTTGCCGTTAAGAGCAAGAAAAAAAAAAAGATTTACAAGAAGGTGAAGACAATTTCATTATGTTGTTGTTGCTGAAATAAAGAGCAATGTGTTTACCTGATTTTTGCTGTTAGTGCCTTTTTACATAGAAACAAGCCACTGACAACAGAGCTACCATTATAAGATACCTCTGAGGAGACAGATTGTTCTGATTGGATTGAGACTAAATCTCGTCTCTGTGTTACAGTGGATCAGAGGATTAGCACCACTGAACTTGTCACTATTACCGACTGTATATCCACAAAGGTCAGTGACCTCTCAATGAATGAACCCCAAACACACTCTTTAGCTCGCTGGTTTCATTGTGATTCCATTAAACTCTGAAGCAGGAAGGTCCGGGATTTCCATCAGTCTATTCTATTGATCACTTCCACTTAGGAGTCGGAAAAGCTTTCACGCTTTGATTTCCGTCTCAAAGAAATAGACTCCCAGGTACATGTTTGCAAGTCAATAGGGTGTGAAACCAAATTCAAAATCCTGTGCAAACTGTCCCATTAACTCCTAACTGCTGCAGGGAAAAGAGAGAGAAAGCATCTGAGTTGTTTGCTAGAGCTCCTCTTTGATCCCACAATCACAATTTCACATTTCACTGACTTGTTCACAAATGCTAAATAGATAGCTGGTGAGATTTTCTCGAAAGAAAAAACACTATGATGTGACAACAGTTGGGATCCCACAGACCTGTCTGAATATGACTCAGAAATGCACTTCAGATGGACTGTTAGACCACTGACCTAATGGGAGAGGATTGCATCTGGACCAAAATCTATGTATCAACAACTTAATATCACTTATGACAGTAAACTGGATGGTTTCCTTAAATCACTAATTAACATAATTAACAGAGAAATAATAGTTTATGAGAATTTGATAACACATGAATATTATCAAAATGCAAAAGTGCATTTAAATCAAATACAAAAATGAATACAACCAAAAGTAATTAAAAACCCCAAACCTGTTTTTTGTAAATAACTTATTGAGCATTAGTAAACTTAAATTTATTAACTATCAATAAAGCAGCAGTTAACGTACTACTTATAAAGAATTTGAGATTAAATCAGTCTATTGTGTATATTCGTATAATAAGATTTTAAACTAAAATCAAGTGAAATGGTATCAGTCATCTAATCTGCTGGTGAATTTAGTGAAAAGTTTCTTTGTCTCTAGAGCACCGCCCCCTTTTCTACTACAACCAATCAACTACGAGCAAAAATAATATATTTTCACAATATGTGTCTCATCCAATCATATACGTCCATTCTCACGGTTTAGTTGCATAATTACCCAACAGCCAATCACCGCAGAGGGGCGGGACTAATGCACTGGTACCAGTCGTTCGTTGCCTCTGGATCAAACGGCTACATTTCAAATTAGAATGGCGACCGCTGTGTGCGGTCTTCAGTCTAACGGCCGGAACAGTAAAGCAGCGAAGACGCACCGAGAGCAACGGAGGAAAGCGAAGGATTCAAAACGGAGACAGGCGGCTTTGTTGTTTCTTAATAATATATCACTCGACGGTCGACCCCAGTGTCAGCTTAGCGATGGAAATGCCTGCCAAAAAGCCGGCGACGAGCAGCGACTCAGGGACACAGACGGCGGCGCCAGTGTCTTGGCCCTGCCGGCGGACAGCCAAGCACCGGTCGCCCAGGTGACAGAACCCGCTTCGGCCGGCAGTGGCTCGTCCTCCAGTTTTCCAGGGGTGGTCAGTCCCACTCGTCCCTCTTCAGTAATGTCTCCAGGACTTGCCTGGGCAGGTGCTGTTGGGGCCAATGAGGTATTTTTGGAGGGTGGCAGTGTGGCCGAGACGCTAACCTCGGACACCCCAATGTCTCCCGTGGCCACCGGACACCAGCCCTGCTCCCGTGTCAGGTCTACGCCCGGCGCGCTGAGCCCAGTCCCGGCCAGTAATTCCCTGGATTCACGACTAAGGTGAGCACATATGAGAGGCAGTGGGTGTCTCAACGGGGGCCTTTAAACTGGCTGCTGACTTCCGCGTTAAAAGAAATCAGCAGGTATCATGAAGAAGAATCTACTTTCATTTTAATGAAGCGATAATCATTTTCCATGTATCACATTGAAACACGCGAAATATGTATGATAAGTATTAAGATTATTGGTTACATAGATTAAAAAATCAGTTTAACTATATGTTCACGATGGGGTTGTTTCACAGTATTGTGTTATGTCAGACCAAAACTGTTGCTTTATGTCCTTCATTTTCAGCCTCTTGTCTCAAGTAGCAGTTGTCAGATGTGTTATGTGAGGTGTTAAAAAATCAAAAAAGTCATTTCCATGAGCTGCTTTGGGTTTACCATCAAATCTCTAACGTAAAAAGATTGACATTGCTTAGGGAGTCCAGATTACAGACTTGGCCACATCATGTGAAGGCACCTTGTTTTGGGGATGCTATAACAGGCATCATGAAGTGGTGTATTGTGTGTCCATCTTGATCTCCACACAGGTTGAGGAATGTCTCTGGTTCTCCTGGACCCAAGGTGCCAAAGAAAGTCCACTTCATCAAGAGTATGAGGCAGTATGACACCAGGGGATGCAGGTGAGTCTCCAAAAGACATTTACATACATACAAATACATTTACATATTGTATTCAGCGGCTTAACCCGTGAGGAATTCTGCTAAGCTACGTTCCCTGTCAAAGAAATGAAGAAAAAACAAAGGCTGTTTTATTTGGGTCTCTCAAGTAGGCCTTTGACTCACAAGCAATGTTACTCTTCTCCCGCTGGTACTGTAATAAGCAGCTTAACTCTGGCAGAGAGACTTAGTTTGGACTGCAGAGGAATAACAGCAGCACAGCTGCTGAGTGCTACAGTGAATTTAATCACCCTTGGAAGCTTTGCAAAAGCCAAAAGAGGTGCAGAGTAGAAATACAACACCCTATTGCACCAACAGTAAAGAAACCCCAAAGACAGACAGGACTGATGTGTCACTCTGCTGGCTGTCTGTCTGTTTGGCTGGTTGACCAGTGTTACAAAACAGGAAGGTGATAATGAATTTATTTGGGTTTATTTTCCAGAATATCTCATACCGTGTCTGTAGAAACTTAAAGAAACATATCATGTATTTATTTGCTTTTTCCGCTGGTCTAACCATTTGTTTTTGACTCCCATTCTTACATTTCACTTTACCAACATTTCATGCCCCCCATGTATGATACTCGTAATGTGTCGCGTGTTTTCTGCTGGTGTGTGCAGGGCAGTGATGTTGTAATCCTGGAAGGGTTTGCAGACACACACAGGCCTGACTGTCTCTCTCGGTTTTCAGTGCGTGATACTTACTGAGCTGAAGTAAAGTTATGTAGGATAAATCTCTGTTGCATAATGTTTCCTTGTAAGAGATTTGATATCTCAGAGACTGCTGACTGTATGTTACTGGTTGTTGTTGTGTAAAAAGCTGAAGCTCCTGATGTGCGTGCAGTGTTTTTTTAGCTGCCAAAAGCACTGCTGTGTTATGTGCTCATGTTGACTTCAAGTAGATTGTGATGGATTTGTTTATATTCTTCTCAGACCAGTTGGGCTTTAGTTAATGTGTACTGTATTTTTTGGTGACTAGTCCCTGGTTTTAGCCTGTCCTTGGCTCCTTAAATTCACTTTGTGCCTCTCATTAATTAACACTTTAATTTAACACATTTTAGAGATGTTTCAGTACCATTTTTTCCTTCCTGATACCTGAAGTTTGTGCAGCTGATAGCAGGGGCAGCTCCAATAGCAGTGCTTGAAAGAAATATACATATATTTGTTCTGACTTTTAAAAGCTGTGTACTACTAACCTGTGTAGACGGTATGTTATGGACATGCTTGAGGACTCAAAAGTTGCTTGCTAATCATAGCTGTTTCATACTTTTGCAGTAAAAAAAATTGGATACAGGCGTACAGGATGCTGCTGGAAGGCAGCAGAGTCTAGTCTTTAATAAACACATTATGTAGTAACTTATTTGTGCATAAACTTGTATATTTGAGAAAAACTAAAATAAATCCTCTTTAATTTTAAAGTTTGATAAATGAACTTGTCTCCTGCAGATCAGGGCAGAATGGTGAGAGTCAAGGTTTTTACACTTAAAGCCGTGCTACATGTGTGATTTCATTGAATGTTGACAAAGAATTTAAATGTTAATGTTATAAATGAAGCTTAAAAGCTTTGAAGTACTTAGTACACCGCCCATCATGCATTTATAAATCAATAATTTTCACTACCAAATAATATTGCTTGTTACTTTCTCATTGATTATTGTTTAGTTTTGTCAGAAAGTAAAAACCTCCCTTTCTGAGTCGAAGATGATTCACTCTTATTTTGTCCCACCAGCGTCCATAACATAAAGATATTCTGTGAATCATCGAAGCAGACCATGAAAACAAAACCAAAAACGAACATTTGAAACCAGAATAGAAGCTTTAGTCAGTGAATTTCTGGCATTTCTCCTAAAAAAAGACTTTTGCCAGCAACTGACTAACAAATTGTTGTCATTCTGTCATTCAAATGTTCGTCAATCAAATAATTGTTTTCAGCACTACTCATTTTAGTGACTCTAATGTCTTTTATAACATCAGAGAGGCACAAACTGGAGCTCGTCCTGCTCTCAGGTTTCCCTCCTCCTGCTCGGAGCTTTTGGTTGTTGTTGAACCCCGTTAGGCTTCAGTGGAGCTGCAGGTCAACACATAGGTGACTCTGTGACCGATTTAGCTGTCATCGCAGCTTTAGCAACGATGAATGTTGTGTGTACAGTAGCCGCTGACTGGCACTGACTGTAGTTGTTGCTTGTAGACTGATACACCATCTGTTTTGTCTGCCTGTACTTGCTGTGTCCTGCAGGATCGTGCTGATTTGTGCCAAGCGGTCGCTATACGCTGCTTTCTCAGTGCTGCCCTATGGAGAGAGTGCTCACCTCAGGTACAAAGAAAGCACCATCCCAAGCAGAGAGCACCCACCCCCTCGCTTTTATGTTCTCACCATCCTTCCATCTGATCCATCATCATCATCATCATCATCATCATCATGATTCTTAGGAAAGGGCAGCCTGTGTGTGTGTGTGCATCCAGCGTGAAAAATGACACAAATGTGCCTCTCTCTGAACAGTGATCCGAAGCTGGAGGCTCAGAGACAAAGGCTGTCCTCTGTGGTGGCTGTTGACCTGCTTCCTTCCCTGGAGGGGGTGGAGCTGGGCTCTTATGGCAAGGTAAATGACTGCTTGTTATGTTATGTGCAATGGTGAAAAACAGGAATATTCAGATTACATGATTTGTCTCATTTTTTTCCTGCTCAGACGGTGTCATACGCTCAGTTCCTTTATCCGACCAATGCCTTGGTGAGACAGAAGAGCAGCGGCGCTCCGGAGAACTGCGCAGCTCAGACCCCTCAGTTGCGTTTCCGTGGCAACGGGCAGAGGAACTTTACCCCCGGTCGTCTGAACAACAGCGCGGCACAGGAACCATGTACGCCTCCAACTCAGGCCGACAGATACACCAAACACACCGCCGCTTCTTCACTGTTTCACCTCAGATGTTTTCACACACTCTGTGTTTTGTGTTTTGTGTTTTTCAGCTGTCGAGGAGGTGACGGAGTACGACCCCAACCTGCTCAGCGACCCACAGTGGCCCTGTGGGAGGCACAAGAGGGTCCTGATATTTGCATCATATGTGGTAAGAAACCGCACATGTAGTTAAATATCCGTGTTCTGGTCATATATATTTTTTAATGTCATGTAAACAAGAATTTTTCTTTTTCAAGGTAGGAGATTGTGGAAAGTTGCTTACTCCTGGTAGATTTTCTTCACTGCTGATTTTCCTTGCATGTGAATATCAAGCAGGGTTTCTGATCTGCTTTTGAAGGCCAGCAGGCAGGGAAAGAAACAGCAGAGCATGTGGATGAAAAGAGAAAATTGTGTACATTTTTGTATTCAAAATATGGATATCTGCAGATCTGAAGTCTTTTAAAACTTTGAATTTATTTCCTCAAAAAGGCTCTCGAATGTTTAAAAATGTCAATGTCTTTACAGACTGTCGGCAGACTTTAACAGTGGGATTTTTCTACAGTAGATTGTGTGTGTAGGAGGCTGTCAGAGCCATCAGACCTGCATCAAACACTGTCACTGCTGTTAACTACAACAGCTGGATGATCACTAACTTAAAATGGGCGATTTGTTGCACTGAAGGTTTTGCTAAAATCTGAATTTTTTATCAGTAGTTAATCCATCTGTCCGTTTTCTGCTGCTTATCCAGGTCATGGTAATTTAATGAATTATATCATTAAAAATTCTTGTTAAATCAACTGGGGAGGTACAGAAAAATTGTGACAATATAATACATTTTTCTCAGATTTCTGCTATATTGTCAGTAAAATTGTGAATCTGGTATAAAATTGAATTTAAGGGGATATTTCTAAAAAGTTGAAATGCTGTGTCAGCATAAATTAAACAGAATGTGATAATATTCTTTTTGACACATGCTGTTTAAGTACAATATGTTCATTCTGTCCCCTTGATTCACATGACTGTATTGTAACTAAGTACTTAATGTCACAAGATCACCTCCAGCGCGTGTGTGTAATGATCCATGCAGACGGTTCATAAGGAAAACTGTAAATCTTCTCTGTAGCTTTGATTCATGCCGACACGCTGGTTTGTTTTTTTAGACGACAGTTATTGAGTACGTGAAACCATCCGACCTGAAGAAGGACATGAATGAAACTTTCAAGGAGAAGTTTCCTCACATCAAGTTGACCCTGAGCAAGATAAGAAGGTACAGATATATCGCGACGCCCTTCGAGTTTATTGAAGGTTCTTGTCGTGCTCTCTCACATTTCCTGTTTTTTTTTTCATTCTGGTTCAAACAAGTCGCACTGAGTGGCCTTTTCTTAGAACACTAATCAATAACTCTGATTCCTCCTCTCCTCTCCTCTCCTCTCCACCAGCCTGAAGAGGGAGATGCGGGCCGTGAGCGAGGAGTTTGGTCTGCAGCCGGTCACCACGGCGATGGCTTTTGTTTACTTTGAGAAGCTGGTGCTGCAGGGGCGCCTCAACAAGCAGAACAGGAAGCTGGTGGCGGCGGCGTGCGTGCTGCTGGCTGCAAAGATCAGCAGCGATCTGAGGAAGCCAGAAGTCAAACAGCTTATTGATGTGAGTAAAGTTTCCATAGAAACAGATCCGAGATAAGAAACGTAAAACAAAACAGGATGTGTTTACCTGTAAGCTGTCACCCTTATGCTAATAAGAGAAGAGTAAAGAGTTGTTTTTCCCCCTCGTAGATTATTCTTTTAACACTCTAAAATGTCAGACCGGAAACATGTTCTGTCTCACTGTGCAATGCAAGCAAAGGCTGCATAAGACAAAAGCTGAATTATTTAAACCGATGAAAGCCTCAGCAGTTTAATACCGTTAGAGCACAAAAAGAGTAACAGGCGTATCCGATTACAGTGCAGTCTAACTCATACAGTCAGCATCTACAGTTGTTACTTGTTCTGTGTCCTTTGACAAAAACATTAGAAAACAAGAAGAAGAAATGATATATTGTCATGATGGAGCCCTGAATCTTTGCATTCATTTGTTTATGTACATGTGAACTTTATTTAGAAAGGAAACCTGCACATTAATTATCACCAGCACAGACTAAGATTCACAAGCTTTTTTTCCATCTGCAGTCACTGTCAGGTTGATTGGATTCAGAAAACATAAACAGAAAACACAGAAGAGCACATAAGCACAGACGAGGAGTAAAACAATGATATAACATTAACAGTAACCAGGGTTTCATGCTTTGAAGACAGAGAACTGTTTTCATACAGCCAGTTAAATAATCTATCACAGTCTGGGCAGATGGTGTCATTTAGCCAATCAGCAGCAAGATACACAACACCGAAGCCTCAGACTCTCAACAACAACCCACGTTAGATTCCTGCTAAAGTCTCTTTCTAATCAAATGAACAAATGTGACCACACATTAAAACACACATTATTGAACAAGCGTCCGAATATAAACCTGAGAAGAGTGTGCGACTAACACAGTGTTTTTAAGCCAGATGGCTAACGAGCTTCAGCACAATAAATGTCACTTTGTTCTGTTTGATGCTTGTGCACTCTCTACTCTTTAGTATCAGTAACAGTGGAGGCTACAGTAAAAGTTTCACATTTTCTCATCCTGCTGGTGCAAAAAGGAGGTTTTCTGACATTTCCCAAAAAACTGTGTTCCTTCCTTTTTAATAATACAACAGTTAACAACTTTAACTGCAACTGTGAGTTAATTAGGACTTTAATTAATCCATTAATTAATTCATATCATTTAAAAAGTGCAGGGTGTCATCTGAGACTGCTTCACAATAAAAGCATGTGTTATTTGCCAGGCTGAATGCTCTTAATGTGAACTGGCACTGGTGAGATGTGTCCGTTTAGCTCTGATACTTCTGTAAGAGACAAAATAAACATTTCTTTTGGATGAATGAGAATCAAACAGCAAACACCGTGAAACGTGACCCTCATTAACATTTCAGTATGTCAGCGTGTTTGATCATCTGCAGCTCTTTGACGAAACACATCACAACATGTAATCCTCTAAACCCTCCGTGTGTTTTCTCTCCCTGCGGACGAGCAGAAGCTGGAGGAGCGTTTTCGTATAAACAGACGAGAGCTGATTCCTCTGGAGTTTCCCGTGCTGGTCGCCTTGGAGATGGGACTTTACCTCCCCGAGAGCAAGGTCATGCCACACTATCGCAGGCTGGTGCAGCAGGGTTAGACCGGATACAGTGATGTCTGACACTTTCATTAATACATTTAAAACATCAGCAAGTGTGTGTGTGTTTGCTTGTGTGTGTGTGTTAAAGTAATTAAGACTTTGAATCAGAACTGACCGCGTCTGTGTGTGTGTGTGTGTGTGTGTGTGTGTGTTTGTTTGGTGGATTGACCAGTTTATAAGCTGTGGTGTTTGAAATAAATAATCCTGGTACTGTTTATTTCCTGTTGCATGTGACTCGAGTCACTCACTGTATTTGAAAAAGAATTAGTTTACACATCAGCATGTGTGTGTGTGTGTTTGTGTGTGTGTCTCTGAATGTCTTTTTATGCTTTTTGTATGTGACGTTTGGACGTTTGGACGTTGATCCCCTCATGAGCTCTACGTTAGAGATGTTCAATGAGCACGTTAATTGTGCTTTTATTTTGGATTCTCATGACCCTTTTTTTTGGTACGTCCCAGTATTCTTCTCTGTTAAAATGAAATGAACGCTGTGATGTTTTTGTTTGTGGAAAAAAACTCTTCCTGCACCTTTTACATTACTATACACAGTCTGTATAGTATTTAACTTCAAAGAACCATACTGTTGATGTGTGTAAATGCCTTTTTAAATCCACTGTGACATTGAATCATTTTTAGCCATTAGACTGAAACATGATACTGTAGATTGTGGGTGGAAAACACGGTTTTGTTTTAGTCTGTTATTAGAGAAGGAAGTGGCCTTTTAGTTTACTGTAATTTGACGTTTGTACTGTATGTCCAACAATAATCCAGCCACTCTTTTATTTATTTTTTACTTCACTCTTGTGGCAGCTGTGTTCATATTGATCTACAGTTTAAGCCGTTACACTGTAAGAAAACAGGATTGTGAATGTGTTATATTTATAGTAAATGTGTTTTATTTTCTGTTTCATATCGTTACCCAGGGATTTGTTTTTTGTATAATGCACTGGAGATTATGCCTCAAGTCTGACTAGTCGTCCTGGTATTTTTCAGTTCTCAGGAATTTTACTTTGTCGTGTCTTTGTATGACTCATAAACTGTAACCCAAAGAAAACTCACTGTGGCGTGAAAATATATAACCGATCATAGTTATTTGATGTCGCAGGAAAATCTAACCGTTGTGACCCTTGAATAGATGTGAGAGTAACTTCTACAAGTGACAGACAGTATTAACCTGACTGCAGTACTCACTGTGTAGTAACTCCTCTGATTTGAAAACCTTTAGGTGCACGAATACGAGAAAAAAAGTGCCTGAAACTACAGTGGCAGTGAAATAGTTAACCATCTCTTCATAAATGTTATCTAGCGTCGTCATTTCTAATGTCATGCTGTTGAAGAGATCTTAAAAATGTGAAGATGTTTCTTGTCTGGAAAAGGTAATCATGATCTAAGTCTCAAACACGATGGTGATTATTGTTTGTGTCTGCTGTGGTGACAAAATGTTTTACAATAAACGTCCAAATTGATCTGTGTAACTGCAAGAAATGTTGTCAAACAGATGAATAGTCATCATTTTCATACTGTAAAATGAATGTTTTTGAAATATATTTTCAGACACTGAAAAGTCATTGGAGTCTTTTTTTTGTTTAAAGTGAACAATCAATTATTCATTGTTTGTATGAAGCCGTTTTCTCCTCTTCAGTGCGGATGGGAGGCTAAATGAAGATAGTGTGAAGCGATGGTTCATAAAAACAGTCTGGAAAAATAAAAACACAACAAACGAGCGAGTTTCTCATCATTTTACTGTTCCCTTGTGTTTTGACGGACTAGCAGCTGACATGCAGGTAGAATATTTATAGGTATGTTCACTCGGTTAAGTCAGTAGATATTAATTCAACACACTGTTGGAGGATGAACACAGCATTATCAGCTAAGGGAGAGTCTCAGTTACAGTTTCTACTATATCAACCATAATCTTTATATTTAATGAGTAATAGTTACAAAACAGAGGAAGCAACTAAATAAATAGGTTAAATAATTATGTTGAGAGTTTGTTTTAGTCCAAACTCATGTCTTCATCATCGTCTTTCTTGTCTTTAGAGTCTCCGTCCTGATCCGACTTTGTCTCCGTTTCCATGGCTTTTGCAAAAGCTTCAACATCTGAAGTGGTACAAATATAAGAAAATTAGGGCTGCAAATAATTAAACTTTATTAAAAATTTCTTTGCAAATTAGTTTCTTGTTTCATTGCCTGGAGTGGTGATTTGCACCCAGATGAGAAAAGTCACATGGTGACTTTTCAGCTTAGAGCTGACCAGTTTGAGTCGAGTGACACCAAAAGTAAATGTTGACTTATTTTGACTTATTTGATTATTGAGTTTGCTTAAGTTAATGCAACAAAACTAAACAAAACAAAACAAAACTACTTGGTTTGTTTTGGGACACAAACATTATTTTGGTGCAAATAGTTTTGTTAGCTACAGACATGTTGGCACGATCAGCATCTGCCTGAATTTTTTTAATTTATTACCAGTATATAAGTGTGTAAGTGTTCTAACACTGAAGCAGGAACAAGGAGGAGCTTATTTTTATCTCTTTGTACTGTTGAGTACTTAAATATTAGTGCATTAAATATGTATAACATTAATTGTACAAGACAGTGCGTTTTGGAAGTCTATTCCTGAAAAGTCACTGTCACATTAATATGGTGGAGTAAAAAGTGCAAGATTTTCCTTTAACCTCTTGAGAAATACACTGTGAGTATTAAGCAGCATCATCTGGAAATATTCAAGTATAAGTACCTCAAAAATTACACCTATGTACAGTACCTGATTTATGGTCTTTTTAAGTTTCTACTGATAAAACACTAACGTCTCTGTTACAACTGCAGCTTTCTCAGCGTGTTACAGCCGACAGCGTAAACTTGAAAATTCAGTTGAGTTTTCCAGCAATGCAACCGAGCAGTTAAAGTGTCTCTGCTTGATGTGAACAAAACACTGACCTCCTTTGTTAGCCGCATCGACGGCCTCCGCAGGCAAACCGAACTGGTTCATTAGAGGCCCTAACTGCCCCGATGCCAGAGCGCTGCTGAACATGCTCATAGCCTGCAGAGAGACAATGAAGGAAAACGCTAAGGACAAATTACCACAACGAGAAGATAAATGTCAGTGAAATAGAGCCCAATAACGACATGAATATGATATCTCATCTAAAACTCAGTCCAAAGCTGAAGTGGAACCAATAAGCTGCTCACACAGCAGGCAAACAAAGGAGATAATCTGATGAATCTCTTCAATTATTGTTTGATCTCAAATCTCCACACAATTTAATCAAATATAAGACTGGTGTGAAGCATTTTTTTTTCACATTCAATTTAAACATGACCTTCTGAAGAACTTTTGAAGAAATCACTGGTTTTCTCTGTTTACAAATATACTGAGTTACAAAGTGAATCAAAATCACAGAAGACGTCCAGCTGCTAAACACGCTACCTGCTGAAACTGAGGCGAGCTGAGCGTGTTGTGCAGCTCCTCTGTGCTGTGAGGCAGTGACTCTCCAGAAGGAAGATACGGCATCAACCTCTGCTGCACCTCAGGGTTGGCCAGGATGGGGGCCATGATCTCAGGCGTCAGGACGCTGGCGAGATCCACTGCAGGTAACAAACACCAACACTTAGTCTAAGAGCAAGTTCGCCACATTTTCTTCCATCACTATAATATGACTGGAAAGCATATTTATGTGTGTTAATCTGTCAGCAGGGTAAAGTGATAATCTTGTCCGGTCTTAATCTAGGTGGAAGGGATTACACCCTTTAAAGATGAGCGGGAGTTTGATGTTGTCGTAGATGTTTTTGATGTAAAGCTGTACAGAAGGTGATAAACAGCATCCATAAGGCAGGAAAACGATCTGTGCCTTATGTTGCTCAGCACATTAAATCAAAACAGTGACAGACTGCAGAATTTGCAGGGGGGGTTCCTGATTCTGCAACGAGCTGAATTTATTAAAATTACAAAGTATTACAGTCTGTTGTGTTCACAATGTTTGTTATTTGCTGCATAATTACTTATAATTGCACTAATTAGGACTAATTATGTGCTTTTCCTCTGGTGGTCTTTTAAGTTTTTGTCTTGTCTCAGTTTTTAAGGAGCGTAGCTTTTAAATCAGCCTGCAGAAACGTGGTTGACAGTCGGTTCCTCACCTCCCTGACCGCTGGCAGGCACGTTCATGGTGGCCAGGATGCTCTGCAGGTCCCTCAGCTGGATGGGCTGCGTGGGGTTGGCTGCCCCTGCTGCCAAAGTGGACACGGCAGGGGTGGAGGGAGTAGTGGCTGTAGGTGAGGCTGCCGAAGTGGCGGAGGGAGTGATGGGAGTGGTGGGCACCTGGGAGGAGCCAAGGCGGCTGGCAGCAGAGGTAGAGGTGGGGGTGACAGCTGTAGACGGACTGCAAGAAGACAGAAATCAGAATCAGAATTCTTTTATTGTCATTGTACCAAAAGGCGCAACAAAATTAAAAATATAGCAGCTCCCACAGACAGTGCAAAAAAAACAGAAGGTGCAAAATAACAAAATATACAATAATAACACAAATAACAAGATAGCACAAAATAACACAATAGAAAAATATAATTTAAGTTAGAATAGGAAAATAGAATAGAAAAATTGTGAATATAAATAAAAAACAACTGGGATATTGCGTTCAAGACACTCAGTAGTATTGCACTTGGTATGAAACAGAAATTCCCTATTTCACAGGATTTGACTTATTTATCGTTTGGTGGAGTCTGCGGCGTTCTGGGCAATGACAGCTCTTGGGTAGAAGCTGTTCTTTAGTCTGTTTGTTCTTGTCTTTATTGCCCTGAAACGCCTCCCTGAGGGTAGGAGTTCGAAGAGGTGGTGGCCGGGGTGTGGGGGAATAAACCTTCTGTCAACCTGAGATCAATGGATCAACCTGAGATCACTGGACAAATTACACCAACGGCTTCTGATATTCGGTGTTATTGTGTGATGTGAAGAATTGAACTGAATTTTTTCTTAAACATTCAGAATCTACCCCGCTAAACTTATTTCCTTCTTTTTCAGGTGAACATGATGTGTTTTATATGAAGGTGAGGACGCCAACACTGATAGCTTACAGCCAAATTACTAATTAGAGAACAAGTTAATCCAGCTGCCTTTTGTGTCTAATTTTTAAACAGTTTTATTGTTTCAGTCCTTCAATTAAGAGAATAAGCTGCTCCTCTTTATCTTTTATGATATTAAAGTAAATATCTTTGAGTTTATGACTGTTTGTTATAAAAAGGAGGACATTTAAAAACATCACCTCGGGCTTTAATAAATCAATCATTGAGTAAAAAATTAACAGATTAAATTGTTAGAGAAAACAATCTTTCTTTCAGCCCCAGATGTGTCTGTGTTTAGAGAAACTGGTATCTGCTCTTTCACCTTAGATTTCTCTCTTTTTGACACACAAAAATTACAGCATAATGTCAACGTCCTGGAAATTCAAGAGCTTTTATCTCTCAGCAGAAAGCTCCAGAATACAAGGAGCTAATGTCTATGATTGCTTATGAAGTCAATATTTACCCTTGAACCTCAGGATTTTTCCCATGGTGACTGTTAATCATTAGTATTAAATTGTGAGTCTATGAAGATGCCATTAATTCTTGATTATAATATACTGACACTTGAATGTTGTTTACTGTTTTTTTCTGACAACTGATTCCTCTCCATGTCTGTCAATGCTGCCCCTGACATTTCTTCTCAACATCGTGTCTCCTTTGTCTGGCAAGTAACCAACGATAATGAGAAAAAGTCCAAACAGGCCAAAAATACAAAATAACATACAGGAAGTTTTTATAAAGGTGGATGTTTTTTAAAATATTTTACCTTGTGGAGGAGTTGCTCGCTGTAGGAACACTGCTGCTGCTGCTGCCAAGGAGGTTGGCCAAGCCTGGACCAGCCAGCGCCCCGAGACCACCTGAGATGCAGAAAAAAACATTTTCCTGAAAGTGTAAAACAGTATTTAAAAAGTCCTTCTCCTCTTTTGTTTGATAAGCTCATCCTCACACTGTCAGATCTGCAGCTTGAGGACTTAGTCAAGAAGGTACGTACCGATCCCGCCAAGACCAGTTGGTCCAATAAGCTGCATGAGCTGGTTGTGGCTCATGTTACCCAGAAGGCTCTGCAGACCGCCTTCCCCTTCACATGAGAAAAGAACAAGTCACCCACATCATCAGAATAAAATTCTGTTTTGAGATGTTTTCTGGTCACATTGATGTAGGTTTTTGCTTATTGGATGTGAGCATCCGTTACCTCCAAGAGCCGACAGGTCGTGTCCTCCACTGCCGCCACTGCCAAGAGCGCCAGGCATGGGCGGGTTGTTCAGATACTCATTCACTTTACGGCAGTTCTCTTCATCCTTGTCAGTCTTTGGCTCCTGCAATCACATAAACAAAAGAGAGGGATGATTTGTTAAAAATAAGAGAAGCATAGAATACCTCCAGCCCTTTCCTTTAACTTATAACAGAAAGCATGCATGTTTGCAACTAAACTGCTATTGCATGGTTCAAACTGGATGTCTTGTATTTTCGATATACAGCATTAATTTGACCTCTGTACAGGAAGTGTACTGTAATTGGTGCTGAAATGTTACATTCAGTATCTTTAATCACGTGAAAAAATGCAAACTAACTGAACACAGATGCATACCTGCATCCAGAAGAAGAGTCTTTTGGAGCCAGCTTTGAACTTCAACACATAAACTCGTCCAGTTGTGCACTGGTTCACCCGTTTGAACTCACAGTCGTCAGGGAAGATGATCAGGTCCTAAAACCAGGACATGAGGGGGGTTAAAACTGAAAAGTCAGACACAAGTAAAGTTTGTATTACATGCAGACATTACACCTACGTCATCCACGTTCCCGGTTGTCCGATCCTTCCAGCAGAAGTGGATGAGGGAGTCGTCGGTCTGCTGGATGTAGACTTGACCTTTGCGCTTGTCAGGGGTCACCGTGCTGCCCTTCATGGTCATCTTACCGGCACGAAACTCTACCAGGTACTTGCTTGAGGAACCACGGGACCCAGACACCATGCTGGGGAACAAAGCTCCAGAGGCCATGATGAGAAGGACGGACTGCTGCAGGGACAAAGATGAAGGAGGCCTCAGTCAATAATACACAGAAACATATGAAACACAGGTTGTGGGAGGAAAATGAGAGCAATTTTAACCTTAGATATTACAATACTAGGGAATATGGGGACATATTTTTTTCTGCTGTGTCACTCTTCTTTGCACATGACCTTGTTATCCAGCAGTAGATAAATAAACTCATATTTTAAATGGTATTTCTTATTTTTGCGTTCATCCTCTTCACGTTTCTAGCCTGCTAGCTTATTTAATTTAAAGCTATTATTTTCTTGATACTTAACAGGGGTAATAAGGCTGTCCTAAGTTACCATGAAACCAACACATTTTCCACATATTATGGTAATTTAAGAGATTTGAAACGGATAATAAAACTGGAACAAAACTCATCCCAGTGCTTCCATAATACAGCAGCTACTGGGACAGCCACAGTAGCCACAGATGACTCTGCATCCTGTAGCAAGCAGCGTGTTTTCAGCTCTTTGTGGTCACGACTCGGTTACACTTTTACAGCTCATACACGTGAACAAAATACACAACTGGTTTCGTTTATATGCAATAATTTCAAAACATATTGAATAAATGGGTGTTTATACTTACATTCTCTCTCAGAAAATATCGTTCAGCTGAAGAGCGGTCAAACCGACTGAAGGCGTTTGTGATTGGCTGACTGCCGCCGGTGCTTTACAGTGATTGGCCGTACGGGTTGTCAATCACGAGGTCTTTAAGTCCACTGCGCACGTTCGGTAGAGACAGCACAGCCTATTTATTGTCCTGAACCAGCGCGTATCATTTTTTTATTGTTCAAATGTTACTTTTATTTTGAAATAAAACAGGATTTTTTTTAAAAAGCATATTTAGACAAAAGAAACAAGTCTAGATTTTTCAACTGTTCATCTATCTTATTTCAAAGTCCCCTAAATGTAACTAATTAAAATATGAAATTTAACTGATGAATTTAGTGAATAATTAATCATTTTAGGTGAGCTTTGCTCATGTTCATGTGTTATGCCTGGCTTGATATTTTGGCTTTGACTGATTTTGACTGAGTATTCCTTTTATACATGTATAATCCTGAGAGTTTGATAAAGATAGTGAAAACAATTGCACTAAACACAGAGTACAGCAGAATATATTCGAGTTATATCATTAATTCTAAAGGTATTCAGTCATAAAAAGCAGCTTTAGAAATAAAGGAATATGTTCCATGTAAATTCAAGGTCTGATGTGATGATGATGATCTTTAAACTGGCTTCTGGCAGAGGAGAAAATTTGAGAAAGGACTTCAAGATCGAGTAATAAAGGAAGAGCAACTTTCAAGCCTACATTTTTTTCAGTAAATGTTGTGTGTTACTCTTGTTTATTACAATGATACCAAAAGTTAGAAAAATAAGATTTCCACAAACAATCTATGAAACTTGTGGTGGTCTGAGGACACACAGCAAAGGCCTGCTTTGCCCTACGATGGTGATGATCCAACCTGTGTGTGCAAACTGACTGAAAATTTGAGGTTAAATTTCAGCTGAATTTTAGCATTTAGCTTGACAATTTCTTTTGAAAGAAAATTTAGAAACCTAAGGAGGTAAAAATCTTGTTTAGCATAAACACGTTTTTTTTCTGTCCTTTAAATCCTTAAATTACCTCATAGTTTGGAACCACTGGTGTAAAAACACAAACAGACACACACAGACAGACACACACACACAGTGGTGTCATAAATGGCTGTTAAAAGCTGAAACTGACTTAGTGAAGCAAAATCCGACTGGTAGTTTTAATAGTCCATAATTTATTTCTCAAATATGCCGTGTCCGCACATGGTTGTGTGTGTATGACAGAATGAAGGGGGGGAAAAAAACACAAGATATATGAACATACAATGTAAACATTTGCGAAACAGATGCTAGACAAAACAAAGAGGTCAAAGAGTAAGAGACCAGAAGAACTACCAGACTGAACCTGCACCTTTGAGTGTCTGCAGGCCTCGCAAAGTGCTTTGAGTTGAGAGTAAAGTTGGGAGCAGCTGGGGGAAGACATGACGTAGAAGAATTCACTATACAACATGTGCAATGGACTGTGTGTGTGTTCAAAATGTGCAGTTTATGCAAGGTTAGTGCTCGCAAAACGAAAAAACATCCCCACGCTGTAACAACCACACTGCTTTATGCATGTAAGCGTTTCAAAATGAGCACACAACATTCATTGACTGCTGCCTCTGTAGTGTCCGAAGCACCCGTTGGATACTAGCTAGAGAGGAGTTAAGTGTTTTATTTTTATTTTTCACATTTCAGGAGGGCAGACTGGATGGATCAGTTTGCATAGCTTTACGATGGCTACAGTGTCCTGTATTGTTTTTGTTGCTGCTGTGTCCAGAAATGCAGCTTTTACTGTTGGTGAAATGACTCAGGGCAGCTAACTGGAAACTGCGAGGACAGTCAGAGTTTGATGTCTTTTTGAAAAAAAAGGAAATGTCTTTAATGAGGAGAAGGTATGACACAGATTTCTCTTTAAACCAAAGGTTTTTCGAGCTGTGTGGCGGAAACGCAAGCCACAGTTTTCCTAAAAATTCTACCCTTTCTCGTAGTCATAACTCAGTCAGAAATATATAGCACATATTTTTAGCTTCAGTGTGACTTACATTTTCCAGGGATCTCGCCAAAAAAAGAAAAAAATCTGCTTAAAAATCACATACTAACTTTTGAGAACTTGCCTGAGAAACATCATGTTTTTTAATTTTTCTTCTGTATCAACATAATCCAGTGATTGCTGTCTGTACACTGCGAACAGGAACTGCTTACAGCTAATTTGACAAGCTTTCAATGGTGCCAATTTGCCAAAATGCAAACAAAAATGGGATTAAAAAAAAAAAAACAGGGTTCAAGTTGTAGCCCACAGCTAACTGGCTTACTGACTCCATGGCAAAGTTTCACTTCCTGCTTACAGCTCCATAATTATGTACGCTGAAGTTACACAAAAGAGCATGATTTCGCTCAAATTCAAAGTAATAAAAGATTAATAATAGGATTATTGTTGTTTTGACTTAGGCTCAGAATTTTCCATCAACATGGTTCTTAAAAATGTCAGACCTGCTTTAAACCAACATGCTCTTTATCCCTTTGCTTTAATGTTTAATGTGAAATGCATTTACACTACTATATTTAGTGCAGGAAAAGTTTTTATGGCTTTAACTTGTGTATATAACCATCGTGGTGACTCATGCATGCATCAACTATTCTGCACATCACCTAATATATTACAGTGGACAACAATGTTGTGTACCAACAATATCTGGTAAACTTGGGTGTAAGCAGCTTTCCTCTCTACTTTAAGTCTCTATTTCCAGAAAAATTAATTCACTTGTGACATTTAAGGGATGTTTCCAGCTAACTAAAATAGACATTTAATATTCAAATAGGTTAGATATAAAAGTTACAGATTATGTGTTTGAATGACCCCTGATATTTGAATGCAATTGGACAGAAGTGTGTGTGGTGTGTCTACAGGTAAGATGAATAAAACTGAGTGTTTCCTCTTTCAGGTCTGAGCTTTGTGTCCTGCAGCAGCACAGTCTCTCTCTCTCACACACACACACACTCACACACACAGGTGACAGGTTTGAAAACCTCGACAGGTGAGTAACCTACATGTGGACTATTATTATAAGAATCATGATTAGGGCATATAAAGATGAAGATGTTTGATGTCGACATTTACAGTAAGTAAACTCTAAAATCCTCCTCAGTGTAACATTTCTCCTGTGGACGAGGTTCACAGTCATAATCTGATAAACTGTCTGATATCATAATTCGATATCAGCTTTTCACTGATTCACACAAAGACGCAGTACCAGTGACGTCCGCACATCATAAAGACACAAATCTTAGATGCTGAGAAGTAAAGTGAATCTTATCAGAGAGGAGATCTTCACACACTGAGACTCTCCTGTGTCAATAAATGTTGGGACAGTCAGTGAAATTCCTGTCAAAGTATCCACCTGTGTACAGCCAGTCTTCAGCTCCTGTATGAGGGTTTGTTCCCAGCTGAAACCACCTGAGGAGACAAGAAACACGCCGAACCGGTTTTTAGATTACAGAGTAAAGAAGATTATAGATAACATGAGGGATGTACAGTCCTTGTTAACATTATAACCTGAGGAGCTTTTTTTGCATTCAGTTGGAAAGGAGCGAGCAACGGCCTTGGCGCCAGAAAGAGACATAGGAGAGGTTTTTTTTAGTTTCTAGTGTCTCATTTTTATTCCAGGCGACGTGGGAAGATTTGGTGTAATTATTTTATTCAGAGTATTTTACAAAAGGAAAATTCTTATGCAACATTTTCAGCATAAAATGTATGCTAAAGATAAACTTTTCACCACGTCTTTAGAGGATGATTCATTTTTGTAGAGTAATCTGACATGAGAATTATCTCCTAAAGTAACTTATTTTATTTGTTTGATATGACAGCATCCTAATGGCACCTGGTACAACATACTGACAAAATGTAACTGTGATTCAGCTGTTTTTCTAACGTGAGACTGACATGTTTAAAGGTAATATGTGGCATTTTGGCATTAAAATGTCCAAAATTTGTACTTACGTTAGGCTAAATGATTCTATCAATGTTCAAAACCAGAGAAAATCATTAACAGTGCTTTTCATTTGGTTACCCCTTAAATGGTATTATCTCATCTTAGTTGCTCAAACTTCCGGGGAAAGAAAAACACCAGATGATAAACATGACTTAACGTAAAATGAATAAATCTTTAATTGCCTCGTCTGTAAACATTTCTGCCTGAGTCTCGCCAAGTCATATTTTGGCAACAGTGGCTGTTAAACAATGACATAACCAGATCCCTTAAGCCCACACTATTTCACAACATCGTCAAACTGCGTCTTTTGGTTTAATTGTTTTGACTGACCTCTAGTGGCAGAAATTTCCTGCTGTGTGTTTAAATTACTTTACCACAATTATTTATCAGGGTCTGAGGAACGCTTTACTTTACGGCTCTTGAAATGAAAATTTTAAAAAGCACCTTGAAAAATTAATAATTTGTACTGTAAAATATAAAATCTTAGTCACACACACACCTGGTTGACCACTCCCTCTCATCCTTGGAGCGTTCCCTGCGTGAGGCCCTTTGCTTCTCCTCTAATCGCTCTTTCTCTGTACTTGCTGCGTCTATAAAACACATAAAATATACAGGAGGAAGTCATTACAGACCGATAAGGAGGTTCTTTTGACAGGATTACACGTGTAAGAGCAGTTATGGCTCCTCTCAGCATGTATAAACGTCAAAACGTTCATGTTTAAGTGAAGAGGGTTTTACCTATGTCTCCGTTCTCCATGGCTCTGATGTCTGGCCTCAGCCGGCAGTCTGTCGGTGCCAGCAGCCTCTCCATGCCGGGCTCCAGCTCGTTTAGTGTCATTGCAAAACTGGTGAAGTTATACATCTAAGCAGAGACAAGAGACAGTAAAAAAAAAAATAAAATATATATTCTTTGAGGGTCAAATCAGCAAATCCAACACATCTTGAAATAGTCTCCTTCTTTTGGAACCCAGTGAAAATAAACTCTGAATTATAGAGGGCTGTTTTTAAAATCTATCTATCAAAACACACAGACACACACAGCTGGTACTTTCTCTTTATTTAAAGGGTTGTTTTACTCAGAAATCTCAGATACAAATGACTTAAGATTGGGCAGATAAAATCAAACCTACTGAAACAGCAAAATACCACTGTAGTTAAGTGCCAAATTTGTTTGGTACATTACAAAATATAAAAGTCATTCATCACCAACCC
>JAPZDV010000002.1:21890345-21959648 GCA_029814665.1 Acanthurus lineatus | reverse complement strand
TTTTATCTTTTAGATTATGTTAAATATTAAAGATATTTTATTATCTTAGGGTCAGTGAGACTTTTTTAAACCCATTATCAGCACTGCTATAACAGAAGTCATCATGTTTGGATCTGCTGTATGTGTTTGTCACAGACTGCAATGAAAGCATCTTTTATTCCTTCCAATGCTGAACTCGTTGTATGTGTTGTGTTTATCTGAACTGTTTCTGAAGTTTGTGAACAATATAGAAATGTATCAAATTACCTCAAATTTTCACTGTGTCTATTTTATAAAAGGTAAAAGTATTTACTAGACTACTGAAACAATAAATGATTATTCATTGGGGTCATGCGCTGCCACACATGCTGTTGCAAATGATCCCTGCATATAACTCACAGCAGAACACACTGTTTTGAGGAAAAAAATTTTTGGGGACTTTCTCTATTTCGGAGAAAGGGAGTCAGAGGAGACTGTCCATCAAATTCAAAAACACCTACCTTCGGAAGGTGCTGCGGTCACCAACCTGTGTCATGGCAACGAGTGTGTTGGTGACAGAGGTGCCGATGTTGGTGCCCATGATGATGGGAACAGCAAGCTGGACTGTCAGCACTGCCAAAGAATTTAGATCTCTTTTGTCATCAGAACTCAGAACTGTGTGTGTGTCTGTATGTTTGTGTGATTGTATGTGTGTATGTGTGTGTTTGAGAGTGGAGGCTCATACTCACATCCGGAGGAGACCATACTGACAACTATGGAGGAAGATGTGGATGAGCTCTGGACCACCAGGGTCACCAGAACACCAATGACCAGACCAGCCAGAGGGTTGGCTAAAACAGAGTTGTCCTGAAAGATTTCACCTGCTGTTTTACCTGGACAAGGTAAACATAAGAGCACAAAATGGTCATAACAATGCTTTTTTTCCCTCTTTAAAATGCTGTAATGCAATTTAATGCTGCAGAGAGTAAACGTCACTACTTGTTGTTACAGCCGACCATCCTTACTAAAATAACATGAGCTTATCTTACTATGATTAGTCAATATGGTGCTGTAAAAAAAAATAAGAACTTGCAAGTTTAAAGGCCATTATCACACCCACACATGGGTTCAGACAAGTGTCAGTTTGTCACCTCCAACGAGCTGAAAGGCTGAACTGAGGATGTCGAGGGAGCAGATGAACATGTAGAGTAAACCAAGCAGCAGGACCAGTTTTCCCACCGACACCAACACTCTCAGCACCTTCCCTTTGGTATCCAGAGCTGAAACAGACAAGAAAAAAATGGGACTAAACAATGTATCACAAAGAATTAAGTGATACATTATATAATTATTAATAAAGAATGAATTTATGTTGGTCACCCTTTAATTTTGACAATCTGTTTACAGTCTGCTGGCTGAGCAGTCTGTTTGTCTGTCTGGATTACATCCATCATCATGTATGACCTCAGTGCTTCATGAAAAATCAGATCAGTCAAACTGATTTCATTCATAGTCTGACTATTAGGAAGCAGAAGGTGGATGTTCTCATAGAGCTTTGTGTTAAAATTTCCAATTTTACAGCACAATTAAACATTTTTATAGCCTGGTATAGAAAAATGTTTTGTCCTCTATGGCTAATTAACAGGTTCATGACAAATGTACAGGTATGAATTTATAACTCACTTTTTTAATTTCCTTGAAAGCTAGAAGTTATACATTATTAAGGGCATGGTCACTTTGAGTGACAGCAACTGCTAGCTGCTCACTAGGCTTCATACAGTCACAGGTAGCAATGTGTATCCTTCCCTGCTCCATCCTCTCATCTGATCACGATCACGAATGAAGATGGTGATGGCCTTAATGCCAAACTTGAGGTTTTAATACAGCAGCGATTTTGCAAAAAGGTCAAATTACATCCATTGATTCAATGCTGTGAGACAATGACACTCAAAAAACTTCCAATTAAGGTGATTACCTTAATATGAGATGTAACCTGCCATATGCTGGTTTATTTGACTTCACAAAAACAATGTACTTGACAACTTCTGTGTGGTTATGTAATAATGTTGTGTGGGGCACTTGAACATATCTGCAGTGATTCATCATTAGGCATGTAAATGTATTACTAACAGGCCACGTAGGCCTGTATCTAATCAGTATATACATGTTTCTTACTAATGCTAGGATAAGACAATACTGAACTTGTGCAGCACTAATGATTATGTTACGTGGGGTCATTACAAGTCCTCACCTGACCACGGGACCCCTGTGTCCTTCAGCTCGGGCAGGTCCCATGGGTCTGCATTCTCTGGCTCCTCAATTAAAGATGCAGTGGAGTGAGCAGGGCTCGCTTTGACCTCTAAGACACACAGAGCGACCTTAACACATTTAATGTCCTGTAACTAAACACTACATGTGTTTGTAATAGGCTGTATTTTATATGCTGTGCAACATGAAGGATACCTTTGCTTTTCTTCCCATGACTCTCAGTGAGGTCATCCTTGCTTTTATTTTGAGCATCCATTGTCTAAAAAAGCAGAAAGCAAAAAAAAACCCTTAGACAACTCTACTTAAGTATGCACAAAACTCCATTACAGTTTGTTTGTCAGGGTGTTGGGTGCACAAATGTCTCTCTCTCTCACACACACACACACACACACACACACACACCCACACACACACAGACACATTGTCTTTCACATGCCAGGGTATTGATCTTTCTGTCACGTGGTCGAGCTGCAGTAAAATTCCACCCACACACAGTATGACACAAAAAAAGCTGTCAGCTACATCGATATTAAAAGTGTTACACTTCATTTGCTTAAATGTAATCATTAACAATTAAACATTTTCCTACATATTTATCACTAATATAATAATTTAGTATTCACTTTTGTGTGTATTTAAATAATACACAGTCACTACATCCTTTTCATGGAACATTCATTTCATGTTTGAGTTGTCATTGTTCCCAAGTCAAAGTTTAACTTGTCCTGTTAAAAAGCAATAAAATTGTGTAATATTAGCATTAATAAATTGTGTCTTTCAAAATTCTTGATCCATTTTGTCTATTGAGTTTAGAGTTCAGGCAGCCACACATTTTGATGGCTTTGTGGTCTTCTTGCAAACAAAAAAATATTTTCATTTCGTATATTTTCCCTTCAAAAATACACTCTGCAAAATACAAAATTGCAATTTTTAAAATGCTAATGTGACTTTGAGATATACTTTATATGTTTGTATTTGTAATTTTTATTCTAGCATAAAAGAAGGAAAAAATAATTTGCCTATTCAGACCCCAAACTTTTACTAACAGAGTTACATAGCATACTTTTAAAAATATGACTTTGTGCATTAAAAACGGTATGATATCTTCTAATGTTACCACACCAAACTATAACAACATAACTCATGGCAAAAATAAACAGAGTCCTACATGTTAATGCAGTGGATTAAAAAAAAAGAGTATATTTGTAAGTGTTTTATTCAAGTATTAAGCTCAAGGATATTAATGAAGCATTTTTTGATTGTTTTTATCTTTTCTAAACTACATAATCCTAATTGCGCATTCCAAAGCTCTCAGGTGACAGCAGTACGGAAGCATGCAGATCTATGGAAGCCATGTTTGTCCTCACCTGTGGCAGGCGAAGGGAGTCCATACCCTGTGTGTGCTGAGCTCACCTTGGCTTCAGGTTTTAAAAAGCTGCCTAGGGGCAGGTAGGGTAGAAGGGTGGAGTTGAAGGTGGGGGATCATGGAGGGCAGAGAAGAGCACTATGAACACTTTCGTCCCTCAGATAAGCCAAACACACCTTTCAAACCTTGATTAGTCTTACCTGACACTGCTGTAATCCCTCTGCAGGTGGTGTTGCAATCCACCTCACATGGTGCCTGATAAGTCTTGATTTGGTGGTCTCTAACTTCACCTTCACCTACACCTGCTATTAGCAACTTGTATTTTTTACAGAAACTCCTACTGGTGTTATGCCTAAGATTCATCTAAAAAATTCCGCTGTCCACTTGCAAATGTATCTATCTGTTTAAAATAAACACTCCTGTAGAGAAACTGCCATCTTCGCTTCTTAATAAACTGTGGTACTAATCTATGATATCTGCCATGTTCAGCCCTCAGAGTGATGATAGCTCCAGCTGGCTGACCATGAGATTAACCACAGAAGAGGAGTGTCAGAGAGAATGGCTCCCCTAGCAAAGATTCATCCCACTAACAGACTGATCACACGGGGGTGGGGGTTACAGGATGTGCCCTGTGTCATACAGTGCACACTGTGTATATGTGTGTACTATTTTGGGCACACACTGGGATTTTTCTGCAGCAATTCATCGATTCTCTTAATACAGTCAGCTGCCCGTTGTTCAATATTTCAGAATATCAATGACCTAAGTTTAGGCCTGTTATACTGTTGCTGATGCCTGAGAGGACTTAGAGGAAAGAAAGTCAGCCAGGGCCACACTCGTGCATTGACTTTCCATCAAAGTTGTGACCTGCAGCATGAAATGAGGACAAGAGGGGGATTCGACATCCTGTTTGACAGCCTGTATCTCTCTTTGCCCCACACAGGCAGACAGTAGCTCACACTGCACTTTGTTAAACTGTTTTTATCCAGTGTCCCTGCCCTGCTGAAACACATCAGTGCTTGATTTCCATACAAAAATACATGAAAAAAAACCTAATACAACAGCCCAGCAGCAACCCAAGTCCTACTTTCATGAGAGGTGTTTTTGTTATTTAATCAGCCATTCTTGTTATGAATGGGGTTGACAGAATAAGAGTCACACCTGTCAATATATTGCTATTCAATTTAACAGCACCACAAAACTGCAGCCATCAAAAATTAACCTCCAATACAGTCCCTAACAAAACTGAATTTTAAGTGTAATTAGGGTAAGATTTATTGCAAAACTGTTGTGTTAGACAACAGTCTTGCAATAAATCTATCTATTTTTAGATAGGTGTACCAATCAGAGATTAATAAACACAGATATTTTGGAGGATGTGGAATATGTTGAAATGTGTTGAAAGGGCTTAGGTAAGCAGGTGAAATGACACCAGGACCCTACATATCACCCCATAAACAATTGACCCAAGTGCCCATCTTGTTAACTCAAGTGACCCAACTGACACACTAGTGCCCCTAATAATTGCCAGGAAGTGTTGTCTGATTGAATCTGGTATCCAGATGTCCTGCCAGTCTGGTGTAACCTCAGAAAAAAAATCATTAGCCTACTCTACCAAAACACAAATCAAACATAAATGAATTTAAGTCTGGCACTTCCTGTCATGTGATGTAAAACTGAAGGACTGATGACTACGGCGACAAAGGAAAGGATAAGCTTCTATTTTTAGCTTTATCAATGACTGTTAGCCTGTTGATTCTGATCTGGTCTCTTCTCGTCCTTAACTGTTCTGAACAAATAGATTCACTCTATTTTCAGACCTTAGTTTTGCCAAGTTTGATACTTTGATACATCATCAAAGTTTTATTTTGTTTTACTTCAGGCCAGGACATACATGAGGCAGTCAAAATCTGCTCTGTCAAATCTTGCAGTGCAACAGCATCACCTAGGCACCATTCAGTGCTATCACATCATTATACCATTCTGTTCTTATTGCCAATATTGTGATATTAATTAGGTACAAATAACCTAATTTACAAAATTTTTCATTAAAAAGAAGGATTGTTGTAGTCAGTAATATATGGACACAATCACACAACTGGAATACAATTTTGTCATATTTCCTTGTGTGGTTTTGGCTTTTTTTCCTGCATAGCCTGTATTTTACTTTTTGTTTTGTGTTGTTTTTCTTTCTTTTAATTTGTGTAACAACAATCTGTCTTTGTAAGTGATGATGAAAAAAAGTAAATCACAGTTGTTACAGCAGCGCAGAGACAGGCTATGAAGTAAATAAATACAACAACGGTATAACATGAAATATACCAATATCAAACTGGAAACGTACATGTGATATAGTACTATCGCGATGCAAGTAATATAAATTAATGCAATCACTCTTAGATATGTTATTATTATAATATTCTAATGCGCTAGAATAATTGGTTATTTTATTCACAACCACTGGAGGGCGTAGTTTGAAATTTTGACACCTTTGCTTTTTCAAAATAAAAGATTCCGTTTAAAGATGAATGGTGTAATCTTTGATATAACTGTGCATTAATATAACAGTAACAATGACTATTAAAAAATAACGTGCTTGGTTGTTTTAATATCTAACAGTAATTACTACATTAACGTATTTTTTGTGACAAATACAACTTTTCTGCTTCCGGGTTAAGCCAGTGTTAGCAATGACATTGTACCTAACAGATAAGAAGTCACACCACCAAATGGCTTACAGTTTGTTATTTTTACATGTTTTGAATTTTTAAACAATTACCAACAGCGCCGTAAATATGTCATCTACCAGCACAAGTTTTACGGAGGAGCGGCAGCACAGAGGAGGACAGGTAAACACACCGATACACGCGCATTACAAACATACAAACAAGATGCTAACTCGCTAGCTTGCTAGCATGAACTTTGGATGAACTGAAGAATGTAGCTGTTAGAGACGAAGCATGGTTTGAATGCTGTTGTTTTTAAGTTTTTTCTGCAAAGTGGGATCGTCTGTGTGGCTTTTTAACAAGTGTTGCCCTTACGGTCAAACGGAAATTAAGGTAGCGCGGGTGTTTGTGTGTGTGTTTTACTGCAGGCTCCAGTGGGCATTGATTACATTCCCACAGAGGAAGAGAGGCGGGTGTTTAAAGAGTGCAACCAGGAAAGCTTCTGGTACAGGTGTAAGTTTCTGTCTTTAACATGCCGGTCATATGAATGATGTTGTGTTAAAAACAAAGCTAAAAGTTGGAAAGATTTCTGACCTCAACATGCTTTCCTTCACAGCGGTGCCCTTCTCTGTGGTCAGCATGGCTATCACTCAAGCCCTCGTTGCCAAAGGTAGTGTAATAGCATGCAGTATGTTGAGAAATCAGGAGATATCAGTAAGAGTAAATATAAACACACCTGGACATTAGACTGATCTTGTCCTGTTGAAATTTGTAGGAACTCTGTCTGCGTCTCCAAGGCTTGGATCTCTACCCAAAGTGGTCTGTAAGTTCATGAATGTAAAGCTTAAAGTTAACACACTCAGTTGCCTCACACTTTGTTAGAAGACTGAATGTCAGAGACACCTCTCACTATAAGAAAGTAAAACATGCCACACCACAAACTAAAGCCTCTAAAAAGAATATGAAAATAAATGCATGCCTTTGTTTAACAGACTCTGTAAAAAGTAAATAGTTTGATATTTTTAAATGTAAGATTTATTGCATAATTGGTGTTTCCAATTGCGTTATTTTTAGGCTGTGCAGCTATAAATATTCAGTTTTATCCTTACGTGCCACTATGGTAGCTCAAGCTGAAAATTTTATTAGCTACAGACAACATCAAACCTGTATTTGGCAGGTGGCAGTACTAATTTCATTCCTTAGTGCCCCATGCATAAGTAACTATTTTTATAAGTCCTCTATAAGTTTGTTTGTCTCTCCAGTTGCTGGCTTCTGTGGTTACCTGGCTGGGAAGGTGTCCTATATGAAAACGTGCCAGGAGAAGTTCAAGAGGCTTGAGAACTCCCCTCTTGGAGAGGCATTAAGACAGAGGACAGGACTGCCTCCACAGTAGTGAGCACCACACACACCTAATTAAATTATATGGTTTTTTTTTGACCAACTACCTCTTCACTGTTTTTTTGCTCTCCTCCCCAGTTCCAAGGGTGCTCAGTCAGAACTCAGTGACCCAAATGCCCCATCATTTGAAGCCATGTTCCAGCCAGCAGAACCGCTCAGCCAGAGAAGCTACAATACAGAGTCATCCATGCAAACGGGCAGATCAGATGACTTGAACGCTCCAGGTACCACAGAGAGCTACTGTGTAGGCTTTTTCAAATACTTTGTGACAGTGACCAGGGTTTGTGCAAAAATATGTAAAGACTTTTACACAGTACCAACAACTGTAAAATAACTTGCTAATTTAAACTATGATGAGTGCACTTGTCAAACAGTAGTTTCAATGTTAAAAACTGAGTTTTTTCTAGTGTTTAAGCTTTTATGTAGCAAACAATAGGTAAATATATTGCACTAACCTTGTTTTGTTGAAATGCCCTATGCCAGTGCTAGATGGACAGACAGACTGATAGATATAATTTACATGAAAGATATATATGGTTATATTGATGATGCAAACTTCTTTTTCTTACTTCCTGAAATAAGAAATTGAACAAAAATGTAGCATGTAAGAACAATAAAAAACATTTAATTATGCTCTTTCATTGATGAAATGCATTTGTGTTTGCTTACTTTATTAAGACTAGAGATGATAAATGCCTACTGAGGATGCCAGAAGAAGCTCTTTCCAGTATTCTTTTGCCCTTCTATGGAATGTCCTTTCAACCACTGCCAAGTTGCACAAGTTGTCTGTGAGCACCTTTTTAGTCAAATTTCTTTGATAACTCTGTGTTCTCTTCCTTGTCCCCATTAACTTTAGTTGAATCATATGTTGAACAAGAGGAGCCAAAGAGGAAGGCCATCCTCTATGAGGACCTGAGGCTCAAGAACAGAGAGAACTATGAGGTCACGCTAACGCAGAAGGCTGAGACGCTGCTTAAAACATCCCCTGAGAAGGAGCCAAAAGGAACCAAGAAAGAGGGTGAGCTGCTGCTTAATATGTGTTTTCAACGCTTGCTGGGATAGGAGCAGCAGGGTCAATATTAAAATACATCATTTGTCCTCAGTTGAATTTGTGTAACTCTTTCCTTTTTTCTCTCTTATGTTACAGTGAAAAATATTTATGGAGACACCTGGGAGGAATGAGTCCGTGTTTGAAATTAAGATGTAATCTGTGCTCAGCATCACTGACACCACAGTTCAGTGTGCAGCTCATTGGCTGTATGTCCTCAGTGTGATTTCACCCTTGTACAAGTTTCTGATCAGTCTTTGCAAATGAGTCAATTAAACCAAACTGCATGAAGATTAAAACTCTCTCTCTCTCTCTTTGTGCTTCAGCACTGATTTGAAGAGTACCTTTTTGTCTTCACAAGCACAAAATCCAAATTACAAATGAAAAAATTATACTAATACTACAGTTTGCTTTAGAGCACAACTTGTCTGCATGCTAATTTGTTCACCCTGGTTTCAAACATGGGTGTAGTTTAATGCAGCACCATGACGTTACCACAACACAGCTTTAGGTTTTTTTGGAAGAGGTCTTAAATAATAGCAGTGCAGTGGTGCATTTATGTCAACCAAGTTTATAATTTGAAAAAAGAAAAGGCAAAGGTGGGGGCAAAATTTTAATAAAAATTAGGTTCAAAAGTTACCCATTTTATTTCAACATTCAAAGACATTTATTGTAATTACAGTCTGACAGAAACCCCACAAATACTGCAGAATCCTACTAGACATTATTAAAAAAACACATGTCCAAGCATTTGACAGTGTAGATGACACAATCCTGACTGATGATGCAGGGGCCCACAGATGTACAGCAGTGAAAAAAATGAAAATTGATTTAAAAAATTGAAAAACATTGAAAATTGACTGAAATTGATAGATTAAGGCTTATTTATATGCATTGAACAATTTGTTTCAACAAATTTCATTTCATCCAACAAATTGAATCAAATTAGTGATCATGACTATGGTCGTGATTACAGCTGTGGTCAAAATTCTGCTCTGAACTGTGTCCTTTACTTAGACCAAAGCTTTGTGTTAAGTTATGTCCATTAGGATCTTGAGGTGGTGTGGGACTGGACAAAGCACTGGTCGAATTTGGCCATCCTTCATTAAACCTTGCGGTGGTATCAACACTTGTAATGCTGGTCAATGGAGCATAGGCCTGAACCGGGTAGGACCCAGGTGTTGGATTGATCTGTGGAAGCAGTGTCTTCCTCCGCTCCTCTGTTGAGGCAGGGACAAACATAATCCCGCTGATGCTCCTCAACTGCCTGAAAGGCATCATCTTCTCCAGAACAGCCGCCCTGGCCTCTGTCAAGTCCACAAGAGAGAACCATCCTTTCCCATACATCCAACCAACCAGGATGGCAATGATGTTACATGGTAGCACACTGTGAGGGACGAGGGCAGTGGTGACTATGAGCAACACCCAGGGGAGAGCCATGGTTGGGAAACTAACTCCACAAAGGAATCCATTAGTCATTTTTGTGTGCATGGTGGTTACAGCCACACATGCCAGGGCCACAGGAAGCAACCCTTCGGCGTGACTCTGGCTGCCGTTCTCCTGCAGGAGATCCAGAAAGCTGTACAATAAGCCTGTGGTGGACGACAGCAGGAGGAACAAAAACAGGAAACGTACGGTGCCAAAACCTTTTTCCAGACTACCACCGAGAAGCGTCAGGACTACAATATTCACGAGAAACTGAGCAAAGGTTTTGTGGTAAAGAGGGTACGTCAAGAGTCTGTGGAGGTGTCCACTCTCAAAGACAGACGCACCAACACTGAGGACACCCTGGGTGAAGCTGAAATGTGTCTGGATACCAAACAAAACACATGACAAAAACACAACAGTTAGAATACCACTTGTGGGTACAGGAGCCACGTCTTTAAAAACTTGAGAGATCATTTTAAAGTGCTCAGTTCGTGTCATCCGCGGTTGATCAGCTACAGCAAAGGTTTAATTGGTTCAATTGTCTTCACATTTCCTTAACAGGAAGTACGGTCAATTATCCAGACTTTCTTGATCGATGTCTACTGTTAAGGTGTCGAGTGGATGTAGATCTCCGTGGGAAAAAATATGTTTGTAGGTATTGAGAAAAATGTGACGGCAAGTACACGCAATTTTTGTTCAGTCCAACTCAAAAAACTAACGTTATTAGTACTGCAAGCACGATACGGCTAGCTAGAGCGCTGAAAGAAAACTTCTGGTCAAGCTCTTCAAAATAAAACATGCATTAACACACAGTGGCACATTTCGTATGTAAGTTATATTCAGCTACACAGCAAATTCAAGAATTTGAGTCAGAACCACAAAACACAGATACGCATACTCTGCAAGGTTAAAATAAAGGCTTAATGTATCTTCTTGTCAACGTCCACATCGTAATTTGAAGTACTAAAGTTATTTCCGGTTTTTCTTTCTCCTATTTGTCACCACTCAACAGATAGTTCACTTCAAGTTTATTACAATCACCACACTGTAATCAAAGGAGTCATCAAAACAAAAAAAAGCCTTATGTATTTTAGTGTCAGCATTAATAGACATTTGGTTTTTAATTTTAGTAGTTCTGTAAAAAAAAAAAAATGTTTACATTCATTGATATAAAATATGACAACTATTGAGTCTTTTGTTCTTATCGTATTTACTTGCTATAACGTTAGCCAGTAAAAATACATTTTTACACTCAAGGTAAAAACAGAGTGGCTATCATAAAAGCCTTCTTGTAAACTGTCTGACTGGGGTAGGTGGGGGGTGGGGGATTACAAACAAACAAACGCAAGCACGTCTGTCCCTCTTCCGGTGTCGTATGGTTGCTGCGGCGGATGTTGATGTTTTGTTTCGGAGCTTGCAGAAGGATGTGACCAGTTTCATCTCCGGAACGGATTGATATTTTTGTGCTTCTTTTACGGTTCCTTTTTTACTTTTTTTCTCGGCAAGGTTTCGCTATTCGTCGGCATCGTGTCTCTCCCGGTGTCTATTCCGGGAAGCGCGAGGCCGAGTCGTGCGATGATGGAGGACTTTGACGAGATCTACGAAGAGGAGGAGGAGGAAGAGGAGGACGAGGACAGGGCCGCGGAGGAACAGCTCCTTAAGTATGCTCCGGACCCGGTGGTGGTGCGAGGATCGGGCCACGTCACTGTGTAAGCAACCAGCGACGCTTAAGGTTATCGGGAGAGGAGTTTATCATTACAGGGGAATAGTTAGCAGCCATTGATATCTGACTGCTAGCGAAGTTAGCCACTTCTGGTGACCTAGCGTAGCCAGCTAGCTACAATGTAGCATCGAGATAACTAAGGGATCAGGAATGTCTGATCACATTTAGCTTTCGTTTTAACCGAGAATGGGTTACATTGTCCAGTAAATATGTGTCTTTCCTCTTCAACTGAGATGGAGCAAGCCAATAATGAGTAGTAACTCGTGCGTGGGCTATGTTTAAGCCAAACAGTTTTCTCCATTACTGATATCCCTATTAGTGACTTTTAAGACGGGGTAAGACTGCCCTGGTTGGATCAGTCCAGGAAAGTAAGGTACACAGAGTTTTGGCTGCAGGCTAACAGCACTGTGTTATTGCAGTTTGGGATGTAAACCATTGATATACTTTACTTCACAGTTTTAATAATATATATGCTGGGCTCAGCAATTTTACCTTCGGCAAAGTGGAGGAAAATGTTACCCACGGGAGTACTGAAATGCTAAGCTGGTTATTAGTTACCCAAACAGAAAGCACGTTTACTTATGTGTTACAGCATATTTTCCCCTTTCCCCTTCAGGTTTGGGCTTAGTAACAAATTTGAGTCAGAATTCCCTTCAGCACTTACGGGAAAGGTGAGTGATATAATGTTATTCATTGATACTAATTAATTGCCATATTATCTCAAATTTGCATCACTACAATATTAACATTATGTCCTTGCTACCAGACAACATTTTATACTGAATTTTAATGAGTTAAGTTCTAAAATTGCTAAATATTCTGTAGTACAGTATGTTCTCTCAATGTTTTCATTCATTCCATCACCAATGCAAAACAAAGATTGCATTTCTGTCGCACAGTTGAAATTTATGAGAATACGACATCTGCTATCTTAAGGGATTAAATACAACCGAATAAACTATATCTTGCATATGTAATTGTTCAGGTGGCACCAGAAGAATTCAAAGCCAGTATCAACCGTGTAAACAGCTGCCTGAGAAAGACGCTGCCAGTGAATGTGCGGTGGCTCCTGTGTGGCTGCCTCTGCTGCTGTTGCACACTGGGATTCAGTTTGTGGCCTGTCATCTGCCTCAGCAAGAGGGTAAGATAGTCACTCATGTCCCATTCCTAAAAACATCACAGTAAATCACAGAGAAGATTATTATGTTGGGTTTTTTTAAAAAAAAACCTTCATGGGTGGGAGGGGGTTGAATTTTATGTAATATGACTGTTGCCTTCCAGACAAGAAGATCCATAGAGAAACTTCTGGAGTGGGAGAACAGCAGACTTTACCACAAGGTAAGTAGTCACAGCCAAAACAGACATGCATCAGTGAAACATTTTAGTATGACATTTTATAAAAACATGTCTGATCTCTGTTTGCAGTTGTGTTTGCATTGGAAACTAAGCAAACGAAAGTGTGAAACCAACAACATGATGGAATATGTAAGTACCTGTTGTTGATATAATACTAGACAACAGGAGAAGGCTTGTTTAAGTAGTTCATGTACAAGTTTTTGTAAACTTTTATCCTCCATCTCAATATTTGTATGATTAAGAGTGTTTCTACTGCCATTCAGTTTCAGAATCTACAACATTGTTTAACGCACAAACTGACACACAAACAGCCAATTTAATGCTACTGTGGCAAAATTGTGAGGAATGAGGATTGAGATGTGCTAACGATGTTTACACACTAACACCAGGTCTACACTCCCCTCAAACACGTCAACCAATTTCAGACCAGGTGGACACACACCTTTAGCTGTGTTAGCCACAAGTGATGGGATTAGCAGGAGATTGAATAGAAGCTGGGAGACAAGTAGTGCTGTTTTTAGGTTCTTTGCCAATTCCACTGATTGTGCCATTGTTTTGCAGGCTACACGGCGGTCTGTACACATAGGCATAGTTAAATATTTAATTTTTTTTTAGAGTCATGCATTTCATTAGTACTAATTGTAAGTACTTTTGATCTATTCATACTCTTTGTTCGCCTGAGTTGTGGGGGGCTTTGTAAAGTAACTTTCAACATGAATGCTATGAATTAATTATGGATGATCCCTTTGGCAAATAATAATGATAATGATGTAGCTTTTACTGCAGTGATGGTTTGCAGAAACATGATGAATAAGTCGTATGCTGGTTACAAATACCCACAGCCCTGTGCAATGGCAGCTGTTTTGTTGGAGAGCCTTGCTGATGCAACATGGTTGTTGTACTTTCTTTGCCACATTTCCCATGGCATATCATCAGCTATCATCATCACAAAGATCACAGATATCACAGTATAATTTTTTTGTTTGTAAATAATATTATTAGATGGAAAGGTCTGCGTTTGGATAATCCACTGAGTTCAGTACCTGTCACACTAACAGACTTGATTAAATATATGTAAAAACTCTGTAAATCTGATGTTGCCAGGTCTGTATTGATTTGAAATACAATAGAATTTCCTGAAATGACCTGTGATAGTGAGGCCATTGCTACTTTTGTAGGAAAATTGCAGCAAAATCTTTGATGTTTGGCAGTGACAACTTTTTCTCTCATCCTCTGCAGGTAATCCTAATAGAGTTCTTACCTAAGATCCCCATCTTCAGACCGGACTAGCTTGACTGCAGTCGATCCTAAACCTCCACTGCTGCATCAAAATGGCTGTCTTGTTCCTGAATAACTACCCCTACCAGTTATCCCAAAATATTTTTGTTTACAGGGTAGCATTGATCATCCCCTGTTCTCCCTCACATACCTCTTTCTACACTCTTGTTTACAAATCCAATATCCAAATATTCACATTGGTGTGACTCCACCATTGAACCCGTGACCCATCATGCGGGCTGACAAATTGTCAAGCCATGCTAACTGGCACCAGCCTTTGGGATGTCAGGAGAGAACCAGCCATGGGCAGCGTTATGGATTTTTTAAACCTAGAGCTGGAGACCGGACTCTCAATTTGAGTTCTGTGGCCGACAACTGGAAGTGTGTCACTTGTATGTTCCCTAACCTAAGCACATGGCACAGTCAGACCATGATAAAACCCACACGATCACGTTACCTGCTGTCAACCGCAAAAGTATGCCATTGTTGTTTCCTTTTTGGTCATGTGTCAGCACTAAAGCACACAATGGCTTTGTCCCTAACACCTTCACATGACCTTTTTTCCTTATCTGCTGACCTTTGCTTATTTATGTACATTTTCAAGTTAAGGATGTGGCTCTTAAGAGAAGGTTCCTCTGTTTTCAAAATAACCTGACTCATTGCATTTAGAGTTCTTGAGTGACAATGAGTGCTATATCTTTTTTTATGAGGCGAAAGGTATTACTTATCTGTATCATGAAGCAGGAATACTAATGTTAGCTTGATAACTACACTGAGGATAATTGCTGCCAAATCAAGAACCTGAGCTGATGACTTCACTGGTATTTATTAACAGTGTAAAACTACTATGTTTAATGAGAAAGTGGATGCTTCACACAAGCTAAAAAGAGGTTAAATAGTGAACTTTAATTCATAGGGTTGCCTGAAACACAATTACGAAAAAATGCAAATATTACTTTGTGGTCACTGGATTTTTAAATCGGCTGCTGTTTGCTAACAAGTTTGCTCTTTCACCAAAAGGTGTCAGTCAGTGCAAGGTTTTGTAAAATGATTTGAGGCTCAGTTGCCAACTAGAAATCCTGCTTCTTGATAGAGACATTTAATTATTTTAAAAAATGGTGACAGAAATAAATCAAGTCCCAAAGCACAGCTTATTGAAATGTACAACTAGCTACAAAGTAGGATGAAGGGTAGAACAGAAAAAACAATGCCAGTTAGAATACGTTACAAAATATTTTTTTTCTCTCAGCAGACTTCTTGATTTATAAAAAAAAAAAATTCCGAGTTCTGAGAGTGAACAAAGCCACTCAGCTCTGGTGATGGCATGGGTCACACTCAGGGGATTATGCTGTACTAGATAAACAACAAATGTAGCATTGGAAAACTCACTGTCAGTTGAGCTACACCAGGGGGTCGGGCATAACATACAGTTCATATAATACTTGAATAATCATAAAACGATGCATTTAGAGATACCGAATTAGAGCCCCTTAAAAAAAGACAACTAACCATTCTGTGGTCTTCCTTTTCAGACAGTAAAGGAAGAAACATTTTCCACAGACACACAGAGTTCAGATATGGTGTTTGTTTATATGTTAAAAGACCCAAATTCACTTGATTACCACTGGGTTGCCTTTTGGTTCATTAGTCACTTTTATATATTTTTGATTGTGGTTTGTTCTATGTAAATCAAGGCATAGGGCCATATGCAGATATTTGTGGAGTGTGTTTGTGTGTGTGTGCGTGTGTGTGTGCGTGCATGAACGGTGTACAGATGCAAATGTTCTTCATACTTCTTCAGACTGTGATTGAACCCTGCACAGAAAGTGAGTACTTTTTATATAATCTGGGGTGTTGTGTGTCTGTGTGTGTGTGTGTCTGTATGTTTTGGATGTATGAGGAAGAGAAATAAATATGTACATATGACTCATGAGCAGGTGTATGTACAGTAATAAAGTACCAATAAACAAGGCTATGGGCATTCTTCGCTGTGACTGTGATCTTTTCCTGCTTGACATGAAGTCTCTGAAGATTATTGGTCATTTAAGGTCACATGATATTTAGAGGAACTAAATCAAAAAGAACATGATTTCCTGTTTTAGTCCTGAAGATGTCAACCACAGAGGTTTTGCGAGATACCATCATGGGCAGATCCAGAGGTGCCAGAGGAGCATTGAGGACTCCACTGCTGTTGCAGATGAAGTTCATTTACTCATCATGAGCAGTTTTACTTATCAAATCTCTGAGAAAGAAAACTGTCAAGTCTGTTAAATAAACCAACAAAATGTCAACTCAGCTGCGTCAGACCTGGGACAAGTGTGATGCTATCAAGGTGCATTATGGGAAGTTTTGCCTCCTTATCTTTGAATCTGGTGCTTAAATATCTTCTTTTTTTCTTTAGAATTAACTACATGTAAAATTAACACTTAATCACTGGAGGGACCCTTAAATAAAATCCTCCACTTAAATACCTGACAAAGTGAACCCTTTAATCACTAAAATGAAGTAAAAATATTAACTAAATCAATCTAACCTAAGAAGCCTCAAACCTTTACCTCCATTAGTGATTAAGAGATAAGTGGAAACCTGATGGTCATTTATGATCACACGACATCAGTGACTAAACATTAAGGAAATTATTTAATATGCTGTAATCAGTGTTGTCTTAACAGGTCATTGGTGTTTTTGGCTGAGAACTGAATAAGGGACTGTAGGAGGGAGGACATCACTTGGAACAAAAGTAACATACACATCAAATTAATGTTCTTTTCTTTTTACTGACAGAATTCTCTCAATCGGCATCTTGGCAGTTAGTTATTCTTTGACAAAATCCCATCAACCATTTTCTGAAGATTTTCTTGTCCACCTGCAGCATCAACAATACTATCTATAAAGTTTTCAAGTGTAGTCTCCTGCCCGTTGACAAACATTCGTGGACGATCTGTGAACTCTGTGTCTTGAGAGGGCAGCTCTGGGCAAACATCTGGAAGACAGTGTGAGAGTCAAATCAGTCCATAACTTTCAGAGAAGAGGTTGTGGATAGAGTGAATCCGTGACTGTAGATCTTACATGGTTCTTCTTAGTTAATAATGATGCAAATTTCTGCAGCTGTTATATGATTGATGTTAAAAACACACTGCTGATATGTTCATACCTCCTTTTGGGTTCAGACTAAAAGGCTGTCGTAAGTTAAGACATTCTGACTGCTTCTTAAACTCATTCAGCTCGGCCGCAGTCACAGTGCCTGTCTTGCCTGAGAGACAAAAAGAGCAGATGGATTGAAGAATGATTTGGACGTCTATGAACCACTAATATGAATGTTTAAGTGATAAAAAGATGGACTTACAGTGGAACTTCTCCAAATCTTCCCTAAGTTATACTTAAGTTTTTAAGAAAATATATATACAGGAATATTTGCTCATGTGTTGTTATTATTATATTGTTATTATTATCATCCTATTATTATTTATTTATTACAATTTATTACAAAAATACAATTTATTTACACATACCTTTTCAAAACAAAGTAATATGTGTTTCACATAGGTTAATCATGGTAAAAACATCTAACATTACAAATTACATTACATTACAAAAGTTAGCATATTTTGAATTATCATCTTACTCAGTAACATAAGCGTAGGGATTTCCAAAGGTTGCCTCCCTCCTTCAATAATATTTACTGGTGGAACTATCAGCAGACAGTCAGAACAGCCAGTTTTCATTATCGTTATTGCATCAGGCTGGACTGGGGAGCACGCGCGCGCGCGCACACACACACACACACACACACACAAAAGTCTTATTAAAATACAAAGCACAAAATTCATGTGTTTGTGTGGCTATGTCAGACAAATTATTTGCACAGCTTCTTTCATTATTTGATTAAAAGAAAAAGCTTTGACTGGAAAAATGGACATTGATTTGTAAACATGATATTCCTCTCAAAAGAACAATAAACTTTCCTTATTTAAACCAAAATAATACTGATCTAATTACGTTCTTCACTTAATTCAGTGCCCATAATTTCTGCACATAATCTCAGTGGGCCTCCAAGATCAGGATTGAATCTATAATCTGTCAAGCAACTCAGAAATTTGCAGCAAAGCAGCCCCAGTTCTGCCTACTTCAAATTTGAAGTCAGTGTCTCTGGCTGGTCGTAACACATACCTCTCTTCCCTGTGGTCTCATTTCCTTTGCTTCTTGTTTCAGGTACTTCTGTTTGTTAAAAATGCATAAAACAGCATCATAAAGACTGTTCAATGTGAGCAGGAAAGACTGTTAAAATCAAATACATGGTGTGTATTTCAACTTTGACATATATGGTGTATTTTTCAACATACTTGCCATTCACAGTATTTTCTAGTCTGTTAAAATCAATAACTTGAATAAAGCAGTTCAGCCTATTCTTATGATTAATGTGTTGTGCACTAATTTACCTCACGGTCACATATTAACTTTTTAATATTGCACCTCTAATTGAACCTCTGTCTTTTTCTGCTTCTACCTTCTTAATCTCTTCAGTTTCTTGTTTAAAGTCATGTTTACCGCCCCCTTACCAAGACTCGCAAAGAGGGCTTTATAGAAAAAGGAGAAACTTACTAATTTAATAGAGTGAGTTTGTGGCTGCAAAACAGTTCTATTTACTGTAGAGCTACAACATTATCATTGTTAATTTAATTTATTGTGCTGACTAAATGCTGACAGCAAGGATGGTATTTCTTTGTTGTGTTTTGCAACCCCTTGGTTTAATAGGTGATAGGCATCTGTACGGGAACAAGTAAGATTGAAGATTAATATTTAAGTTAAATAAAACCTTTTGGAAAAAAAGAAAAAGAAAAAAAACTTTTGCTCGACCCAAAGTTTAGATCAAACTATTTGCAAAGCAGGTTTCATTATAAATAATAAAACCACTCACTTGTTTGGAGAGTGCCATTTTCCAAAGTCATCTTTGCTGCGACGGTCAGACAAAGGTCAAACCTTTTACAGACAGACACAAATACTTTAAGTTGGAAGATTGAAAAACTTGAATGTTTGGCAAAACAAAGGTTCACTTATTATGGTCTGAATAACCTGACTTGACGTAAAGAGTTGGATAGAATTCTTAAATTTGAAATTACACTTTATTTGAGCCCTCAACATTGTAAGCATCAGTCTCATTAGCAGAAGTGATTTTAAACCAGATGCTCTCTTGAAATCTCTTGCTCATCTCTTCATAAGTTTGGCTGGCTAGGCTTCTTTCTGCAAGTATCCACTTGCCCAGCAACTGAAAGAGAAGATGCCTCTGTCAGATGTACAAATCAACAAACTGATATACTGGAATATTGTGTGATTTTATGGTTTTATGGAGAAGTTGATCATTAAAGTTTAGGCTCAGTGCCCAAAGAAAGTTAGAGAGTAAGACTTAAGTGACAAGTGAGATAAGGGTGTCTGTCTTACCCGCTCTCCTCCATTGTCCTCAAAGGGTTGAATCAGATTGTCACAGCTGGTCACAGGAGCTGACTGGCTGACACACAGGAGACTGAACACAGACAGAACAGCATGAATAAACCTCATCATGGCTCACCTACTGATTGTGTCTGCTTCAAGCTTAAAACTGGTGTATAAAAGTTCAGGGGCTCATCCCTTAAAAGTAAAAAGCTGTTTACACGGGTGTTGTAATAAGGTTTAAAGGTGGATGAAGTGGGTGGTTGGCTTTCATTCAGAAAATTGGAAAACCTGGACCTGAAAAAACAGGACCTCCCACAGTCTGAGAGCAATCAGGTGCTTGTGGGTCACAGGAATCTAATTTGAAACTGCTGGCTAAGGCTAATCTTTTTTTTTCTTTTAAATTGAATTAAGTTTTATTTACAATCAAGAGGTATGACAGACAACATGTGTAGAAAAGTGACTGAACATTGAACAGTCCAGGGGTTCAGATAATTACAGTGTTTGCTCTTTCAAACAAGATTCATTTCTTTCAGAGTCTGAAAAGTCCTTGTTGCTTTGTTGGTCTTCACAAATTTAGGCCCATTTAGACTTATGTATGTGGAATTTACCAAGAATTATAAGCAGTTGAATTATATAGCATGCATTATTAGACAAACCCTTTGATACAAAATATAATATAATACAGGATAGATTGAACTGCACATTAGTACACATTTTCTGATTAATAAAGTCAGTCATATTCCTCCAGAATAACTTTGTGTGTTCACAATGAAAAAACAGGTGAATTATAGTTTCTTTTTCTGAATTGCAAAATACACAAGAGTAGTCCAAATTAAGTTTAAATCTCTCCATTACTTCTTTCACGGGATAGGTTCTGTGTAAAAGAAAAAGATATGTTGGCCTACACTTCAAACAGTTTCTTACAAGGACCTTAATTTCTAAAATTAGGTCCTAATTTAAGAGATTTTACTCCAAAAAATTAGTAGATAATGAATAAATTAAGTAGATATGATATTAAATGTTTATAGCCTAAACATGTAAATTAAAACTGCCCAATAAACAAGAAGCCATCGCTTGGAAAAAGGCTTCCGCTTGCTGTTGAATTTTACTATCTAAGATTAAAATGAAACAGTTTTCTGAAGGCTGAATAATCTCTTTGAAGGGTCGGGTTTTTTTTTTAACTTTGTAAGAAGATTACATGTCTGTAATTGTTAAGACGTTTATAAGGATTTTTGCAATAATCCATGAAGGGTGCAGTTGTTAATGTAAATAAATTGATTATCATCCTGATTACTTGAAGAACAAGAAATTACTGGTGCTGTTGCTCCTGAAGTCCACAAGGTGGCAGCTTTATACCTGTGATAAGTTAACCCTAACATAGAGTCACAAATGTAAAAGGTTTTTTGTAATATTAATTTGAAATGCAAATGAGAATATTAATAAATTACTAAGAGAAAACTGGAGGTGACACATATTAGTAACTTCTAACATGCTGTCAACAGGATCTGTTGAGATCCAGAGGACAAAAAGCTTTTGACTGTTTTGATATCAGGCAATTATTAATTTGCTGGTATGTAAAGAAAAAGCTTATACTCAAAAGGACAGATGGTTTGTTGTCCTTTAAATTGTCACGTTTTCGAAGAAGAAACTTGAAACTAGCAACATTAACTTAACGTCAAGTCACAATCAAACGTCACAGTACGCCGGAAATCTTTTTTTAAAATAAAAGCTTAGTGATTTACTCGCATTAATTGGAAAAGGAGGGAGAGATATAAATTTGAAATCAGACGAATATGCCATTTAAGTCTGTTAATTTTACTCAAATATGTTAGCATCATCTTTATTAAGGAGTATTAACGTCAGTTTTTGCCTAAATTAAGACAACTTAAACAAGTCGCTTTATTGAAAATAGAAACTGTGTGAGAAAAAAATAAAATAAATGGAGAATCATCTTTAGTGGAGAGAAGAGAATAAAATAAAGGGCGATTTTTCAAGGACTGGGACAGGGTTTTATTCTGGTAATGTAACCGGAAGTCGTAAAAACACACTACTGGTTCCTGCCTGCCCGTTTCTCTATACGCGCATTTTGGCAAAGATTCAGTCCCGGGGATGGAGAGCAACAAGTCAGATGCTTCCAGTGAGCCGCGGACAGTAGGAGTCTTCATTATGTTTGTTGAAACATCATCATCATCTTGAATTAAGAACATTGTACAACTTTAGGTTATTTTATTTCCACCTGAAAGAGTCGCAGAAGAGTCTGAGAAATGAATGGAGACAGGAGCGCAAAGACTGCGCTCCGGAGCCAGAAACAACCCAGGACGCAGCAGTTTTTTGTCCAGAAAAAGAAGAAAGATCCGTCTTCTAAAGATGGACAAAGTGGCTGCTTCACCAGAGACTCACATTCAGCCCAGTGCGACTCTGCAAAGGAGGGCAAATCTGCCGGACTGCAGGGAAAACGACCGGGCAAAGTGTCATCCGGTGCCGCGGCGGAGAGCCACAGGAGCCCCGGCGCGCAGAGGAAACTGTCCGATGCCAGCAACGCGTCAGAGGACCTGAGCAAAGACTCCGGCTGCCCGTCGGGAAAACTGTCCTCCTCAGACAGCAGCTCAGAAATATCCGATTGCCCCTCGGAGGGCAACAAGCACGACTCTTCGAGCTGCGACAATGAATTAAGCTGGATAGACGGGCGAGCTTATGTGAGCCCGGACAGCGGGGGGGAGAGCGACGGCAAACCGAGCTCGACGGCAGCGCAGGATACGTGCGCCCCGCAGCCCGATGCTGCTGGAGGGGGTCTCAGTTTGTACAACTCTTCGGGGTCGTTTATGGATCTCATGATGGGAGAAACAACCGAAGATCTTGTCCGGGAGGTGGAAGATTTGAGATCAGAGAACGAGTACTTGAAAGTAAGTTGAATTTGGGCTAATTTTGATTCAATTTAGTTTGATTTAATTTGTTTAATTTAGTTTGTTTGATATCCGGGTGGATTATAAGATGCCATGCATTTGTATACTGCTTTCTGTGTGCTGAGTTAAATGTATAAGAAACCCTCGCGGGCTCTGAATACCAGAGGCGATTTTCTGGTGGCCTCAATGCTTATATCTGTTTTCAATACAGTAGACTGCAGGACAAATAAGGGGAAGCTCTCAGGCAGAGAGTGTTTGTTCATACCTGCAGGCATTTTACCCCGGTATATCATAAATAATGGTATTTGAATAAAGTATATAAAGGCTGATGGAAGTAAGAGTAGCATTTATGACAATCCTAATGTTGTCCTTATCCACAATGCTTTGTGTCTAGCCCACTTAGACAAATATTTATGGGTTTGAATACTTCATGGCTGACAGAATATTAAGTATGTATAAAAAAGGTCCCTTCTCATTGATTCTTGCTGTAGGACACCAGGACCTGGACTTGTTGCCACAGTGGAGGTTTGACTGTTCAACCATAGTTTTCTCGATGCAAATATTTCACACAGCTTTTTCTGTGTGGCTTTAAATCGAGAACAATATATAATATCCCAAACATGGGTAAAGGTTTTTCTCTTTTTAAAAGTCCTGCAGTTTTATCCCCATCACTCCTGTTCGCCATCTTTCTCTGCTCAGTTGCCTGTTCCTTCAGTATAGACTGACCTCTGGTGGCGGGTGCAGTGCACTACAACACATCGCATTAATACAGGATCTCAAAATAAGTTTGATAGAAGAAAGTGTTTGTTTTGTTTAATAATCCACCATGGCAGCTCAGAGGAAAATAAGCTCAATATTGCATTTCCTTTCTTATATTCACAAAATTATGTTTTTTTTACATTAAAGGATGAGGTGGAGGAGCTTCGCTGTGAGATGCTGGAGATGCGCGACATGTTCCAGGAGGAGGAGGTGTACCAGCTGCAGGAGCTGCGGCTGCAGCTGGAAAGGGCCAACAAGACCTGTCGCATCCTGCAGTACCGCCTCCGCAAGGCCGAGCGACGCAGCATCCGGGTGGCTCAGACTGGACAGGTGGACGGGGAGCTGGTCAGGAGCTTGGAGCATGACATCAAGGTCAGGAATCATCTCCTCTTTCATTACAATAACTCCTCCTCCTCCTCCTTCCTCTGTGTGTGTGTGTGGGTGTGTGAGATCATGTGGTCTTGTTAAAACTCACTCTTTACCGGCAAACTCTTAAAGCTCCTTCACTTTCAACTGAATCACTGCTGTTCCAGTTGCCAACATCAAAGTGAGTCTTCTCTGTGAGTCTCTCAAAGAGGAATTTCTTATTTCAGCACACTAGCAGTGTTTGTGTTGCTCATACACACTGAAGAACTGTAATCACTTGACAGCAGCCTGAGTCACAGCTGCTCACTCTGCTGTAAAACGCTCCATGCTGTTTTGTGAGCACCACAAAAATTTTCATTAATTTGAAATGTCCTCCTCATACATCCTGTTTATATTTTTGTCATAGCCTGGTGTAATTATGTGGTGAGTTGTTCTCCGTGTGTAGGAAACATGAAAGCACAGTAATCTTTATCAGGATCCAGGCAGTTCAGCGACTCTGGTGTTAAATGTGACTCTGTGGTCGCAGCCAAACTCTGTTTCTGTGAGCTGGAGTGTGCCTGATGGTGTAGGATTCCCAACAGCCTCACTCCCGTCACCCTGTAACACACTTATATGGTGAATTCCTGTCACAAGGATTTCCTTGTAAAATATCTCAGCTTTCCCGAAACCAACTGCTGCAGAGAGCACGCAGCGGTCACAGAGTAACGAGCCTCTGTTTGATGTGACTGTCACGGTTTCTAGCTGGAATGTCGATCAAATGACTACAAAGAAATGCAAAAAAAAAAGAGAGAGAGATGCAAAAGATGATGCAAAACTATCACAGTGAAAAGCAAATTGACAACAAAGAGACACAAAATGACCACAAAGAGACACCTAATGCCAAAATAACCACATTTTGACACAAAATCACAAGAAAAAGACCTAAAACAATCATAAAAAGATGCATACTGCAAAAAACAACTACAAAGAAACACAAAAAGACTGCAAAAAAAAAAATACAACATGACCACACAGAGATGCAAAACAACTACAAAAGGACACAACATGACCACAACAAGACAAAATGATCAGAAAAACAAACAGAGCTGCCACAAAGAGACTTAGAATGGAGATAAAAAGTTATTAAATGAACAATGACCATGACAACAATGACCAACTACAAAGCATTTCAAAACAAACACACAGAGACACAAAAAGACCTTAAAGAGACACAAAATCAAAGGCAAAATGACAAACTAAAATTGAATACAGAAATACAGGAGACGTCTACAAACGATGCAGCTCAGTTATCTGTGGTCCTTTGTGTCTTTTCCATGTCAGTGCTCGGGGGGATCACAGTCTCATATTTCGTCCTTGATTGGAGCTACAATAACCTGTTGTTGACCTCGCTTTCACAGGTCGCAAAGAGTGTGTCCCTCCGGCTGTACAACGAGCTGGAGGCGGTGCAGAAGAAGAATTCCCAGTTGGAGTGGGAAAACGAGGTGCTGCGGGAGAAGACGCAGGAACTGGAAGTGGCCAAGCAGGTCTTGCAGGCTGAGGTGGAGAAAGCCAAAGAGGTGCGACAAAAAAAAGTGTTAAATTTTACATTTAAATGTTATTTCATTGTGTTAAGTTTGACACTTTTACATATTTATCTGCTGAAAAAAAGATGGTTTCTCTGTAACAAACCAAAACCTGAGCATAAGCATTAATTTTGTGACATCACAACTAGTTTTTGAGCCAATCACGATCCAGCATGCAGCCATTTAAAGTGTGACGTCTAAACTTGAATATTGGGTCAAGATATTCAACTCAAGGTCAGAAACATAAGCTGCCTCCATCCCTTCGGTCTGGAATCCTCCTCTCCATTTCTGCTGCCTCACAGCTGCACCCATCCCGGCCAGTTGTCGCCCTCATCCCTCTGTCGCCCTGATGTCAGGTGACACATGACCCCGGTGCAGATCAATGATATGAGGGGAGGGCACGGCCGGCAGCTGCCTGGTGCCTGGGTAGGGTGAAGCAGCCTGGTATGCTGGAGGCTGAAACTTCATGCACAGCTGATATTCCTCAGCTGAGCTGGACGCAGAAAAGGGTAGAGAGGGTGCGAGAGATTTACAAAAATAGACCCTCCCTCGCTTTCGCCCTTTCTGCTTCTATTAAGCTAGGCTAAATCTGGATCAGTGTGTATTATGGCATTCAAAAAGGCGGGTGTTTGTGCGCAGACACACTGACCTACAACCATCCTTGCTCATGATTTTATCAGCCTGTGGCTCCAGCACCATGACAGTGATTACATTACCAGTGCACCTTCTTTACTCTCGGGGCCCCTCCTGACTCCGATGGCTCCTGCGATAACGATCGTGCACTTTGCTGACACGTGTTCGGTTTAATCCAGGATTCGGTGCTTTGGCACGAGCTCAGTCTGGTCCTCTCATCAGAGACAGCTGCTAGTCCCTTTGATCCCAACAGGGAAATCCACTTAGATTACCTAATCTAGGAGCACAAAACGCAGTCTAGATGGATGTGAAGGAGGATGAACATTTCAGAGACTCGCGCTGCAACTGGCCTGTCTGTCACTTTGTTTTGGGGGAGTTGAATGAAGAAATGATACTATCAGGTCACAGTATAGCTGCACACGCTCAAAAAATGACAAAACCAGGAGTTAAAACTGCACTTTTATTTTGAAATGCAACATAATGCCTCACGCCGAGACACACCAGCATTTCTCCATCATGCATATTATTTTTATGACACTGAAGTCGCAGTGTAAAATATCTATTCAACCTACAGGCCCACCAACCTTGAATTTTAAAGACTATAACCCAGTCGTTTTTGTTTGCCACTTGTAGCCTGTAGAAGATGACTATTATTAACACTGTGACATCCTGTCTAGTGTCTATGAGCGAGACAATGGTGCCAGACAGAAGCTTACATTCCTCTCATGCTCAGACTTACAAATAAACTCCCTTGTGTAGAGACAGAAAGGAAAGTTTGGATCAAATCTCACCATGGATGGTTCTTGCATTTTAATCACGTCTATGAGAAGCACAAGGGCATGATGAACATTGTGAATGATATATATGTAAAGCAATAGTTTAATGTTTTGGGAGATAAAATCATTCATTTTCTCGCAAAAAATTAGACGAGAGGATCGCACTTATCTGCTTGCAAGCAGTTTGCTAGCTTAGCTTAGCTTAGCATAATGACTGGAAATAAGGGGATCCAGCCTGGTTCTCAAAGGCAGCCTAACAAATTAATTAGCACACAATCTCATTTTAGTTGAAACAGTGCAGTAAGACTCAGCAAAGTCACTGCATCTGACCAAGAAATACCACTGATCATAACCTTATACAAACACACATTGGTGGTTTAAATATTCAGGATAATTTAAAGTCTTTAGGGATGCTGACAGAATCAAGCTAGCAGTTTGTAGTCTTTATGCTAAGCTAATTGTTCCCCAGCTGCGGCTTCATATTGAACAGACAAATGTGATATCAGTTAACATCTTCTCATTAAACCCTTGACAAGAAATCTTGAACTACCTCTTTTATATTTATCCCGTTGAGGTTTGATGAAATCTCTGTGCAGCTGAAGTTATCACAAACTGAAGGTTAAATCACATAAAGACGTCTCAGAGGAGACAACTAAGACCATTTACATGTCATCTTATAATGCCTTATCAATGACAAGCTGCTCTGTTGGATCTGTTGTTTGCATCTTTGTTTTCCACCACTGATGAACCTCTTTGTTGTGTTTTTATTCCTCAGAGCACTTTGAAGAAGAAAAGCATCCGATCGACATCCAGTAAAGCTGAGAAGAGGCTCTCGCAACAGATAGAGGTTTGATGTTTGTGGCTTTTTCAAATGTGGATGCATCAATTAAAAAATATCATGTCCCTGGATACATTTTTTAATCATGCTTATTAGAATTATATTGATTGTTGTTTATTCCCCAAAAGGATGACAGTGCAGATCTCAGGTGCCAACTCCACTTTGCCAAAGAGGAATTAGCTCTCATGTGCAAGAAGCTCACCAAGTTGGTATCAGAAAGTGAAGCGATGCGCGAGGAGCTGGCCAAATACCACTCAGCCTACGGCGACGTAGACGCCACCCAGTCGCCTGAAGGCAAACAAAACTCTGCCCGTGCCAGGGAGGCAGAGGTCAAAGTTCACCTGAAACTGGTGGAAGAGGAGGCCACACTCCTGAGCCGGCGCATCGTTGAGCTGGAGGTGGAGAACCGCGGACTGAGAGCAGAAATGAGCGACCTGAGGGAGAAAATTGGAAGAGGAGGAGGGGAAGAGGAAGAGGAGGAGAATCGGGATGTGATGGAGGAAAATGCTTCTACTTCCAAAACGATGAAGGACGGAGAGGAAAGTTTGAAAGCAGGAAGCACAAAGTATGAGCAGGGTCAGGACGATGGAAAACAAAAAGGTAAAAGTGATGTTGAGACGTCTTTGCTTTCTAACCAATCACGGCCTGAAGGGACGATGACTGCTTGTCATATTACTCGAGAGGGTCCTGTAGGCGGTGAGTGGGACCCTTCAGACAGTCCTGAGACCGATAGCAACAAAAAACTTGACAGAGGTCTCAAAGGGATGACGGTGAAAGACTATGAAACTCTTCTGGCTCTCAGAGATCATTCCTGCATTTTGAGTTCAGCCATCCAGCTCCTGACGTCGCCACAGAAAAACGGCCACTGCTCACCTTCCTCCTGTGCTGTTTCCTCTGCAGCAGAGGTGGATTTGAATGGCAAGACACAGAATATAATCCCAGCAGGGCCTCTGAACGAAGCTTTGGAGCTTCTGCAGGCCATGCTGTTGGCCTTCATTGGGAGGATGGAGACGCTTTTAACAGGAGAAGATTTAGAGAAACTCTCCGTTCACAAGGAAGGACACGTTTGGAGCTCTTGCTCTTTTCTGTCTGGAAACGGTGCAGATCAGGATGTGGATGCTTTAAATAAGAATGAGTGTGTTGAAGACCTTCGCACCACAGAGGTTAAAATGAGACAAGCAGCTTCCTTCCAATTGGACCAAGTCCAGAGCTGCAGGGACCCAAAAATGCGACTTTCCTTGCAGATTCTTTGGATCCTCCATCAGTGGTGTCAAGTTAAAGGACCTGGTCTGGAGGGAAAGGAGGTAAACTTTTTTAACTCATTTATTAGCACTGTTTTTGTGGCCAAAATACACACGTATATATATTTTAATTTATCTTTTTTTCTTTTTAATTCAGGCTAAAGATAAAGCCATGTCCATGCTGCGGGGGTTGTTGCAGGACCTCGGTGCAGAGCTTCAGGATGAGAAGATTGAATATGACAGCGAAGCCAAGGCCACGCAAGGCAAAGCAGCTAAGGTAAGGATGGTGTTTACCCCTCAGGCGCGTCTCCTGCTGTGTGTGAGGCTGTGTGATACAGCGGGAAGTCCTGCTGATGATCTGTCTCTCTGGCTACACGTCCTCCTGACAGTTCAACAGGCATCATGAAAAGACTCATGCCAGAGTATTTAGGCTAATCTCCTGCAGAGGCTGCAGCCAAACAGGACAGGCATGTTCAAATCTGCTGCATGAAAACACTCGACTGGTTCTCTGCATTGTCCAGACCTGGTGCATGAGTGTAAATCCTTTAAACTTGCAGCTCTCAAACAACACACACACTTGGTTACCTGCAGATAGAAAGACAGTTTTAATGCACATCAGATGGCTGCCGCTAAAATGTTGTTGTGCCTTTTGCACAGCATGACTCAAGATTTGCTTTGAAGGCCGGATTTATTTGTTTAATGGTGCTTTTCCTCCTTACTCCGCCGACTAGACTGTAATCCTTCCTTTCCTCAGAGGCGCAATTTGCTTGACATGAAAAACAAGACTGAGGGTCTGCAGCCGTGTCTGCAGCTCTGTAAGGCTGCACGAACACACAGCAATGCTCTGTGCAACATGCTAACGTCTGCATGCTAAAATGCTGATGCTGCATATCAGAGTTATGAAAATGCTCAAGTTTCTGACTTGTGACTTTCTTCAGTATTGACATCCCAGTAACTATGATTAGGGAACTCAAACACTTCTGAGTTGGTGCTTGATAAAATACATTGGCCAGACAACAAAATAAATAAATAGTTAAGTAAGTTTGATGGTTAATGTTTGAATATCAGTACACAGAGTATTAATGTCTGTATGTCACAAGTTCTCAACATGAGAAACGCTCCCATTTCTATCATCCATCTCAAATTACATGAATGCAGCACAATGTTAGGGATTGTTTAATTAGTGCAGTGGATCTCAAACTTTTTCTGTAATGCTCCTTTTTAGAAGACTAAAAATTTGTGTCCCCCTACACCACGTTTTGATCAATCATCAGTGAAGCAACCAAAAAGAAGAGCACTGGATAAATAAAGTCATATTGAGACAAGTTATTATCAAATGCATTAGAATTCATCATCTGGGTTAAATTAATGTCTGTATAAACTTTTATAAAATCTGTCCAATATTTGTTGGGATATTTCAGTCTGAATGAAGTGTTGAACCTTGATGCTGATTCTCACTGAATATTTGGCTTCATTTGTGTCTTTTCTCTCCTTGCTCAGTGTCCCCTTGGTGCTATCTTTCATGATGAGCGACACTCTGAGGCCGACAGGTCAGTGTCATCTGTGTTTACATCTTGTCCATCTTGTTCCTGAGGTCACTGAGGTCGTAATTCATTAATCACCTGCTGTTTCCACAGAGTGTGCAGCTCACAAAGGAAAAGATTCAGACGACCGTTTTCTCCTCGCGGCTGCATGAGGAAGAACTGGTGCTATCTGAGCCAGGAGGCTTCCCAGCTGGACCGAGAGGACCCCGTTAAGACGTGGGACCATCTAATCATGCCGCTTAGCTTCCCTGATCTTGACTTTGAGCAGATGTCCCTGGAGAGGAGCCACACTGCCCCGGAGAAGTCGGGCGTTCGCATCTACTACAGCCCCCCGTCGGCTCGCAGAGTCCAGCTGGCTCAGCAGAAGCAAAGCCCCGTCCCAGACACCGAATCTGTCAACACGACCTCGCCCTGGTGCACGCCGCCGACCTCCTTCTCTCCGCTCTGCCTGAGCTCGTCCGCCAACCTGAGCGACGACATGAAGGAGATGACAGCCAGCTGGAGGCAGACGGCCCACGTCAGTTCACAGGAGAGCAGAGGGGGGTCACAGGGGAGGTGGGTGGATGTGGCCTGCTCAGGCACTCAGACCCACATGAAGCCCCAGATGGTGAGCGTTGGTCTGCAGACGGATGGGACGCAGGGGTCAGTTTCTGTGAGAAGCAGTCCATCCCGAGTCCCGAGCTCCTCCCTGGTCTCTGCACGCTCCAACCACATCTCCACCTCCCTGGACGGTGTACCAGGCAGAGTCGAGAGATCCAGAGCCTCCACCTCCTCACCTAAACTGTACCGGAGACATTCTGCATCCGGTGCATCCTCTCCTCTCTCATCCACCAGTTTGAGCTCCTCTTCTTCATCTGGTTCCACCTCCAGAGATCGAGCTCTGTGGAACCTGAACCACCAAAGCCACAGCGGCCTCACATGGGCCCGACAGAGCAGCCAGAGAGGAGCTGCAGGACAAACCCACAGCTCTCTGAGCAGCAGCAAGCCTCCCAGCAAATCTGCAGGCGCCAACCGTTACGGCATGGTCACAGAGTTCCTGCGCAGGGTGAGCGGCCGAGCAGAGAAACCGGTACCAGAGCCGGGCCAGAAGACGAAGAGCGGGCTGAAGAACCTGGAACGAGTCCCGACGAGGCCTCCTGCCGCTCCGCTGCACAGGAACGACAGCGTGACGAGGATCGTCAACCAGAGGTTCATGAGGCAGAGAGAGGAGTCCAGCAGAGCCCAGAGGGAGGAGAAGGGGAGCGGTCTGAACCAGAGCGTCCGACAAAGCCTGAGCACATCCACAACAGAGGTGAGTTTAATAAACAATGAGTGTACAAAACATCAGATTTTTACACAGCTCTGATATCTGAAACATACACCTGCTACTGATAACCACTGACAGAGTAACAGAAACAATTTTGTGTCACATGATCGTTTTTTCACTAAAGACATTTCGACTTGTATCAGAAGGACAAACAGAGATGTGAATCATAAATGAAAAAAGGTGGATGGACTCCATTTAGCTGCTTTAGTTTCCGGGGTCTGTTTTTCATATCTGTCATACTGTCGTGGTGAACCAGGACTCCTAAATAGAACGTGATGAGCTTATTTTATATTATTGCTCTATCTAGTATGACAAGTCAAAATATACGTTGTAAAATATGATAATAATTTAAACTCCTCTATGTAGGGGTTAGTTCAGTTTGTTCGTGTGTAATCTGTCTGCTGTATAACGGCTTAAAAATCTGCAGAAAATCCCAATAACACAGGCAGCCATTGGGCTAAGCAGCAGTCAGTCATATGTGTCAGCTCTTAAAGATACTCCACTGAATTAGAAATGCACTCTTGTTACTCTTGTGTCCAAAATGGACACTTAAAAAAAAAGATAAAAAATGGTGCAACAGAACCTCAGATTTTATCTTTTTTTCTATGCATTCTTCTTCAATAACAAAAACCTGCCGCCTACTATATCAGCAATGCAACCCACCACCTATAGTTCAGTATGATGCTCATGTAATGCTAATAAATACTGAGAATATATACCGTCAGGTGGCTTTGCTGTCATGAACATATGTTTCAGTGTTGCAATGAACCGTCAATTTTTTTCATCAACAAATCTGTAAATCAACTTGAAAATAATCAGCAGCAATTGTAAGTTATTAATAAAGGATTAAAAAATGTTTGCTAGTCATTGGTTTTGAAATGTGAGATTTTGCTGCTCTTTCCGTTTTTTTGTATTGTAATGTTTTGAAGTTTTGGGGGAAAAACAAGCAATTTGAAGACAATGGGTTGAACAGATTGTTTGATAATGAAATGAGCTTAGACAAACTGGTGCTGCAGAGCGTTTTAATGCCTCTTTAAGTCTTCCTGCTTCATCTCAGTCCTCTTTCTTTTACTCTCCAACCAGGATGGAAACTACGACTGCAGCTCCAGCAGCACCTTGACCTTCTGCTTCGCTCGCTCGTCTCGCTGCACCCAGAGACAGCAGACGTCGAACCAGAGCAAACTCCATCGACACAGATACTCGCCTCCAGTGAGCGCGGCTGCAGACTCAAATGACTGCGAGTAATAAAACGGGAGGAGAAACAGCAGCTACACTGACACTCGCGGACAGCTGAGAGCGGTCAGAGTCACGGGGAAGGAATTTAAAAATGTAGTGGTTGAACTGGGAGAACTGGTAGACTGTATGTGGGCTGTGTAGAAGAGCTGTGAGTACTTTTATAGCTCAGTGTTTTATTTTGGTGCAATTCATAACTCTCATCTTCTTTCACAGATGATGCTTATATCTTGATTTAATTTACTATAAATTACAGTTTCTGCAAATGTTTCATTTACATTTACAACTTAAAAACTTTATATAAAACTGATTTTGCACTTATACTGTCGACTACAAATTGATTTTTTATGATCTTTATGGTATTTTGTAGAGAATATCCTCATGTTTTATTGAATAAACTTCAAAGATCTGGACAACGAGATTAATTGTGATCTCATTTATCTACATAGCTGTCCTTGCTTTTGAGTCACACCCTGTAATCTGCAGATTTTATTTAAGCTGCAGAACTGTGTTTACTCCTCAGGAAGGGGACGCTGGTTTGCCATTACGTCACGTGCTCAAAAAAGAAAGAGTGACCGCTAAGTAGTTAATAAGATAAGATTTCCTCGCCTGTTGGGAGCATGATCTCCTCCCCTCCCTGCCTCTCTCTGATTGTGTGATTCTTGACTTTAACTCTCACTGAAAAACTGCAACCAAAAACCACATCTAAGTGTTGTGCTTTTGTTCTGTAATTTTGCAATAAATCCCAGTATTTAATTTTGTTTAACTGTGTGAGATGGAAGCTCAGATTTTCTTTGAGATCAGCTGATCAACTTTGTCTCCTGTCCGCGGCAGCTGGCCGATTGTGGTCAAGGACGGAGCGACTGGAGGAGACGCACAATCACACGGTGTCACATTTCTGCTCGGCACATATGTTCAATTCACATGACACTCAACAATGTGGCTTAGCTCCCAGTGGATTAATTCACCATAACCCAGTTTTACATCAGTGAAAAGGTTGCAAAAACGCTCACAATGAAGATGCAGTAAGATAAGAATGCAATTAAACTGACAAAGGTAATAGTCATTTATAATTTCTTTATCCCCAAGTTGATGTTTACGCTGTGTTCACTGATAAAACAGACAAAATAAAACAGGACATCATCATAATTGCGTATGACAACGATATCCTCACTAAAATGAACTTAAATTTCCTGCTGTGCTTGTTTGTAAACAATAAATCTGCACTTCTGTTAAAAATGTGTTTGAGCCAACACCCTTAAATGTCCCACACACACACTGTTCATTGTTTAGAGGTAATGTGATGATCAGGATTTTCCATGGAATTTGCGCAATATTGTGAATATAACTATATAATATTTTAAGGAAGTAAGTCAGTGTGAACTGTCAGTAACATTGTAAATAACACTAAAAAGTTCTTACAATTGATGATGCTGATGTGTTTAGGTTTACTTCTACAACTGGATATACTAATAGAAAGAACATTTATGTTAAATATACTGTTAAAAAGTACAAAATACACAAACAGGCTGTGTTCAAAATGACATGAAGTGAATAATATGAAGTGCAGACAAAGTGCTAAAATGAAAGATCCAAACTTAATGTAAAAATAATCTAACATAATTATAATTAAAATTGCTAGTTTGCAGAGCTCCAGACAATTTAACTGTGTAAAAGCTTTTAATAATACAATGTCAAATTTATACAGCACTTGCAAACACTGTTCAGCGTATTACTGCCTGTATATGCCATTTACTGCAGTTCAATTGAAATATTTTTCTTCTATTTAGTTTCAGTTAAATAAATTAAAGAGCAATATAACTAAATAAGTTAGGCAAATGTAGTGGGGTTAAAGGTACAATAAAAACCTATGAATTGTAGTGGAGAAGAGGGATAACGTTTCAAAAATGGAAATGTTCAGGTAAAATAAAACCACGTCACATTTGCGCCTAGGTGCAATGCTTCATTAAAATGACTTGGTAAGATTTTGGTACTGCCCGCTCTGTTACATGAACTTAATACATTGCAGTACTAGATCTGACCTGAGGTGTCGCTACAGCCGCAGCGCTGTTCTCTCCGTCAGCGGTGTTCCCTCTTTAACTACATTTGTTGATGCCAAATAAAAACACAATACCGGAACAACTCCCGCGTCGCACACTCAGGTGTGATGATTGTCGGTAAATTAAACTTGAGTTAGTGTCCAGATGGAGGCACTTTTTTCGAGGTTTGACTCTTATGACTTCGAGGCTGATCGGCGGTTTCAGGACGGACTGAAAACTTTAAATGAGAGGAGCAGGGACGAAAACAAGCTGCTGGACATGAAACTCTTCTTCTACAACAGGTAACATCATGTGATATATATGCCGCTTCAGTTTATGAATAATATCAACTGTGTGTGGATCTAAATGAGCTTTCGCTTTTCCACAAAATATCTGCAGCAACAAAAGTACAAACAGTTAGATGGCTTTTGCAGTTAGTTTGCAGCTACGACAAATAAGATATTCACGTAATAATTTGTATTTTTTAATTAAACATGTTGGAATTAGAGCAATTTTACCTTCTTGCACAGGTAAAACGACACGTTAAAGTCTAAAAATTTAATATGGGACTACAGTAGGAATCAGTTAGCTTAGCCTAGCATAAAGACTTGAAATGGTAAACAGCTGATGTCTGACTGTCTAATGGAAACAGTCTGCAAACCACCTCTAAAGTGAGTCTAAAATAAAACAACAACAACAACAACAACAACACCCTAGCATCGCTGTTTGTATTTATTAAACACTTATTTCACCATAAAATACGAAGAAGCAAACTTTAGGGATCAAATAAACAAGCTGTTGGTTTGTATAATTTTTTTCATGTTCCTTGGACTTTATATTATGATGCCACAAACAATGAGTCCTTATCTGTTTTTCTGATCACCAGGTTTGTGGAGCCCATTGACAGGAGCAGCTACAGGAAGTGGAGATCAACCTCTGGTCATGTGACACAGGTGGACAGTGAGCAGCTGGATCAGAGGACACTTTCGACTTTAGACTCTGATACCAGTAACAACCAGACATCTGAAACATCTGCAGAGACGGAGGCGACGCAGCTCTCCTTTGCGGAGGTGATGCGACTCGTTGAGGAGGGGAAGGAGGTGCCCGGAGTGAAAAAACTGGACATAAAACCAACCAATCAGAGTCCAACTCCTTCTCAGATGGAAAGAATACTGAAACCCTGGGAAATGTCAGCTTCCAAGTGACCTTTCACTCTTAATAACTGTAAATCTAGAAAATTAATAACTTTTTAAGCAGTTTCACCTTTACCAGCTGCTGCACAGTATTACTAAGTATGATTTAAATGTGACTCTAACATAAAACAAACTTTACTTTTTGTGGGCTGTTTTAAGTATATGTTGATCCTTACGTACTTTTACTTAAGAAGGATTTTGAATGCAGGACCTTTACTTGAAACTCTGTAGCATTGTTTATCATATTTAAGTAAAAGATCTGATATCTTTGAACCAAAAACATATATATGATCATTAAAATACTAACAGGGACCATTTTTATGTGTAATGACTACTTTTGATACTAATTTTGCTAAGAATACTTGTGCTCTTACTTTAGCTTTTTTTAAATTGCTGTTTTGACTTAAATAAAACATCTGAGTATTTCCTCCACCAGTGCAAATTTCTGCAAATGTCACGTATGAGCATCATATTGGACAGAATTAAATAATGGAACTGCATAATATTGCCCGTCTTCACCTTGTAGAGCTTTTCACACACAGATAGTCGCACACACTTGGATGTAAAGACTCTGGAGAGGTTTGACTCACAGATACTGAAATTCACTGAAATGCTGCATTCACTGTCACTGCCAGCCACCGTCTGGAATCAAGTCAGCTGATCTACAGGAGATCAACTGTTTGATGTGTTATTTTGTTTTTATGTACCCCAAACTCTGGAAAGCCACACTGATACTGGAAAGATTATCCTGATGTAATAAAATAATAATTTTTTAACTCATCCATCACTAACAGCAGCAGCTGTGACAGTATATTGGTCTACAGGAGACAGATGGGCTTAACTTAAGGCAATGATTCAATTCCAATGTGTCCCAAGTGATTTATTGCAGCACAGTGGAGAACAATGTTGACCTCTTGTGGTTGAATATAGCAGCTTTCAGTTGATAATTTGATATATATATATAGCAGAAGTGAAGGCTAGATTTTATTACATTAGCTGATGTTGTCGCACCACTGAGCTCCAGATGTTCTGTAATATATTTTCCCATTATTAGAAAAGGATCCAGGGCACTCTGTCTCAATTTATGAGTGTTTTATTAATCATGGTGAAGCACTAAAACAAGTCCGAAGCACATGCTTCTGCTCAGGAAATGTCATTTTTTTGGCTAAATTAGTCAGGAGCTGATACATATTTAAGAGAAAAATATTACCCTCTCTTAAAAAACAGGCAAAAGACAACAGCTGTTAAATTATGCCTGATTAAAAACGAGGAGTACACTTTTATTCAGTGTGTCCTGACTTACAGTTTTTGACACCAAGGAATCAGCTACACTTCACACTAATAGTTCCCTATATTACTTTGTCATGTAATAAAAAAACAAACACACAATCAAACACAATTGACACACAACAAAATAAAAACCTACAAGATTGGTTCACTTTTAGCTGATGCTGCTTAAGAGCAGAGGTAAAAAAACAAAACCCAACTTAACATGCAAAGTTAGCACCGTTAGCATAGCACCATCACTAATTAAATGTCCCAAACAATCAATGAGGTAAAGGTGTCAACCACGTCAGAACAGTCTGATTTCACCTGTCTGTTCGTCGCAGAGAAACAGCACGGTGAGAATCAACATGTGGTTGGACACAGGAAAACTTACACAGATTAAATCTTAAGGCAGCACCGTCAGTTTTAACTCTTAGTAAACCAAACATGATTCGTTCAAACAATAAAAACACGGGTGTGCATTACATTGTCATGTAGAGATAAGTAAACAGTATTGTCCATGTTGATTACAAAAGCTTGAAATAAAAAATCTAACAAACCATAGAAAAGAAAAAAACAGATATTCTTGAATACTGAGGATAATTTTTCACAGATATTAAAAGGACCATAACAACGGTTTTGCGTGCATACAGTGAGCCTGCATATGACAAACTCCTGCAGACAGTTTTACTGATGTACACACTGATTCTTTAACAGGGAGCATAACTGAATTATCTGTCGATATAATCATAAACTGGCCTTTAAAACGTCAGAAAAGAGTAAAACTTGTTTATCACACTTTGTTGCAAAAAAAAAGTCAACAAAAATCTAAACAAAATCTAATGCAAATGCAAAATTTAAACATTTTAGTACCACGATTCAATAATTTAATCAATATTCTTTAAACAATTTATTTTGTTCTTTTAAACAGTAAAAAATAACCTATATAACTTTGCAGAGTCCAAAATGAATCCTTCAAAAAATCTTAACCTGACTGATTAAAAAGAAGTCAAATTTGTGCTTTCTTTAAGCACAAATGTTTAAAAGTGTTAAAACTGCAGGATTAAAAAATGTTTAATTTTATTAAATATCAATAAAAGGTGGTGATGGGCTAAAAATAGTTTACATCAGTGAAAAATGTAGAATTTTGTTGAAGCTAAATGCCTTATTACATCACGGCCTCAATGATTTATTATTCACTTTTTTTATTAAACTAACTCTAGTGTTTTTTTCTTTCAGGAGTTTATTCATTTTTTTCTAGTTCTTTTAAAAAAATTGAAATGTTTACATTTTTTGTACTTATTTCTATGTTTTTTATTGATTTGTATCATGTGTTTCTTCCAATTTTTTTTGTTGCATCGTTTAACTTTTCTTATTTTTATTTATTTACAATCATTTTTTAAAATATTTTCCCTGCTTGTTTATTTGCCTTTTGTTGCTTAAAAACAAGCCAACAAACAAACAACTAAAAAATTCCTATGTACAGTGCATGTATTTTTTGGATTTATATCTTGACTTTACAGTATTCGTTGTTGGCACCCTGACGATAATTTTTTTCTTGTTTTTATGAAAGGATAACATAATCAGTGTGCCTTAGCTGTCCTACACTACAGTTACACTGTGCTGCAAAATGTTGTTGGCATTTTTGTGCAAAACACGCAAACCATTGTTATGATCCTTTGTAAAAAGACACGGGGTATTATGTTCAAATCAGGCCTCTGCATTATTGTTCTTTTCACAGAAATATTAAAGAGACTGCAGTTAAAATGTTGAAAACACTCATGACACTTTCTCAGTGAGTGGACAGGTAATATTTTTTGGTTTGCATAAATAATTGTACTTAAAATAGAAAAAAATGTGCAAAACCAGTGAGGTAATTTTGGACGAAATCACTTGTGCACCAGAATGAAATGAATGTAATTTGGATAGAAATCTTTAAAAAGATTTTTAAAAACTGGCTGGCTGATTCAGAAGAAAATAATCACAGCTAATGATCAACATGATTAGATCAGCCATAAAATCCCCAGTAAGTTTCTAAAACAAAACAATATAAAATACAGATCATGTAGAAAAGTTAATACCCATAAATTAGCAGATAAAACGAGTGTGAAATCAGATTTTTTTAACCAATAATCAGTATTGAGGTAGAGACCTGGGGCCTGCATCACAAAGCATGTTTGACGGCTTTCTTTGGGTCACCTGGTTTCATATAAATGTCTCAAACAGTGACATGTTGGTGCTTTATGTGCCTATGTGAAGCTCTCTTTACTGCAGACTTTTGTTTCTGGTCACCTGAAGAATAAAAATCCATGTTTAACACTGGAAAAAGCTGCCCTCCATGATATTGTTGAAATGGACTAAAACAGTACAGCTGCATGCCAGAAAATACCTAATAATGTGAGAGCTTCACTGAGTGACTCCTTTACATGATACATTATTTGATCTATTGTTAAGGTCAAAATATTACATTAAAAATATTTGGTCTATCAGACCAAAGTGATGGATCTTTTTTTAAATAGCTGATTAAAAAAAGTGTTAGCATTAAAAATGTATATTAATTCCTATTCATTAGGCTAAGAGTGTGTTTATTAAAAGTGCTGTTTCTATCTGAGAAAAATGTTTTTTTTTTCTCTCTGATATAAATGTAATGTTGGGTATTATGATTTTCCTGATGTACAAAATGTCTTAATTGCATCTTCATCGTGGTAAACTATATACAGTATTTCATGTCAGGATCCTGTAGAAAAGGAGATGAGTCCAGTTTTTCAGTGATGGAGCTGTTCTGAGACCTGATCCTCTGGAGGGAATCAGCTTTGTGATACAGCAAAACCTGAGCTAAGCCCAAAGATAGCTGAGTAATCATCAAATCTCACTTTGTGATTCAGGCCCATGTTCTGAGCAACATTACTGTTTGATCACAGCACCGTTATTTTTCAAAAGAAATCTGTAAAAAAAAAACTGAAAAGTGTCGGTGCCTGCTGGTGATAGTGGATCATGGTTGACCGAAAACTCACAGGATTCACTTCTAAAAGTCTAAATATTAAATAATAAATGAAGTCCTTAAAAACACAGAGTTTAAACTACCTAATGCAGGGAAGAATAAGGCATTAGGTTTACCGTAGCTGCTCTGATACTAGAGCAAGGATTCGGTTCACAGTTGTTATTCACACTCAAAGTAATCCTTCAGTGGAGCGAAGAGGTGACGAATAACAGGGACGCTCCAAGAGCGACCGAGGACTTTCTGTCTCTGCATCCGACCCATGTTGTTCACGTCTGTGTAATGTTTTGGGAAGCCAAAGATTCTGAAAGAATCAACCACAAGGACAGTGTCAAAGTCACAAAGAACAAATCTATTAACCTTATAATATGTTACAAGGCCAGGATCTGGGACAGAATCATAGGCATATGCTTAAAATGTCATAACAGAGCTAAACCTGTCTATAACTTTATTTTCAACATTATTTTGGCCTGTTAGATAGTTACAAGACAGAGATAGAGTAATATCACATTTATATGGTTTTGAGTCACATCTATTAACCACCAGGATGGCAGAACTCATCTTTAAAGCTGCTCACTGCTGACAAAAGAAACAACATTTAAAATACTTTTTAGCGCAATTATTAATTTACAATTGCTCCACATACAGAAGCAAAGTCTGTGGGCATCCCTGGTTGGAGTCTAGTAGAGTTCAGAGTTTTATAGCCTTGCCTTTTTGAACAGACCCGTATTACACTGACCGTGGTAATTTTTGTTTTACAGTGTGAGTGAGTGTTTATTTTCTTATTCAGGTACAATTTTATCTGTTAAGTCAGTCTAAGTACACCTTGATGCAAATGCTTTGCCAAATTAAAAAACTCAACATGAGACTACAGCTGAGATGTAAACAGTATGTTTGCAACATATTTTCCTGACGTGCTTACTGTTCTATCTCAGTGCACCACAGGTAGTCCTCCTTGCCGTTCATCTGCACAGGCAGTGGCCCCATCTTGCCCTGTCTTATTGAGTTAGACTTCGTTGTGATGGTGCGAACCTTGTCAAACTGCAGGGAGACATGAAAACACAATCAGGGTGTTAAGCCATTTCAAGAACAATATAATGAAAGTTTTACTCAAGCTTCCTTCTGGGTTTCTGTAGCTGTCACCACATTAACCTTAAGAATTTTTAAGACCTTTTAACCAAACTGAATACAATTTATAACCTGTTTTAGAGTCATACCTGCCAAGTTTGAAAATGTGGTGAAAAACCAGCAAGAATGAAACTATTTATTATTAGGTGATATTTTTCAGCATTTCCACAGTGTAACAATGATTCTTGATGTTATAATAAATTAAGTAAAAATAAATTTCTTTGTAAAAACTGGGGTTTTAGTGTCTGAAATTATCAAGAGCCAAATCCCCCCACCCTAACAATTCAGGTTATCACTTATCTTACACAAAGTAGACAAAATTTATCTACCTTTGCCTTGCGTCCCATTTCCAAACAATCCTGGAGGGCCACTCTATCATCCAGAGCTGTCGAGAGAGGTCTAAAGAGAAATGCAGACAGGTTTGTGTACTGAGCAGCTTACAGGAATAAATGTTTGTCTCCCAGTGTGAAAATCAGCTCTTACCTGTTCATGCCTGGAAGGTTTCCCCAAAAGTAGCGTGCTCTGTGAGCCGGACTGACTTTCACTGCATCAATAAGAATTGGATTACACTGAAAAAGGTAGAATGAAAATAATGAGCAAAAAACTTATTGCAATCTGTTCTCTTCCATCAGGGAGAAACAATACTTTTTCCAACAAAGAAATATAGTCACCTCAAGGAATCTGCAGATATCTGACTTGTCGTTAGCACTCATGAAAACCACATTCTCAAACAGCCAGAAGAACGGACGGTCGTCCCCCTCCTTCGGCTTCAACATGGTCAATATGCGGTAAAACTCAAAAAAGAGCCTTCCAGTGCCCTCTGCAGGACAACCAGAGAGACATAGTCAGAGTCATTAAAGAAAGGGAGTGATGATTGTTTGAAATCTGCTGGAATCAGTATTTATTATTAATTAACTACTTGTTTACTGTTGAGAAAGCAAGGTTGCAAAAATGCCTTCTATAGAAGTTTGAAAGCTGCATACCAAATAGTCCTTTCCGCAGAGGATTGACCATGGACAGGTCATTACATGGACTGCCTCCAATCAGAAGATCAAACGGACCCCATTCAGCCAACTGCAAGACACAAGTAAAGAACTTCAGTTTAGGTTGTGTTTTCATATTGTTCTTTCAGCTGCTCAGTTGTTATGAAAACTCACAAAAATTAAAACAATGAACTTAAATATAATTGACTGCACAGCTAAAGGCAGCTTCAGATTTGTTTCTGTGGTTGTCCTGACACACACACTGATAAACAACAGGAGTGCTCTTACTCCAGCTTGTACTTACATGTTTCCTTGTGATGGTGCGAACATCATTGACATATTCGATTTTTCCTTCGTGCTTGATCATCCCCACAGCGATTGAATCCTCACAAATCTCTGAGGCGATGTAGCGATCAATCTTAAAGCCCAGGTCTTTGAGCACCAGGTATCCTGCCATGATGTCACAGTGGTTTAAAAGCAGGTTACTGACAGGAGGGATACAAATATTTAAAGTAGAGGTACATGACTGTTTTAAAGCCTCCTCTTCTTATGTAGTCTTATGTACATTCAAAAAAATCACTGACACTGAATGAGTTTACTAGATCGTCACATTTCTTAATGAACCAACCTGTTGCAATGCCATCAAAAAGCGAGAGCACCCTGAGAGGTCTGCGCTGATCGGCAGGGATGGAGGGGTAAACTCTGTGAGGCTCCTTTGATGAAAAAGTAAATAAACAACTATCAACACCAGTCAGTTATGTACCAGCAAGGAAACTATTAAACCATCAAACTTTATCGCTTCACCTCAATCATTAACTAAAATTTCACATTGTATTTAAACAAAAGATTAGAATTAATTTGAATATGTAAATTTGGTGAGAACTGAAGTCAACATCTGAACCAGAGATGAGAGCAGAATGAGGAACGTACAAACTCCATGGCGCTGTTGTTGACAAAGAAGTCTTGAACCTTAACACTCCAGTCTGGTCTGAGTTTGAGGTTTCCCTTGCACTCTGACGGTTTGCACATGTAGCAGCTCCAAGGATCAACATCCTTCAACTTGTCAAAGGTTCCTGGGCTCACCAGGATGTCCAGGCAGTCCTTACAGAAGCATCTGGGAAACACAGAGGATGAAAAACTCACAAAACAGAAGCTCCCGTTTGCTTTTTAAAAGTAAGCAACCAAGAGTGGCCCATCTTAAGTGGGCGTCATTGCTGTTTTTACATCACTAGTCTTATAGAAAGATGGAGAGATAGTTTGAGAACAGAAAATATACATCAGGAAAACCTTTTTTTTCTGTTGTAGTAAAGACCACAACCAGATATCAATATCAGCTCAATTAAGATATTTATAATATTTAGTTCCAAATAGCTGCTTTTGCACCAACAGCAACTCCCTGTCAAATGTTAATACACAATAACACACAGGCAGTATCACATTTTGAACATTTTCTTTCAGTGTCACAATAATCCAGTGATAGCTGTTGCAATGTGTATTGCAAAATGCTAACACTGTAACTTTTCAAACACCTGAGTAGAGTTTACCTGCAGCAGCTGGCGTTGCCACACAGAATGACCTCTAGGCCTGCACAGCACACGGTGCAATATGACTGATAGCCATCTTCATCGTAACGATACAAAGTCTCTGTGAAGTTCTCCTGCAAACAGTGACAAGGTCGTTTTGCAGCATTTGGGGTGTTAGAGGTAGCTGTGTTTCAGATGGAGGTTAGACATTCACAAACTGGGCTGAGATGGAAAAAAGCAGGGCACATAAAGTAGACAGGGATACACAACTGGGTTATTATATACCTTGCATTTTTGACAAAGACCACCTTCAAACAATGGGTGCTGCACTTCAATCTCAGGTGATGCACAAGACAAGCAAAAATCTGAAACAACAAACCGTTACCCCCTTAAAATTAAGAATTCTATGTTCATATCAAAGAAGATCTTGAATTGCAAACTCTTTACATACTCTAACACAAAACTTACTTTCAATTGTTTTGCCTTTCTCTTTGACCTTTTCTGTGATCGATCCTGTAAATTAAAATATCAAACCAATCATTAACTGGGGAAAGTAATGATGACAATAACATTAACTGAACTCCATTTTTAAATTAGTTTTGTTAAGTTTGTGTCTTAAATGTTGAAAAAAATGATTCAAACCTCTGTTGTAGTAGGCAGCAGATGCCAGTGTCTTATTTTTTAAAACATATTTCCTTTTTGCAGGCGGCTGGTAGTCAGATAGCGCAGTGTCAGAACAATCATTATGTGCAGCAGCATCTTGAATATCACAAAAAGATGAAGTTGTAATAAATTTCATGAAAATGTTTCTAAGCATCATATTTTCATTTATTTACAAGAAAAAGAAGTAAAGATGCTGATAGATTCATTTCAAATGGATCTACCTGCTGAGGTTTTCTGTAAATTTAATCATGAGTAAAATGTATTAATGTGCACCTACCAGGAGGAATGAATCCTTCTGGTCCTGTAGGTAGAAATCCCCCTAAAGCCCAGTTAAGCATCAGCTTCAGCTCCTTTTCTTTATCTCCTCCCGCCTCAGCAAAAGACTTGGCACATCGCTCACCTGCTAACTGCAGATCACAAACACTGCCTGACACTGGGTTCACACATTCTCTACGAGTTTCTGAAAGACCAGCGTGACATCATGAGACATGAAACATCTCTGGTGTTTACACAAAGAAAAATGTTACCGTTTAGGGGACTGGCGTTTGAAACAGCACTTTTACGTATAAAAAATGCAATTAAGACTCAAAAAGCAGGCGATGAGATGTAGCCAGAAAGGACTGAATAAATATTAAGAACCAGAACCTTTTTCAATGCAATCATAGGAAAACGATGAAAGTAAAATATTATTGAAATATATAACCACCTAACTCCAAACTTATTGTCTTCTACTGTCTGTGCAAAATCAAAAACATTAAGAAAAATAGATGCCAATAACCAGACATCAATTCTTCGTTTTCGTCCTAGACAAAGCTCTGACATTTCTGTTGTTCATGAGACATGCTGTTGCCCTCGGACCGGGTGGACTGCAAAAAGTTAGCGTGTTGCTAACGAGCAAAGTCAACTGAAATCAACCAAAGCTGTGTAACTAAGACTGTGAAAATAAACACAACTAAACATAATGTAGGTAAACAACCTAACTGTCATGACAACATCTTCGAAACTGTGTGAAGTTCAGCAAACTCATCTTTGTCCTCCTCCTGTGACTGTTTAACTGCTGCTGCGTTTAACTGTTGCCTGCACTTGTAGTGTCTTTTGAAAATGGCTCCGCTGCTCTGTAGATCAACATACCCTCAAAAGATTCACTCTGATTGGATTTCTTCCTAACTTGTCCCACAAAAAGGGTAGTTTTGACTGGATCTCTTCTCTATTCGTCCCTCCCTAACATTTTTGTCTCATTTTTATTTGTTGAAGAAAGTGTCAGTTATATTTCGTCACAGTCTTTGTCATCATATCTGACTTTTTATTTCGTTTTTATTTAGTTTTCATCCGTGAAAAAGGTTTGTTGACGAATATTACATAGTCTTTGTCAATGAAATTAACACTGTTTTCATGTCTTACCTCAATGACCTGAAAGATGGCTTCCTTGTAGATAGGCAAGCTGGCGAAGGAGTTTTTGCAGAAGCATGTGGTGAAGGCACTAAGTGACTGAAGATCATCTGTATAAATCTGAAACAGAAAGCTGTGTAAGAATCTGTTCCAACACATGTGGAGTGCTTCTGCAGCTCTATCACATGAACTGAAGTTCTAACCTCTGAGAACATCCCGTCTCCAAACCACTCCACCTTGCGCATACCAGGAGGAGCTGACTTTGTTTTCCAAGGCATCACCATTCCTGGCCACCAGGAGAACCCTTTCAGTTTTCCCCACACAAGTTCCCCTTTCTGAAACCCTTTCCCATCCTGCAGACATTGAACAATAATGAGAAGAGTGGTGATGGTTTAGTATGATATTTTTATCTCCACAGGATAAAATTTTAACAAAGACATTTCGATGTTTGATCAGTGGACTATGAGAACAGCCGTACTGTTTTTCTGCAGTAACTGTTACATCACCTGGTAGTTGTGTTTGCGTCGTCCTCTTGGTGTGGTTTTACTGGATGGTGATGTCTCTTCTACCTGAAAGCCAAAGACAAAGATGTCATAGGAAATAAGCAGTTTCACTGAGGACTTGTGACTTTGACTGTATATGATGGCACGGTATTCTAAATTTACCATCAATCATTTGATTCGTCATTTTTTTTTAGGTTTAATTTCAGGTAACACGGAGGAGAGAATTTGTTATGAACAGTAACCAGGGGAGTACTGCTCATTATTGTAAAGATATGAGCATTTGCTTTTTTCAGAGCTTGTTTTTTCCAGATTCTTTATTTTTTTCTGAATTCTGAATTTTATTTTCCAATAGAACATTTGACTCCACATACATCTTCATCTGCCGATTCTGAAAGTCTATTTAAATCATGTGATCTTTGATGTGTATATGATATTTCGCACTCTACACAAATTTCGCAATTTGATCAGTATCTTCTGCATTGCAGAAATCATAGGATTCTACATAATGCATTAAAATATAATGATGATAACGTGGATGCCAGCATAATTCTCAGGAGGATGAGTTAACTCACTTCTGCCTTGTCTCACATGACTTGGCACGATGGGAACAAAGCAAATGATTAAACTGAGATGAAGGTAGGCCTGCTATGGCCCAGTGGTATTCTGGTAATACACTTTAGTGCACCTACCACCTCATCTTGGGAGTCGTGACCCTTTTTGCTGCCATTATCGAGAGCTATGGGTTTGGACCAGTTGCTAGAACCTGCCTGAAACACTGTGCGGGCCTGAGGCTTCTGGCGCAAGCTGCTCTCCCAGCCAAAACTTCCCCTAGTGGTCGCCTGAGAGAAAACACACTCCCATTACACACCCCAGTAAAGACGAGAAAGTACTGGCCATAAAGATGAAAAGAGGAAAGTTAAGGTAGTGGATATGAAGGAATGAAGAGTGGGAGTTTCACTGAACAAAAGCGGTATATCAAGTTTAAATTCAGCGTGGACATCCCATTCTTTATTAAAATCCACTTTTTTAAACCAAGTTGCCATGTAGATATTATAGATCAAGAAATAGAGGATAAACTGAGGAAAAAAAAAATGTTACCTCTTTCCACATGTCACAGTGGCCATTTAGCTCTACGGGGAAAGAAACAAAAAGATTTCAGTATGTTTTTGTGTAACTGATAACTGTATTATGACAGGTTAAAACTTGAAATCTGGAAGATAACATAATCATGAACCATTTAAAAAAAAAAAAGTTATAATCTTTTACTTTTTATGCTTAAAAGCTTCAACAAAATTACACTTAACCAATGACTTTTCTTAAAACAATGTTAATTATGCAATGAAAAGTTAAAAATAGCTTTTCTTACGATTTATCTTTGTGAGGCGAACTTCACACGGTTTCACTGTCACATTAAGACCATTCAGTTGTAGAAAATGAGATAAAAGAAGATAAGTGTTAATACCATAATCCAATGCATTGACAATCACACACTGCTCAACCACATTAACCTGCATTACACGTCATTTTCATCATCCTATTAAAGGGATTATTAACTTGGTTAAAAACAAGTTTGTTGAATAAGGATGCAAATATAACTTGTTTGAATTACTTAAGATGATCTCTCTTCTGACCTTGAGCATTAAATAGCTGGTTTTTGCTGATGGTTATTTCAGAGGGAGTGCTGTCAGATGTGACGTCACACTCGCTTTCTGTTAAGGCTTCACTATCAGAGAGCAGAGCAGCATCCTCGTTCTCAAGGGCCTGGTACAAGAAGTGCACAAAATTAATTAATCAACAAGTTGAAACTAAACACTAACACAGACCGAAGGTGTTGGTACAGCTCCCCTGTTTACATACCTGAGTAAAAACCTGCTGACGCTCGAGGGGAGGACTGGGAAAAGACAACAGGGTCAAAACAAGCTTCCTGAAGACTGAGGTCGGTTTGGTTTCCTTCAGTACACTGGTCCAGTGTTTCTCTAGTGAAACTACTGCTGAGTTCTCCTTTTCTTTCTCTTCACTCTCTCCCTCCTCGGCCAGCTGATACTCAAGAAACTCATTCTTAAGCTCGCTGGCTTCCTCAGGGGACCTGCAGATTCCCAGCTTGGTCCCAAGCTCCACAACTGCTTTTCCTGTCACTTTCAGCCTGCTCTGGGGGTTTAGCAGCTGAGCTATGCTTCTTAGCACTCCTTCACTTAGAGGCAGCTTCTCTGCTATGCAACCTGTGAGTGCAATGTAGAAAGCCAGTGCCTCTTCTTTTAACTGGGGCAGTGCCTCTGTAGCCTCAGATTCCTTCAAAAAGTCTTCCAAAGCTTTCCCACCCATAGAGAGCTCAGAACTTGGCAGGTGGCATTTCTCATTCTTCAGGATTTGGGTATCATGCTCCTTGAGGAAGCGACTAGCAGCTTGAGGACGAAGGAAATAGGAGGTGTAGGTGCCCAAAAGGCCACTGGCCTCTTCCAGGATAGGCAAAATATCAGCCCCGGCAGCTTCCTTGTTTGTCTGCAGAAGTCTCTGTAAACTGTACAGAGGCTTAAGGGCCTGCTGCAAGAACATAAATGTCCCCTTAACTTTGGGAACCTGCAGCTGGGAGCAGATTAACTTGGATTTTTCATCATCCTCATCACAAGACTTGAAGTACGATTTAAGATCTGTCCATATTTCCAAGATTTTTGTGACTGACAGGAAAAACTTAAGGCAGCTGGTGTTAAGGTGAAATGACGGACTCTCTGAGCCAAAAAGAGCCTTGAGGTTGTTGTTCTTGGTAGAGCAGGAGGAGTAGTGGGCATGGATATCTACCATCAGCTCCTGGGCCTGATTGGAGAGCTCTTTGAGTGCAGCAAAGCAAGCGGCATCAGCAATAGTGTACAGCCCTCCTAAGGCTACCATGTTTTGGTTGAGTTCCCTGAGCTGCGAGCAGATTTGCTCCGAGGCTGCACCATTACCATCAGAATAAACAGCGACAAGATTATCTGTGGGTAACCCAAATTTCTTCAAGGTCTCCACTACTGCTGCCGCTGTTTGATCTTCTGCACCACCCTCTGAGTGGAGAGCATCCAGAAATCGGATGCAGTGCCTGGAGGCTTCGACATCAAAAAATCCAACAAGGACCACAGAGATGGTGTCATCCTTTCCCAGTGTTACCCCTCCATAAATGTATACACAGTACGGTGTGTGCTGGCAAACAGATGAGATATCTTTGGGGTACTGCAACCCCAGCTTACAGCGTGCAAAATGTCTAGACATCTTATCACCTTCAGCAGAGCCTGTGTAACAGTGTTTGTAGATAAACTGAATGGCTGCGTCGCTACAGGGCAGTGGCTCAGAGTGTTGGCTTTGCAAGTCAACACTCTCGGAATTTTGGGCCTTTTTCATGTGTTTGTTTGTTTCTACATGTCGCTTGAGTTCAGCCAGGCCTCTAGAGAATGTGCTTAAGTCCCTGTCACATAAGCTGCAGTAGGTGTAGTGATCTCCAAGGGTGCTGTGGTCAGCCCAATCAAAAATATCCTTCCACTTTTCAGTGTAAAGAAATGTTCTGGTTGTTTCAGAGCCGTTCTTCTCCTTTTCTGATTCAATTTTAAAAACTTTGCCTGACAAGTAAGAGAAAAAAATTGTTATTGCACAATTACTGCCAATCTGATTATTAAAACACAGAACATTGCCTACTCGTTTAATCACAGCAAAAGAAAATGTTAAATGACACATACATGATGAGGGAGATCTCACAATAGGAGTGATGTCTTGGCTGTCTCTGGCTTTCACAGGGTCGTAATCCTCATTCTTTACATTGGCTGCATAGAAAACTTTGAACCACTTCAGAGTTTCAAAGTTGCTTTTAAAATCCCCTTTTATAAGCTCTTCAACTGGAATGTTCTAAATAAAGACAAATAAATGATAACTAATGTTTACAGGCATATGAAAATACTGGCATGCTACTTGTCAGTAAGATTCTTGTCCCCATAATGGTGGATCTTTTTAAATTGAAAAAATTGCAATGCTACTAAGAAACAGTACATACCTTTGTGATGCCATTCTTACTGAAGGCCTCATGAAGGAGACTGAAGTTGTGCTTACAGTCATCCTCACCTTGCGGATCAAACTTCACCTTGGTCATGTCAACAGAGCCAGGAATAACACAGTCCATGATCTGACAGTGACATGCACCTTTGGGATTATACACACATAAAGACAGTTCAGAAAGTGTGTTTTGGAATAACTGTGGAGATGACCATTCAAACTGTGCTGGCATAGTTCAAATGTGCACAACATATCTCTTAGTGTAACAGCTCCCTTTGACCAGTTCTGCTACGTTTTCTTTACTGAGATATTGAGGACTGATCCTCTGGCTGCTGTGCAGACAATTTTTATTGAAAAAAAAAAAGCTGATTACCGAGTTAAGCTAATTCTGTGAGAAACACTTTGTATCTCCTATAGCTGCTTTACTTTAAAATTCACTTTTGACATAAAGCAGCTGTATGAAATTTTATTACTAACTTCACACAGCTTCACTACAACTGCAGGGTTAATTCCAAAATAGAGACATTTAGTTAAAAGCTATGTAAGGACTGAGAGCTGGTCACACGTCCAAATGGTTTCAAAAACAGTACTTTTACTCAAAAATAAAAACAAAAGAAAAAGAAAAAAATGAAACACATATACACCTATTGAGCCAACCAGTCTGGTAGGTTTGCTGTATCCTGTCTTGCTTATAGCTGGCAAAATTAATGACATATGAAAAATTCATCAATTATGCTCATACTAATGATTTACCTGATCCCATCTGCTTCAAATTTTTGAAGTTTGTCTTCAGCAGTTTGTTGACCCAGGTCAGCATATAAAATCGGCTGGACTTCTCATGGGGCGAGTCCGGAATCAGCACCACTGTACTTGCCATCTTTCAACTCTCTAAGAAACAAAAAAACAACAATCACATTCATGCAACCACTGTCTGACCCACTGGACAACAGGGACGAAAGGGAGTTCGTCTGGGCCTCTGCTGATGACCGAGTGCTTGTTATCTACTGTCCTTCCATGCTCACTCATCACTGCCTGCTCTGTAGATCACTGGACCCCTGTTGATGTGTATATCAGTGAAAGTATGGCACAGAATCTGTTCATCAGCAGTGCTGCAGGCTTTTTAATGCAACTAACACAACCACAGCTACACATTATACTATAATAGACTCAAATGGAACGAGGAATGATTAGCATGAGCACCATACACAGAAAAACAGCTGTCTCGGCTTTGTCATCTGAAAGTGAGTGTGTTTTCATCTAAACTTGGTGAAGAAACAATAGACACCCTTAGGAAGTTCCCTGAATTTGAACTGAAACCAAATAGTTACACAAGCACCTTGCAAGGTAGCTTGCTGCTTTTGGTGCGAGAGTGTGTATGAAATTGAGAGGAAAATTATTAAGCTCTTTGGAAAGGGTTAGGGTGTGAGATACACATATGGATGTACAGCCCAATTACACCTAAGTCTATGCTGTTTTTTTTCAATTACCTACTGCTGTTAAATTACAAGCCTCTGTGTTAAGGATTTACCATAAATCACCACACCCTACTTGCTGCACTTCTCGAAACTTACAAGAGCTCCATCCTTTAGAGTTATCAACTCTGTTACCATGCAAACGTTTGAAAAGTGCAGGGCAAAGTGACAACCAATTTAAGATAAAATAGGCATTGTTATTTGGTTAAAGTTTCACAAATGTTTTTGAATGTTCAAGCCATTGCTCTGTGTTAAAATTGGATGTTTGGTTAAACTTAAGATTGCCTAAATGTCAGGACTGTGCATGCCCCTATTGCTGTAAGCGAGGAAACTAAAACTCATTTATTTTAATTCAGTCCTTTGTTTTTCTGTTATCTTTGCTGGATCCTCTTTTTAAATTTGGCACCTCTTCTGTGTCCTGTGAGCAAACACCACTGGCACCACTGAAGAATTTCTCAGCTATACGGTTCAAACTATTCTTAAATGCATGCTGCAATCTACATATTAGTTTTTTTTTGATATATACCCTTTCACCATGTTATTGATCAGAAAACATGGCTGTCAGTATTGCCTAAGCTAGTTTTTACCCATACCTCATGACTGACATCTAGGGGTGGGGGTTGTGGCAGACACTGGGCTAATGGGTGGGTTCTAATCCTCTTTTGTCTGACTATGAGGGATAAAGGCTGAGGGCTCTTTGTCAAATACCCTTCACATGTGCGTCTTTGACTCGTATCACATCGTCTTCTCTTTATGTATAAATGAAGGCACTGAGCTGTGCTGCAGCGGACTACTAGCAGGCCACTTGAGCCACGCTGTTTCTGCTGTGTCTCCTCCCCTTCCTCCTCAATGTATAGAAACTGTGATCTCGCGTTGCCCTTTTTGCCGCGAACATCCCCACTGCATAACTTTCACTGACATGGAAACTTGAGCTCTAACGTAGTATCCTGTTACTTTAATCAAAAGAAAAACAAATATAGTTAACATCAAGTGTCACATTACTTTCAATCTGACTGACACGCTCACATGAGGGGTAACTAATGGTTTGTCTTTGACATTTCAAAATACATGCACGGTGCAGCTACTACAGCCTAGTTTCACATGACGGCAGCGATTTTTATGTTTTAACTTTACGTGGAGTCAAATGGCCATAAGTGATGCATTACAAGAACCCTATAACCCCATTATAAGAGCGTGACTAATTACACCTGACTATCCGCGCATATACACGTAATTACAGTTATTACAGAAAGAAACAAACTGAAGTCAACTGCGGTCTTTATTAGGAAGTAAAAGTCTCGCCGGCACACAATTCTATCGGGAAATTTCGCTGATTGCATGAGCCGGTCTTTGTGTTGTGATCCCACACAAGGCTGGATTCACAATAAATCAGGACAACAAAACCTGAAACCACATGCACCTGTGCATATCGTCTGCTAAAGGAAAATGTCTCAAATGAATAAAAGCAGCTATTTTTGTGCATTACGGTAGGGAACAGTTACTTACTGCGGCGGTTCCTATAAGATCCTTCTGACTCTTCGTCCTAAAGCATATTCTCGGATAGGCAGACCGACCCTTGTGACGTCCGCAACATCCGGAGATGATCCATTGGTGGGTCGATACTGGAGGCAGTCCCGTAGTAGAAATGCTAGCTTTTAAACCACTGCAAAATTACTAAACATTACTAACAGTCTCACAAGTTACAATGACCGATTTAATATCTGCCCAATATGATGCTATCGTGGCATCAGTGACAAATAAGCAGATTTTTAGTTCATCGGCAAATATGGCTGCCATATTGCTCACCAGCAAACTTTTATTTTTTTTAAAATTTATTTCCGAAAACGGACATCTGTAAGAATAGACTAAGCAACCTCGATTCAAGATCCCAAAATTAGCACAGGAAAATCGTTGACTAAGCTCAAGAGAATAAGATGCTAGCGCCACATACCAGTCGAAGATTCATATCTCACCGGTTTTTCAGTTCGTTAGCAAATATGCTAACGAAGCGTTAACTAGCTAGTTATAGCTAATCTAACGTTACTCTTAGAGTTAGCAGTTTTCTTTTGAAAACGTACCAACATATTTTGCTGTGGTCTTGTTTGGATTATAATGGTTATCAAATAGTTACTCTAAAATTAATTTTCCCTAAGTTATGTATGTTTACATGACGAGGATAGAAATGGTAATTAAATTAATACCCAAACCTCCCCTCATTAAAAAGCTACCCAGAAACGTTAGAATTCTAGAACTCAGGCCTTTTTACGTGGATGACATAACGTACGTGCTAACGTACGAACGTTGACGTTACGGCACCTCAACTACAAAAGACTTTTTGTTTGGTTAGATGATTCCAGCTAACGATAGATAACTGCTAAATAAACTGCGAATATAAATTCAACTTGCTCCCAACTGGTTTTTACACGTTGTCACAGTCATGAGAGACACAACGGACGTAATAGTGTAGATAATATCTAATCTATAACGTAGTTAACTTGCGGCCTTGTTGACTGAAAATGGCCGTACATTCTCTTCTGCGTGAAAGAACATATCAATATGGCGCCCATTTTGGCCATTTTGTGAAATGGAAGCCATTTGACCACCTTCGCCTTAGGTTGGAAACGATCAACGAGTTGCAGTGGCTTCAATTAGTTAGCATAAACCCTTCTCATGTTAATTGAACTGCAAACAAAGGGAACGATTTAGACGATAACATTAACAGACAATAAAGCTTAATATTTTGATTGACATGAAACCAAAATGAAGAAGCCTGCAGATGTAAGTTAAAAAAGATTTAAAAATAGAAATTTACCTGTACCGGTGTTGGCTTTAGCCACGAAATGTGTTTACTTATGCACAAAAGGAGTTTAGTAATTTAATTTATTTTTCTGAATACAAATAGTTTCTGCTACTAACCACAGTGAGTATACTATGCACATATATGAACATGGTGTTTCTTTTAGTCTTAGATTTGTGGTTTTAGCCTTATTTAGGATATTAGTCAAATTGAAAAAATCTGTAATTGTCTTCCACATCTTAGTTACTCATTTCTGTACTCAATCCACAGAGAGGAAACCTTGATGAGGGGGCAGCCATCTTGACTATCGGTTTCAGGTATCTCAAAACCAGAACAAAGGTTTATCCATGGTCTTGAAACAAAGTTTAGTCAACCAGAATAATTCAAAAACATGATTACCAGCATAGCGTGAATGTAAACCTGTTATATACAAATAACTTTTGCCAATTAGCATAGGAGGTAAACACCTAAACATTGAATAAATGAGGAAACCCTTTAAATGTCACTTATTCATAAAAATCCTATAATTTAATATTACTTAAAGATATAGTTAGACCAAGTTATATATCCTTGTAACCATCATGGTTCAAGTGGCATCATGTTACCACTGAAACTTGGTTTGCATGAATGAAATGAGTCACATTTTTTTTGTTGTAAATGTGATATGAATAAGATGGTACTGAGAGTCACTCAGGAGTGAATGTGTTCCTCTGAATTTATGGTCAAGCTCAGTTTCAGAATGAGTAAGTAAATGGTTAGTGATGGATCCACAAAGGCTGAATCCTGATGGTTGTGTGTCTGCAGGGAGCCGATTTTCATGGCAGAGAATTTATAGACTGATGCTGAACATGGAAAATACTCTTACAGTGTGAAATATTACTTTAATACCAAAAACAACAAACTGTCCCTGGACGTCTTTTTTATGATGTCATTATTAAGATGACTCTGGGCCTTTTTGACGCCATCTGTGGTGAGTGTGGATCCACTTGAATGGTGGCCTAAAGCAGGGTCACAGGGGTCAGGGCAGGCTTTTTTTCTCTTACCACCTCCTCAGCAGCCCATCCTCCCAAAGGACAGGGCCATTAAGGCAGAGAGAAAGAAAAGCAAGGTATCAGATCTTCACTTTTACTCATGCAGACAATGTTCAATGATGGTTTCGTGGTGGTGATTGTGTAGTAATGTGTTGTGGTTGTGTGTAATTTAAAAAAAAAGTAAAACATCTAAAAAGTAATTGATAATTTGGTGTGGGGGGGGTTTTCTTATGTTGTTTTATTATGTGTTGGGTTAAGAGGTCAGACAAAGGACTTCAGGAGTCTCAAATGCAACCGTGCATACAAAATAAGAAAAGAAACCCCACCGTAAATTCCCCTGATCGAAAGCTTCAGTGACCCGTCTAAAAAAGTCTAACTTGAAGAGTTGTTCAAGGAGAAAGTGAAAGTTTCTTCATGTGCTAACCTTTTCTAACGTACTTATATATTTCTTCTGTAGAAAATATTCATTAATCTTATTATAGATAGCAGATCTCGTCTAAATAAAACCGTCTGGCATTAGTGTAGGATTTCAGGCTCCTTGTGTTCAACAATCAGAATACCCGGTGACTCAGATTTAGTTAGTCATTTCTGGGAATGATTAAGTCTGGGTGGGACACATAATCTCATACACAAAAAACGTTATAAGAACTTGTATGGCATTTTATCTTCTGTAAATGCCTGAGATTGCGATTTACTGGCTAGTTTGCTTTGACCCCCATTGTGTAAAAAGTTACTTCTGCAGCTGCCTCATTACAAAAATTGAACGGAAACTGAAATAACGGCACAGTTAGATCAGTCACGTAGGTTTATGAAGAAAAATCAGAGCCAGTTTCACCAGCGTCATGCAGTGTGAGCACAAAAAAAAGGAAGAATAATACGAGGTCTGAGGACACTGAAGGAAAGTCTAAAAAGGGGAAGAAAACCAGCAAACGAAAGTCCTTGGGAGCGTTCAGGGGAAGAGGCTATTTGGCTGCCACTTTTATGAATGAGTATCATTTTGCTGTTAGAGCTGCTGAAGCTGTGGCTTTTCAGAACAATTTAACTCCTCAGCCATCCGTCCATACAGTCTGCAGACTGATTGTGAATGCACATTTGGGGTCTTCGAAAGTACTTTTGTCCTGTTATCATGGTCATAGATTGTTTGAGTTAGAGATTACTTGCAATGGACCGCATGATTTATAGATGGTCTTAATTTCACCATATTTAAAGGATAAGGCTTTTGTTTTATTTCTCTTATTGTCAAAAAATCCAATGAAAAGACTAAAATAAATAACTGATCTTATTAACAATTACTGTCTATATATCAAATGCATGCTTGGCTAATTAATTGCCAAGTATTAATGAGCCACACCGTTGCTCTTGATAAAATATTCCCTAATTAGTAAGAACATGGACCCTGTTGTTGATTGTAAGCAAATCTGTAAGAGGTTGTATTCAGTCAGACAGCAGCACTGTGTGAAAAAAAGCAGCTCCTCAATTCATCTGACTGGAGCCAGAGCAATGAGACAGCAGGGGTCCCAAAGCAGGAATCTTAACATTAAAATAAAATGAAAAATAATAAAAATATATTAAAAATAAATAAGAAGAAGAAGAAGAAGAAGAAGAAGAAGAAGAAGAAGAAAAAGAAGAAGAAGAAGAAGTTACTGTGTCATCTAAAAAAGTAGCTGACTAAGGTAAGCTGCTGCATTGACTGATTAAATACCTGCTTTATATTAATGGTAGAAAATGCTGTATTTCTACTGTTAAGGTCACTATTGGCATGATGAGAATTTAAAAATTGTTACTCATCATATTTTAAACTGCTGAGCTGTATTTTGGTCTCTGATAAGCCTGAAAACTGACTGATTAGCAAATGCAGCAGTTTACATTTCTTTCACTCCATCTAAAAGCCTGAATAATCTGCTGCTGAAAATAATCCCAGTAAATACAACATTTACTCTTGTTTGAATAAAGTCAACTATAAACTACAGTATCTGGGCGTTTCTGGAAATGATTAAACTTTAATTAAATTTAAACAATATTATTTGATTGCAACTTGTTTTAAAATGTGCAGTAACTTTATTTGTCCACTTGAATGCAGCAGAAACAAGCTGCAAACATAATATAGACATATTGTCGGCTTTTAAAGTTACTGTAATTTTTTTTCAGCAAAGTGATATTTATTTACACATTAATCAGAAATAAGAAACATGGAGGTTCAACATTCACTCTCTTTTAGCTCTGTTTTGGTTTCTACAAACTTCTTAGGGATTTATCTGAGTTTTCAGCTTCTAAATACTCCACCATGTTTACTAGCTAGTCTCTAAGTTTGTGTTCCTGTGATTTGTTAGAGATTATTCACTGCCTGCTGCAAACAGAGTAAAAGTCAGAGAGTGCTGTGAGTCAAATTGACAAATTAGTATTTTCGGTTGTGAATAGGATGTGATGATTGCAAGTAGGGTGTAAAATAACACCATTTGTTCCCTGAAAATAGTAACTTATTGCAGCTCTTACTGTTTCTCAAATGAAATAAAAATAATTGCAGAAAGCTCAGACCAAAACAACTAATTAGAAATTTATTTTAACATCATTTAATGTCCAAATATGTGAGGTGCTGAGGCTAAAAAGTCTTCTATGCTACCTTCAAGAGTGTCATGTGCTGTGGGCAGAGAATGAGGAAAACAAGTGGTCTGAGAACAAGGAAGAAAAGTCTGAAAAGGGGAAGAAGAAAGTGTCAAAGGTCAGGGGGAGAATTTAGGGGATAAGGCTTAGAGGACAGGACCTGACAGGTTCAATCAGATGTATCACAGGGCCATGGAAAAGTGGATGTCAGTGCAGCTGTGGGGGGCCACTATAGGCACGTCACAGCCAATCAGGAGGGCCGAGCAGGAGATGTGGAGTGTTTGAGGCAGCAGGGAGTGTTTGTGTGTCTCCACGGTAAACCTGTTAGAGCTGTCAAGAAGGAGCAGCGTTGGCATGATGGAGGCTGCAAACACAGGTGGCACTGACAGATCACGTCAGACTGGTCGATCCAGAAGCTACATGCAAATCAGCTGAACGAAGCAGTTGGCTTTCTTGTAACTTGTAACTTGTAACTTGCGTGTGAAAGTGCACCAGCAGAATTTGTTGCCTCTCAACTGGCTCTCGTCTGCCAGTTTAAAAGGCAGATGTTGTGTCAGAGATAAAGCTTTAGTTATGAGCAGTGGTTAGGTCACCCGCCTCACATACACAATCTGCCTTTGTGTGAAGGTAGCAGGCTTCCTCTGGGCCCCTCGAAGCCCCTCAGACCACAGAGAGGTGGGCTGACAGGCACGTAAAGCCGTGAAGCAAAATACTGGAGTTCCCTCACAGTAACTTCTACTTCCTTGTTTGTCATATTTTATTTAAAACAAGTTCAATCACAGTAATCTCCAGATAATTTACACTGTATATATTAACCTTTACAGAAACAGCACACAGATATTTGATAGCCTGTTTGCGCTCATTAAACTGTTCCACAACAAATCAGAAAATACCAACAATTTTCTAAAGAAAATTTACGTTTTACATGAGGCCTTTAAATAATCGAGTGGTTTTGATTAAGTAGTCAATTTAATATGAAAAACAACTTGCAGAGACTTGAACTTAGCTTGAAACTGTGAAATGTTTTACTTTCTTAAAATTAAACTGCACTTTATGTGGCCACCAGGGGGCAGCAGAGACTCACTGCAAATGCATCACTGACATATTGTCAACTTTAAAGTTGATGAGCTTATTGGCGAGCGGTTTTTTATTTACAAATCCAGCTGTTGGAAAGCAACATTGTTATTCATTACAGCTCTGTAAACCAAACTTACGGCCAAGACCCAAAATTGGTCACAAAACAATTTTCATTTGCAATTAAAATAGAAAAGGGCATTCATTTTTGCCACGCTAATCTGTTCAACTGAGCTGCTCAGATACATAGAAAATTATATGCACATATTTATGAGTTGTTGAGAAACTAGAATTGCTTTGAGCCAATCTAACTATCACTGTGATGCCTTTTAATAATGGCAAAAATGTTTACTTTTTACACATTTAAAATTCATGGTTTGTCATTTTCTTTATCTGCAGTTTACAAGTGGAGCTGTTGTGGTTAATCATGATTCATATTTGTAAATTTGGGTCAAGGTAAAGCACGAAAGAGCATAAAAGAGTTGGTTTTTTATTACCCTGATGAATATTATAGTCCAAGATTCACTCTCTTTTAGCTTCTTTATGGGTCTTAACCAGCTCCTGAGGGAAATAACTTTCTCTCCAGCTAATAAATGCTCCAATATCAATACCAGCTAGTGATTGACTGAGTCTGTCTGCCGTTTGGTGCTAATTAGGTACAGTTTTCAGTGGGTTTTTAGAGCATTTTTTTACAGAAAACAGATGTCTGCAGTGGCCAGAAATGATGCTGTGAGAGTGAACCGAAACAGTAAAGTTGCTAGACACGAAAGAGCATCAATAAGAAAAACGGGAGCTCAGACTCAGTTGATAATTCTGTTTAGGTCTAATAACACGAGCGACCCCCTTCACATTATGACATTGCCATTAGATTTATTGTTATCGTAAAAAAATATGATCTAAGCTACTTTAATATCACGTACATGTTTGCATGCACACTCATTCAGAAAAGCTCAGTTCAATGGCTGCACTCTGGCTTGTTCCTCCTCTCCTCGTAGCCTGTGCTCGTGTACACCCCTCATGGATTTGCAAAGAAAATGATGGTGGCAGAAGGGTGGAGGCTGCCTCTCCAGCTCACACTGACACTAATCCAGTGTCAATGCAGTGCACGTGTGGAGGGAATGAGCTGCTCACACTTTGGAGGAGAGGGGTCTGCGGTGAGCCAGAACTGTGGCTCTTATCTCCCTGTCATTGTCCCTCCTTTCCTTTCCCTCTCCCTCTCTGCAACCCCCCCACCTCCCTTTCTCTCCTCATGATTAACCAGACTCATCGCCCTCAATGGTCGTTTCCTGTTACTTAGTTACCAGTTGCCATGATTTGCCTGGGCCGCTTGTGTTTCCATGGTGACTGTTCCCATTCTGTCGTCTCCTGGCTGCCTCTTGGCTGCGCTGTCCCGATGGCCTGTAGCCACCCCGGGCCCTGACCCACAGCTCCCTGCCTCCCCTGCCTCATGGTCCCATAAGGCTGTCAGTGTGTGTTCACGTCGCACTGCAGCCCCCTCACCACGCCAGACTGGTCAATGCAACTTCTGGCCGGCCCGTGTGGTTTCTGACCGAGCAGACAAAGAGAGAGAGGAGAGAGGAGAGGGAGAGAGTGGATGTTATAGACGCTTAAATATGCAGCCGTCATGTTCACACAGCTACATCTCATCACACATCAAACTCAACATCAGAAGGAGGAGAACGACAGTCAGATTTTTTTTTTAATTTTGAAAGGACAAGTTCACACAATATACCAAAAAATATTAATTAAATCAAAAAGTTTCATTTAGGCTTCACAGACGTTAAAAAAAATCTATAAATAAGACTCTTTATCCACTTTACGAGAAAAATTATTTGACTCTTCAGGGATATTTTTAAATTGATTTTACATCTGATTTAAAAGTCTTTAAATACTTTCTTTCATCTTTATTAAAAACAGCAGTTGGACTATTATTCCTCATTTAAAAACTAAATTAAATATGATGGAGTCTTGTAGAGGTTTAAGATACCAATGCAACATTAAGACTTCTGGCTTGATTTGACCTGTTTAAAACTAAATTTAATACGTTCGTCAGCGAGTGCAAGAAATATGGTGATAATACATTAAAAAATAAATTTTAAAAAAATCAGCTAACACTTTTGATGACCTACAGAAGACAGCATCACACTTTATAATCGCAATTAGTCAAGAATTTGTCATTTTCAGACTGAAATGTTTGAATGTTTTGTTACATAAATTGCATAATTTGTTGTATGTGTGAATGCATCCCATACTCTTAAATAAGCAGCGCATAAGTGAGAATTATTACAAGTGATAATGAGCAAGAATGATTGTCCCATCACATTACAATAATGTGTCTTTTATTTTTTTAAAAATATATATTTTGTAATGTGTGGGCTTGTATTTGTATTTCTCATTTGAATTATTATCAAACTGTTTTACTCTTTGCATTAATACCTTTTTGGTCAAATTGCATTTATTTATTTGTAAGGCATTTTGACTCTGACCTGTATGAAAGGTTTGACAGTTTGACTATTTAACTACTGTTTTTTCCTTTAACAAATCATAACTTTTCAGTGCAAATACTCTAATAAACAAATATTCCCTTTAAAAACTACTAAGATTTCTGGATACAGCACGAATAAAACCAACAATGTGTAAAGAAATGACACTTTATGAAATTAATTTTTCCAAATTAAATTTAAAAGAATTTAAAGAGGCAAAAAATACAAAAATTATATTAATTTTAAAAAATCAATTCTTTTTCATTGTATGAAAGTGATGGCAAGAATATTTGTGTTTGATATTTAAAAATCCCAGCAAATCAAATTTTAATGACTAGATCAGCAGTAATGGTGAGTGGAAAAATTACGTGATTTGGGTGAACTGACCTTTAATGTTTCTTAATCTCATGTTTGTACCCAAATCATCTTTACATCAACACAGACAGAGCTTGGATGTAATTATGTTTAGTCGATAACTTGTGTAGGACAGGCCCGTCTCAGGAGGAGGGGGGACACACAAAGGAGATGCAGTTTTCAGCTCCACCATCAGGAGGCAGTAGTTATCAAATTGTCACTCAGACTTTATCACTCTTGGAGATCAACACCGGGCGAGCAGGGTAAACTTGTCAGCCTAACGGAGGCTGATTCAGCATCACTCCCCCTCACAGTGTGTCTGCTCCTCATCCTCTTACTCAGTCTAACACTCACAGCTCTGTGTCACTGTCTGTCTCTCTGTTTACTTTGTGCGTCCCCCCTCGAGCTCTGCTGAGGTTGTTGAACCCTCCTGGAAGACAGATTTTGTTTGTTTACGCTACAACTACACGAGACTTCTCTTTACAGCCAGATCTGCAGACATGTTTTTTTGTTAGAAGTGTAAATACCCCCGAGGAAGAAACTTTAAGTGTGGCTGGCTGAGCACTCAGTGATACATTTTACATTAGTGGTGGAAATAAACTTAAAACACATTTACTCGAGTATTTGACTGAGGTACAGTTTTGACTGTGTATATACATGTTGTACTACTTTATACTTATCTACTCCTGCACATTCATATTGTATCTTGTATCTCCACCACATTTGTTTGACATTTATTTTACTTTGTAGATTAAGATATTAAATAAAAAAGACACCATGGACTCATGAAATATAGGCATAATTGTCAATTTAACATAAAAGTTAAATGATGCTGCGCACATGCTAATAGATCCACATGATACATTTTAGTGTTATACTATTTTAGAGTGCAATCAGGCCTGCAAACAATAAAAAAAGAAATCTTGTAAAGTATCAGTAAAAATATGTCTTTATTCCTTTAAAATATATGTATATAGGAAACTGAAACAGACATATTGAATTACAGGATCTGCATAATCTAATTAAATAACATTAAAATACCATTCTCAAACTGCATTTTTCATGATGTGTACTTTTACTTTTAATGCTTTAAATAAATTATGAATGCAGGAGGTTTACTTGTGACAATATTTTTACTCCTTTGTATTAGTTATTTTACTCAAAGGAGTACTCCAGAAGTTTGGTACTCCACTTCCAAAAAGTTTGTGGACTTGCGAGAGACGCGTCAAAAACACACAAAGGTAAAAAATCAAATATAGTGGACAGGTATAAATATTACAATACCCATGAGCCTCAGCTGCTGTTGCCATGGAGAAGGAGTTTGTCATAAAATCAGAGTTTTTACAGTTTTGAAAAACTTTGTGTTGCAGTTTTCAAGCACAGTGAGCACTAAGTTTGCTGAATTCATCTAAAATTGATCCAGACTGCAGGATGTAACATCAATGTTTTTTTTAACAGCGTAACCTTTAGCTACTGCCTGCTGTTGGCGGTGCATGTGGTGAACTTTTAAGCAACATGATTGGATGTTTTTCGCCAAAAATGCACCTCAGAAGATGTCATCTTCCTCAGACATGTTAATGAACACAAGCTTGTACCTCACCTACTTACACACCTAATCAGGAGAGTTTTGTGCCGATCCAAGCTGAGGTTAATGCTCCAACTTCTTCAGGCATTTTTTACAAAAAAAATAAATAAATTACACTTTTACTTCTGTAACCTAGAAAACCAAAACCAGATCCATTCTCTCAGACATTAGAGAGTTGCCTTCTGAGCCGTAGAGGACATTATAGACCTGCTGTCTCTGGCTGGTTAGCTCTGTAATGACTTGTAAAATCAGTGAAATGCCCCTTTAACTCAAGGATCTGAATACTTTCACCACTGGCAGATAGATACGTCTACATTTAAGGAGACACATTTCATCTGTGGGACTGAGCAGGGAGGTTCGTATCTGCCTCAGTTAATCCAGAGGTTAGTGGGGTGCAGGTCAGGTGTAAGCTGCTGTCATCAGGCCCCGAGTTTTTAAGTGAGGGGTTTTATTTTCGACTGCGGGGTAACTCGGTGTGAGACGACCCTCGCTGTGGCCCTTCAGGACAGCAGTTGTCCACCTCATGGTGAAGGGAAGGTGCTCAGTGGGGGGCTGTGGGCATAATTACAGCAGTTTTGCCTCATTAGGAATGAGGAGGCGTGACCCTGCCTACAGGTCTGACGGCTGAACCGCACCGGTGGTGACGATCTGAGGATCAGAGCGATCGGTGTGAGAAAAAATATAAGTCATATTAAATGTGTCTGTATTTGTTCAATTTATTAAGATCATTTAGCCTGCTTTAAAAAAATTGTGCATGATTATACAGTGTTATACAATGATTACTAATTTCAATGCATCAATGTGCTTTGCCCCCTCTAAAAAAAATCCAAAAAATTAGTAAAATGTTGGATACTTTCTCCTCTTAAAGTCTCTTAATGTCCCGCAAATGAAACAAAGCCAAGATGAAAATCACTGACTTGTTTTGACCTTGTGTTAGTGTCATCATATATGTTAAATATGGATTATTTCCCTGATGTATGGTTACTTTGATCCAGTGTTAAAGGTCCAGTGTGTAGGATTTAGTGGCAGACCTCTTCCAAGTGTGTAGGAGAGTCTATGTTGACCACAAAACCAGCAGGAAATGCAAAAGTTTCGATTCAGAGCCAGTTTGTCTGTTCTGGGCCACTGTAGAAACATGGTGGTGCAACATGGAGGACTTGTGTTATTTTAAACCTTTCCTGTGAAACTCTGCTTCTGATTGGTTGCCTTTGTTGGTTGGATGGTTAAAGTCAGGGTAAGAATATCAGCACAAGCCAATCAATCAGTCAAAAAAAATATTATTAATGTTGCATATTTCTGTTATATTTCCTTCAAAGGCTCCGCTCAGTTTTTGCACCGGACCTCAAAACACAACATGTTCAAGTTTTATCTTGACTTTGTTGAAGTAGCTTGTTGTTAATTGTACAAAACAGTGCATATAACTCTCCAGCCTGCGAGGGAAAACACATTATTAACCATCATCTATAATCAGTGAGTTTAAATAAGATGTGGTAGATTCTTAAAGGTCACAACTATCTAAGAATTGTACCTCACCCACATCTCACGATTGAACCTAGTTTGAGTTAATATGCCAACAGTGATTTAACTAAATTACAGGTTAAAACAACAAATTGTTCAGGTGGTTGTTCACCCATGGCTTGACCCAAACTTGGTCATAAACTTGGAAGCAGAGTTTCACAGGAAAGGTTTAAGACTACTGAGTCTTAGTTTAATTAGGAGTCACAGTGGCACGTGGCTTCATTTAAAAAAGTCATACAGGCCAACAGCTTTTTGTTGGTAGCTTAATCTATGAGTGTGTTTACATGAACATTATATCAGGTTTGAGCCTTATATTGCTTTCGATTGTATTTGAGATGTGATGTTTACATGAAACATGAAAAAAACCAGGTTATTCATAGGCCTGTACTTCCTGATCATAAAAACATCCAGATTACTGATCGTCTGCCTGCAGGTGTCTTGATTTCTCACCACCTAAGCCACTTTGAGATAGTTCAGAAACCTGTGTTTACATGCCGCAGTATCCTGGTTTCCATCGGAGTACAGCAGGTAGCACATCCATGTTTCACAAAAGCAGAATCGGGCTTGCTGTGAGCAGGAAAAGGTGTTAAGGTCTCTGTGAATAAAGCAAACACTTAGAGCACAATTCAAAAACCCTAGACACCAGTGTGCATGTAAACACAAACAATAATGTAGTGTATTTGATAAACCGATCATTTCTTTCCTATGTAAAAATTTGCATCTGCAAAGTAACAAGTAACTGAAGGTGTCAGATAAATGTGGTCAGTTTAAATACAGTATTTTCCTATGAAATGTATGATCATACATGTTTTAAGTAGCATAACATGTCGTTGTTCTACAAAAGATACTTACAATTTGTACTTGAGTAGTGAGTAAATGTACTTAGTTAGTCTCCACCACCTGGTTTTGTCAATTGTTTTGTGAGGAGAGAATCATTAAGAGTTTTTTTAAAAAATGTTTTTTGTATTAACAACTAACTGGAGATTCCTTAAACCGAACCTTTCAAAATAAGAGCATATTTTTCCTCCCATTTGGCTTGGATGGAGTTCATCTTGCATGCAGGCCAGTCCGGAGAGAAGACTCAGCACGAGACCAAATGGTGACATGAGAAAGCTTGCAAAGGCCTCGGCCACACACTCACACACACACACACACACAAACGCAAACACGTTCATTTTTTATTTTTCTTTATCTGACGAGTGTTGAGCTGTTCGTCGGGGTGGGGCCTTTTTTTTTGTCCAGCATGCCGTTGTCTGAGTCAGGATGGAGAGATGAGGACGGGGCATCCCACTCACCCTCTGCACGGCCGGAGACACTGCTGCGCTGCTGTCATGGCAACAGCAGCAGTCACCACCGCCAGCATGGGCCTATAATGCACAGGCCAGGAGGAGTCACACACACACACACACACACACACACACACACACACTGAGAGCACCACACCACACAGGCAGGAAACTACACAAAGGAGACAAATATTAATCCTGGTCACTTTTTTTCGTTCCCTTCACCCTGAAAGTGAGAAGAAATTACATAAAAACGTGTTATTTATTTTTTTCAGGGACATATGTTGCAATATTGAAGATTTAAACCACATTCAGCTTCTCGAGATACATTACAGGTTTCTAATTACATGTAAACTGTTAAACTGTTTTTTTAATTTACACTGGAAAGTAAGACCTACACAATCTCCAAGAAGTACAGAGCACAAAAGTACCAGCTGAATGTCGCAAAAGGTCGGCCTGGATTCAATTCTTTTATGCGGATTTTATCTTTTGTAGAAGATTCTTTGGTGTGAGTTTAACCACGTTTCTTATCTACAGGCCACTGCTTCTGCAAAAGAAGTGTTTCCTGTTTAAAGGGGAAATTGTGCTGTCAGTGTTTTCTAGCATGTTCTTCAGACAGTATCAAGTGAATTGTGCCTCCACCCTCTCTCACCTTCCACGTCTCCAAATCGGACATTTTCTCTCATAACGCTTGTTGCAAAACCGCACGCTGTGCTGCAAACTAAACCGGTTACCGGTGTAATGCAGATATAAAGAGTGATTTTTTTTTATTTTATTTTTTTTTGTCACGGGATAGAGAGAGAGAGAGTACACAGTGCAAGCGCGAATCGCATTCAAACAGGTGTGAGGAGCACAGACAATCCCAGGTGGCGCACGCTGATCGGATATGTGGCCATATAGGAGCACATCGTGAGCATCTTACAGCTTTTTAAGGGTTGAGCAACCCGCATCCGAAAATAGTGTTGGCTGTTAGAAAGTAGGTCGATAGGAACCGAGAGCGACGTTTGTTTCCACGCTTTTGTCTGTGTTCTTTGTTGTTTAGCGAGGACTGTGTGTTTTTTTTTCCAGCCTACCCTTTAGTGAAGAGCGTTTTACGCACAGGTGGGAGATACCCGCTCAGCGTACACTGTAGGACAGCCCCCCTCTCTGCTCCTCAGCGGATGATGTGAGGAAGTGACATTTTTCACCGCTGCGGTTCGGGACAGCACTGCTCCTCTGCAAACAGGTGTGCTGTCCGGGTCACTTTTGCTGGGAAAAAAACACACAAGGAGGTAGCGTCCCAAAGCCTGAACCAAGCCTCCTGGACGCGGGACAGCGGGGACCACAGGAGGGGGATCAACCAGTTCAAGTCTTTCCTTTATTAGCCTGGGCTGTTTAAACGGGTTCAGACAGAGGGAGAGAGGGAGCGATGGCAACGAAAAAGGCGTGCGTGGATGCGCCCAAAAGGAGCCGGAGTCCGGTCGTGTTGGAGGCGGAGATGTTCAGTGAATTTCAGGACTGGTGTCTCCGGACTTATGGAGACTCCGGTAAAACAAAGACCGTCACCCGACGAAAATATAACAAAATCATGCAGACACTGTTGCAGAACGACGAGTCGGATGGCGTTTATATCGACAACAGCCACATCAACGCCAAATTCAAATTTTGGGTGAAGTCTAAAGGATTTCAGGTCGGGACCAACGTTTTAGGAGAGCACAACAAGAAAGGAGCTCCAGGGAAACCCGTCCTATATGTCCCGGTCAAGTCAACGGTAAAGTGTGTGTGTGTGCGTGTGTTCGTGTGCGTGAGGATATGTGACACAGAGGGAGAGAGAGAGAGCGAGAGAGAGACAACGTGCGTGTACACGCGCACGAGATGTCCCGTTGCCGCCTATAAGTTGTCATTATTTCAGGTTTGACACATTTAGCATCTGTATGTGAATTAAATGACAACTTGTGATGTTTTGTCGTCCCGGCTCGCCCTCGTCTTCCCTCATAAAGCTTCACTTTGTCCACATCCCAACCAGAGCAGCCCTATTCTCATCCCTTGCTGCCATAGCAACGCCGGTGCCTCCTGGCAATCGCAATTGTAAAAGGTAGGCTATCATGCATAGCCATCTCGCCAGTGAGGTTGAAGTCCTGTCAGCGGCACGCTGCCGGGCGCAAAGCACGAGATAATTGACTATTGACAACATTTAGTTTGAACCGTGCTGTTCGGGTTTCGTGTGGCCCGATATGGTGATGCTGTGAGCGCGCGCGCGTGGATGCAACGGCATGTTCGTGGGTCGGGTCTGTCAGGGCACTCCGGCGTGCTCTTTGGGGGGGGGGGGGGGGGGGGGGGGGGG
>JAPZDV010000002.1:21866692-21886361 GCA_029814665.1 Acanthurus lineatus | reverse complement strand
TTGCTTAAACCCTCTCTTGCAGTGCTCATTAAGGGGCAACACATGGGCTCGCACTCATGGGTTCAAACGGCAAACACTCGCCACCAAAAACAAGAATCGCTTTATGTATTTTGTCCTCAGTCACAAGTGGACTGAAGCGTAATTCACCTGCGCATGTGTGGTGGCGATTGACTTTTTCATCAAGTGCTTAAAAAGTGGCGATGTGTCTGTTTGAGGCTGCACTTCTTTGTTTAACCAGAGTCACGCTGGGATTCATAAAGACGCGAGTTTATGTCAATGTGTGTTCATTTCAGACGCCACTGTCTGAGTGTGTGTGTGTGCGTGTGTGTGTGACTGTAAACGGGTGATGAAACCCATCCATTCCTGCACGGATGTGGTAGTTTTTGTTGGTGTATGTGGGCTCGTACAAAGAGGGGGTCGCTGATCGCATGCTCTGTGTTTCCTCCCTTCAGCACCCTCTCTGTTGCCATGGAGAGACCGTTCTTTGCTTTCCCATAGGAGGAGAAATTAACACCATTTTTAACTGGCCCGGGGGCCTCCCCCCTGTGTGGGAGATAGTCTGAGTTCTGCTCCACACACTCACACACACACACACACTGAGAAAGAGTCTTTAAGACGGCAATAATCTTCCTACCACACCGCTACTGTCATTTTTAATACCTTTGCAAGGCCAACGTTTAACGAACTGGGACAGTGTGATGATAGCCTGAAAGCGGTGAAATGGACTCTGGGATGCGATGATGTACGTGCAAATCATTTACATACTATTTCAGCGACTGGAACGTCAACAGTGCTGCCGGTCCGCGAAGGCCGGTGGGACCGTCTGTGTCTCCGGCTTGGTGGGGATATTGGGGATGTCACACACTCTATCAAATAATGTTCATCACGGGAGCAGCCGAGAGAGAAACACACACTCACACACACACACACACACACACACACACACGAGGGGATGTGGGACAGAGGGGTAGCAGCTCAGTTCACCTAATGTGGATTTAATGACAAGGGCTTTGTAATTGAGGGAGAGAGGAGAGAGGGGGATGATGGTGAAAAGAAATAGAAGGGGACAGTATTTATGAGAACAAAAAAAAAAACCAAAAACGTGATGGTAATTGTGTGTTATCCCAGTTTTTTTTGTCATGTGAACCTTTATCATGCAGTGGCTTCCCTTTAATGCACACACACACATGCACACACACATGCACACACCACAAAAGAAACAGGGATTGCTCCATTTAGGTGTCCATTAGCCAGTTGATAGATTTACAGAGGGGCGTTGGGGCTTTAAAAGATGACCTGTTGTCACATCTGCAGTGTGATAATCTGAGTCATGATGACTGTTGACACAGCCATCTTTACTCCCTACTTGCTGGGTGCAAACACACACACACACACAGAGAGGGAAAGTACCTACGCACACATCACTGCTGCCCCAACTTAAGCTACTTATTGTGCATCTACATTACAAAACCGACACACGACCTTCATGTGTTTGCTGCACCTTTGATTGACTTTTAAAGTTAAGTGTGAATCTAAATTAAGAATTTTTTTTTTTTATGTGATATGAGTGTTATGTCCGCTCACCAGTGGAGCTAATTTCTAGTGCGGTGCATCTTTTTCTATCTTTGCCGGCCTGTCTTTGTGACCCAGCTGCTTCCCATGAACCGTCCCTCCCTCCCTCCCTCTCTCCCTTCTTTCACCTCCTCCTCCTCCTCCTCCCCCTGACCTGCCTGTGTGCAGGACTGCTCCTCTCTCTCCCCTCAGTGACTCCATGCTACAGTGTGTGTGTGTGTGTGTGTGTGTGTGTGTGTGTGAAACTGCCAGCGGGGGTGGGGGCAGTCGACTCAACCCCTCCAGTCTCCTAGCAACAGAGCGGTTTGGTGCGGGACAGGGAGAGCGAGCAGGGGATGGGGGCTGGTTGTACAGTGGCTGGGGGAGAGCAAAGTCCTCCAGGATTAGAGAGATGGAGTGAAGGAGGAAAGAAGAAGAAGAAGAAGAAGAAGAAAAAGAAGAAGAAGGAGGGTGGGAGTTTTTGCGGTGTTGTTGGTGATTAGGGATGCTGACATGTCTCCTTTGCTCTTTAAAACGGCATGCTGCTGCTGCTGATGAGACCAAATATCTACAGCACCGCTCAACAGCTGTTCTCCTTTGAGATGCTTCTGCCCAGCAGACATGCACTGCACTAAAACACACACATGACATGCGCTGATACACACACTCAGAGCATGCTGCGTTCAGAGGTGAATGTTTAACTCCGTGTGCACTTGTGTTTGAAAACTAAAGAGCTCGTCTGTGCAGGGGAGCACAGGAAGGCTCTCAGAGAGCAGGACTGGCGGTGGCCGAGGAAATGCCGTCTTTCCTGTGAATTCTTACATGAGTAATAATAGCAGTCAAGAAGAGGAGGCTTAATATTAATAAAAAATAATAATAAGTCTGAGTTTCTGCTTCTAAAATGTTGAGATTTGCTGTTTTTCTCTGTTTTATTCAATTGCAAACTAAACGTGTTTAGCTTTTGAACTGCTGGATCAAAAAAAGACATTCAAAGATGTCAACTTAATCTTTGAAAATTATAATGTGTGTGCATTTTTTTTCGATGAATCAGAAAAATAATCAATTATCCAGTGCAGCCCTACACAATAGCACTGCAGATAGTCTTATAATGAAGACTTGAGCAGACTTAGCTAAGCTCTCTACCAGGTCCAACACTGGCAGGATGCTATATTCTGCATTTCTAGTTTAATTTCAGGTTGGTGGATGCACTCCCAGCAGCATATGTGGCGTGCATGATGGATATTTTGTTGGGGTAGAATTCACTGGAGGATGCAGCCGCGGTGTGGGTGCACTGCACATCCCACAGTTGTATGAGATTATCTAAATCCAGCGTGAATGGACCTGACACCATTGTCCCAAGAAACAGCAGCAGCAGCAGCAGAAGCAGCAGTGGCAGCAGCGACAGCGGCGGCGGCAGCAGTGGTGGTGGTGGTGGTGATGTCACCGGGGGGAGTGATGATGATGCCTCCAAGTGCGATAGATTACAGCTGTGATGATGAGGTGGAGGATCGCTATTATTTCATTTATTATCATTACATTTAGCCCATGCTGACAGGGGAGAGTGGCTGGAAAGAGAGAGGAGGAGGAGAGAGAGAGAGAGGGAGAGAGGAAGAGGGAGAAAAGGGAGAGAGAGGGCCGGATTAAAACAAACCCGCTCTGTGAGCTGGTTTTAGTTGCCATGGCAACGATCATTACCTTGCACATGGGAGAGCAGGAGCGAGGAGAGAGGATGGGGGGGGAGAGAAAAGAAAGACAAGAAAGAAAGAAAGACGGGACAGAGGTGAGGGATGGAGAGAGAGAGAGAGAAGATGCTGTTTGGTGGAAAAACGAGAAAATGAAATGTCAGATCCCAGGAAGTGTGCAGAAATGTCAAGGAGAAGGGGGGAGGTAAAAAAAAAAAAAAAAAAAAAGTGTGTTTCCTCAATGCCAGTGGGACAACTTTTTGAACTCGGGACCCCCACCCCTCTCACTCAAACAAGAAAAAGATCACTCACCATACAGCACCCAATCTCCAGAAAATGTCAGCTCTTGTCTCATATCTGCGTGAAAGAGGCAGAAAAAAAAAACTAATTAAACGCCCAACTCCATTTTTTCTCCCCCCCACCCCCATTTTATGCTTCCCGGGGCACTTTAAAATATCAGCAGGTGCAGAAAATATAAAGATATGATCTCATGGAGAAACTGTTAACTGTATTATAAGGAGGGAATGATGGGATGGGAGAGCTACTCACAGGGAAAAGATGGACGCGGAAGAAGACTGAGGGGGGGTGGGTGGAGGAGGAAAGCCCCATGTGGTGCTGCAGGATGGAGGCTGTTTGTCCCGGCGATCCCACTTGTATGGCGTGTCACGTGACCCTGTGCCCGGCACACCTGCCCGGGAGAAATCAGTGGCAGTTTCCATGGCGACAGGGTCAGCAGCACGGGCGCCAGAGGTGGTGGGAGGAGGGACTGTTGGTCCTGTACGGGGTCTGTGCTGTTATTTTTAAACATGGCAGACACGAGGTGACGGCCGGGCCGAGACTCCTGCACCTGGAGGAGAAATGTAAAGATTGAAAGGCCGGACAAAGCCAGTGATGGCTGTTTGAAGTTTTATATTCAGTGTCGGCGCGAGCACCTCGTGCATGGCTGTCTATTTAACTACATGACCCGTGAGTCATCCGCCTTAAAGACCCATCTTACATCACATGGATGCCGGAATATCCATTATAGACATTATCACAGATCCCCCTATATATGATAAATACATCATCTCTGTGAAATTGAAATGAGATTTTAGACTTAAACTCCGGTTTTCTGCTCGTCTTACAGTGTTCAGATGGAAACTCGGCCCAAGACAACTCCTCCCTGAAGCGTGTAGCCGTGGTTGAAGACTTCTTTGACATTATCTATGCCATGCATGTGGAGATGGGGGCCGACCCTGGCAGAGCACCTAAACACGCCGGCCAGAAGAAGACCTACAAAGCGGTGGGTATTTCCAGCCACATACCTGCAGGTTGCAGATATTGAATATATTAAAAATACAGCCAACAGTTCTCTCATGTCTCTGTCTCTTCATCCACTTCCGGCTTCCGCCATTAGCAGAGCTGTTGCTAATAACGTTAGCACAAGACAAAAACACAAAAACATCAGGAAAGTTTGAAAGTTGAAAGCACCTAAAATCATCTTTTTAAAAAAAAAACAACTAATTTTGTTCTGTTCTGAACACTAAAGTGTCCATTCTGTAACATTGAAAAAACTCTACAAGAATGCTAACAACTGAGGCTGTATACACATTAATGCTTTTTAGCTAAATGCTAACATAAGAATGCTAGCGCCCTCTCATTAGCAACCAGCTAACATGCCGGTGTTTCTTATGGGCAATATTAGCTTAGTTTAGCACGCTAGTATGCTAACATTTTCTGATTAGCAAAAGTAAATTTTAACTGAGGCTGAAGGAAATATTAAAACTTTTAAAAGTATTTAGCAATAAACTAAAGTATTTAACAAATTCAAACTCTGATATGATGACGGTACCAAGCAAAAAGTAAAATTTGAACAAAAAGTTAATGTTATTGTATTGTTTTTAAAACTATTTCTTTGACAAAGGTGAAAGTGTCGACCAAATTTCAGTCATACTAGCCTCTAGCCTGGATAAATATATCAGCTCCAGCTATAACTAGGAGTTCACGTTATAATTTATATTAATCTTTGTGCTTCAACAAATATTTTGGTAACAAAGGAGTCCAGACAGGTCATACATGCACATATTTTTAGTCAGTATCAATCAGTCTGTTATTTTAGTTCAGACTAAAAAAATATCTCAACAAAACCTTGTTTACCATGAAAATTTGTATTGACATTAAAGGTCCCCAGAGGATACATCATAACAACTTTGATGACCCTCTGATTTTTCTTTTAGCAGCAGTAGCTCGTCATAGTTTTGTTTCATCCAATACTTTGACATGGTACATATATCCTGCTTTCTGTTATAATTATGTTTGGCAGACAAACCCTGTGAATCCATAAAAACTTTTTTTTGCAATTAAAGAGTTCAGACATCTTCTCTTTTTCCTTTTTGTGTAATGTTAGTTCAAAAGTCAACAAAATATCATATTTGGAAAAATGGACACAAAGTGAGGCCGTTACTCTTTTCAGAAGGCCAAAATGTCCTCTGTACCCTGACTAAAGGCATGCAGAGACCACCAAGATTGTTTTTTTTTCTGTGAAAGACAATAGCCTTTACTTTTAGCTCTGGAAACACAGTAAATCATTTTTAGCATCTGGAGTTACCAAGGGAACCACTAACCACCTTTTCCAGGAAGACAAAGTACTTGTATATGTGTCTAGAACAAAGGCAGCACATGAGTTTACGTTACAAACTGAGGTGTGGTCTTGGGTCGGGTGTGGTGTCCTGACAAAACGAGGGGGCTTTGTATGCAGCCTCAGTGCAGTGTTGTTGGGAGGGTGAAGGGGGTGTTTGCAGGACCCCTCCTCTCCTCTCTCCCGCCCCCCAGGATTGAAAAATAAAATCATAGAGCCAGTTCCTCCTGCCCTGTAGAGAGGTCCTGTCACGTCTCATAGAGTGTACCCTTTTGAGGAGGCAGCATCACTGGGGCAGGGCATAATATGGAACTGTCACTGTGGCCTTCTGGGAGGTGCACGCTCCTCTGGGTGGCCTTTCCCTCTCAGCTGCCTCAAGGGGCCAGGAGGGGTGGGGGGGGTGGGGGCCAAAGGGGATGGGGAGCTGTGACAGCGGTAGTGGTGGTGGTGGCGGTGGGTCGGTGGGGGTGGGCACCCCTGCTGCCTCCCCATGGTCACGTGAAGGTCGCATTTTACAGGGAAACGCCAGAGGGGGTGTGGATGGGAGGGTGGCATAGCAGTAGGGACAAACACGGGGGGAAAGGCTGAGCATGAGAGAGAGAGAGAGCTGGTGATATGAGTCGGCTGTACCTGGGAGAGCAGGAAGAGGACTAAAAAAGATGACAAACATCATTTTAGTTTTAGGATATCAAAGCAGAAATATGTACGGAGCTGCAGCTGGAATTAGGCCATCCGAAGGCATCAGAGATCGCCCAGAGGGAGGATTCCTCCTCATGCCACATCGAGATAACACATAATCACTGACCCCAAACTTTCACACATGCACGGTACAAAAAAAAAAAACCCCACCTGCACACATTTTGTGTCAAACCACAGTCGCAGCTGTATCCGCTGCCATTTTTTTGTAACCCAGTCCCCTCTGCTCACTCCCTCGGCACAGATAGCAGAGACCTACGCCTTCCTGCCCAGAGAGGCGGTGACTCGGTTCCTAATGAGCTGTGGAGAGTGTCAGAAGAGGATGCACATCAACCCCAGCACTGCAGAGTTCAAAGGTAACGGCACACATCTGACCTGTGGATGGCTGGCTAATTCTCGAGACATCATTAACTGATATGCTATTTTTGAGATTAACCTTTAAGAGTGGATAATTTCTCAGATCCTTTGACATACTGACATGGAAAAGGGGTAATTACTGTGTGGCAATGCATGCTGAGATGCTAGAAAGCAATCAGTCTTGTACTACAACAGTTAGACATATTGTTGTGGGATAATTTCATCGTTAGATTAACTTTGTTATGTCACATAAGGTAGAGGTGTTCAGTGTTTGGTTGACATCTGGACTACAGACACCGAATATGAGGTGATATGATATCAGTGTTTGTATTTTGGAGAGTTTTTGAAATGAACCTTCATGAATAAAACATATTGTGTACACTCATAACCGACATGATGTAACAAAGACTCAAGAGGACCACATCTCTGGGTTTGTATAGACTCACTAAAATGATCTCCGAATCCCTCTAGTGGCCAGTATGGAGACTGCAGACTGGTCTCAGTCATTGTTTGGTTTCAGGTGTTTACATACAGTCAAGGCTACTGCTTGGATTTCAACCTTTTGCAGGATATTGCAGCACTTCTGCCTCACTCGAAGAATTTGATTATTTGATTAGCTTACAGACCAAATATGACTCCTTTACAGAGGGTTTCAGGGCAGAATGAAAAGAAATTTAATTATGTTGGTGCTGCATTTGCTGTTGTACTTTCCAGTTTGATTTATAGTCTCTATAAATCAGCATAGAGTAAAATTATCAGGCTATAAGCTTGTGACTGCTCTAAAAACCGGAGTTAGTTACAACAGTTATTTTGTAATTGTTATTCAAATGTTTTTTTAAAGGTATGGAGGATGAGAAGTGATGCACAACTGAACAATTAGTTATAAAATCACTGTATAATCTGATCTGACCAGGTGTTACAACAGTTACAAAATTAAAAACATTTATGATATATTTTAACAACCATTACCAGGTTTTGAGATTTCATTTTTAATTCCATAAATGATCACAGCAAATTCAAGAAATTAAATCTCTGTTGACTCATAAATTTTCTTATTGAGTTTTAGTTGGTTGTTCTTCAAGAAAGACAACAAAACACTTCAAAAGGATTTTACTAAGAATTTTTCTCATCAAAAGTGAAAATAATGGCCCATATTAGTGTTAAATTGATATATATTTTTTTCAAACACTCAAACAAAGATTAAGTATCTTAAAAATATATTTAAATACAAAACTTAAAAGTAGATAAAATAGACACATTTACTAATAATTAGTTTCTCGATCAGCTCGCTCTAAAGTTTATTAGGCATTAAATCAGTGTAAAGTTTTTGTACTTCAGACTGTAATTAGTTATCTGTGTAGTCTCTTATTGTGTTTTTGCTTTCTTTGTCAGAAAATGACAGACCAACCTCACTGGTCCCGGACCTCATTGATTACAACATGCCTCTTACTGCCACCTACCTGAAACAAATGAAACTGCAGTGCATGACAACCACTGAAAGGGTAAGTACCTCTCTGTACAAGTGGGCCTTGGCTGTGGTTGTGAAGCAAAAGCATTTATACAAGATGTCCTTATGGATTAATGTATTTAGAAAGATTTCCCTTTTCACTTAAATTGCATTAGTATTGACTGCACAAACCCTCTGGTTATAATCTTTTCAGTCCAGTCCGGGCTTTAGATAGAAATGCTTTGTGCAGACATCTTAATGCACACATTTTTCCTCTTAACTTTAACCTCAACACTAAAGACTCAGAGCCGTCCTCCTGCCGGTAGGAGGAGGAGCTCAGTGTGCAGTGAGGATTAGTAAATCTTCTGTGCAGAGTGACGTCACGTGTGAGACCACTCCCATGTGTGGCTGCGACAGAAACACTCAGGAACCACTGTCACTAAAGTGCAGGGAGCGGTACTTGCCGATGATAATGTCGACCTCACTCACGCATAATTAGGATTATCCGGAACAATGACCCAGACTGTGATTTGCGGGTGAGTACAAATTAACAAATGCTCGGGCTCTTGGTCGCATCTGTGTGCAGACTGAGAATGAGCAGGCCAATAATTTAATAATTAACCATCACAGAGGGCTGTTCTAGTGTTCAAGGCGACTTGTAGTAATTTGTTCCATATCTCTGCTGCAGTGGATTACAGAGCAGGCTAAAGCAGCAAATTTGTTTTGTTGACAAAAGCAGGATATTTGTGAGTGTGTCTCTCGTCTGTCGCTGCAGTTGCTTCTCAAATGTTTGCGTGTTGTTCTGCAAAACTTTTGTGATTGTTACAGTAAATCCTCACTTCTCTCTCTGGCATGTGATAAAGAAACAATCTTTATACATTCTGTTTGAGAAAAGAGTAATCAGAAAGTGCTTTAGATCTGTTTTTTATCTTGTCACATGCCTCAGTATGAGCATTAAGACTGGGTTAAGCCTAGTTAGAAAATAAAAGTGAAATGCAAAACTTTAACTACTGTAAATGTCATATCTAGTTTGTTTGTTTAGTAGTACAAAGTCTAAAAGAAGTCTAAAAAGTAAAGATATTTAGTTTACTATCACATATTAGACAAATCCTCATACATTTTTGGGAGTTTGAATTGCTGCATGTTTGACTAAAAGTGGCTTAAACTCCATGTTGAAAGATTTTAAAAACCCTTCAACTTGTATTAATCTCTGAAGATTTAGTCTACATTGTGTTTGTTTTTTCTAAATTGTCAAGACAATAAGGTTTTTTCTGTTCCATTAGAATATAAATATAAAATATCAAGTCTTTTAACTCAGTTTTCTTGTAAACTAATTTTAAAAGTAAACCCTCTATTTTATGAACTGTATTCTTTTCTAAAGCATAAACATTAATTATGCTACATTTCCACCTACTTAGAAACTGTAATTAGAGACTCTTTGCTTCTCTCTGTGTCTCTCTCCCTTTATCGCTCTCTTGGCACCTAATGGAGATGTCACTGAGCATTTTGGTCTCCTTCAAAACTCCACACAGAGGGACAGACGCATATTCCCAGGAGTATAGGCCTATTTGTGCGCTGGTGCGGGGGAAATGATGAAATGACGAGATGTATTTCTGCTCTGTTTCCGTCACACAGTCGTAGTTTTGCCCTCCTCTGCCAGCTGACACACATGCCAGCATGCATATGGGCCAAAGAGTCATTATGTTAGCATGAAGCAAACAGGCCTGTGTCGCTCTGTGAGCTCAGCTCTGTCCTGAAATGTGGTGGCTGTCCAGTAGATGACATCATTTTTGTAGTCTGAAGCCAAAACTCAGCCTTTGAGTAGTTTCTGAGATTATTCCTCTCTTCTTTGCTAATCCTCACCCCTATGGTTTACTCATACTTGTGTTACGCTACAACAAGCATCTTTAGGGGTCTCTACGTAAGAGAGTTAAAAATAGCAACGCTCCAAGAAACATTTTATTTAACAGAGACGCCACTGTATTTCCTTTTCTCTGCTGCCAGACTCCACATTTAAAATGTCCCTTCACATTTTTTTAAGTCATAAATGTACATCGAGAACATTATTGTCTCTGTTCTTGTTGTCCATAGTGGCTTTAAAGCAATTTAAATCTAAGTGATGGGGGTAAACATCCTTTTTGTTTTGTGCAAAATGCAGTTTAAAATTAATCTCAAGTCATGGGCAGATAGAGAAAACTTTCTGTGGAAGTACAAACAGAGAATTTCACACTTAAAGAATGGTAACTTTGAAAGGTGCCCACTTTATTTGTCAAACTGAAGCTTCATAATCTCTTTTACTGAACTTAAAAATGCATTTTTACTTATAACAAAGACTGTGGTGTTTGTCCCCTTTTATGAATATCAATATAACATTAAGTAGATAGTTGTTTGTGAACCAAAAATGCTTTTAGTGCACATAAAGGCAGGAAGATAACTTCAAAAAGTGTGAACCTGAGATACTAAAAAAACACAATGATGGTCTTTTTTTTCCCTCCTCCCTTTATTTTTACCGGGCTGATGAGAAACTTGGAAGTTTTTTTCAAAAGTGTGAGGATCTTTTCTTTCTTCCCTTCCCTCTTCTCTCTTCAGGATGACAGTTCGGTGAGCAGCGAGGACATGAACAGTGCTGAGCCCACATGGGTCGCAGCTGAGCAGCCTCCAGTGCCTGAGCCCAGTCCACCCAACGGAGACCGAGTCAGCAACCCGACAGCCACCGTTAAAGAAGAGGACGGTAAGACATCACTCAGCGTGGACACACAACCATGATACACTTGTAGTTGTTGTTGTCATGATATTGTTCAAATTGTTTTTGGTACCGTTCCCTTTTAATTACATCTGGAATTTGAAGGTAAACTCCTTACATGGGAGGGGTACAGTACAGATTGGTGTTACGCAGGAAACAGCTTGCCTCATTCTTTGTGGACTAATCCAAATAAATCCACTCTTACAGGGGGTGGGACACCACCACAACCCCAATCCATTGTGCACCCCTCTCTCTCAGGGTTCAGGGCTTAGAGAAGTAGGACAAGAGCCGATATTAACCTTCACGGATTAGGAACCACTGCAGAAAAGAATGAAAACAGGGCAAATCATTGAAAGGGAGAATTGCTGGGTTCCAGTTGACAGAGGTGTGCACAAAACACATGCAGAAACCATCACATGTGAAGTCAGTGCACGGCCATCAGCTGAGTTAAAAAGCTGCCACGTGCACACAAACCAGAAAGTGAAGGCTCCCTTCCCCCATCAGTGCCTCCTCGTCCTCATCTCTTTTCATATTGGCTGTTAAAACTCCAAAGATTCCCCCCCATCTGGCCTAACTTTTATTTATCTCGACAGTTGACCCCAATACGCACCTCCTAACAGTTTTAGAGAGCACAGCATGAGGCAGAAAGCCCCATCCCCCTGTAGATACACACTGAAGACAGAAATAGTTCCTATTGTAGTAAACAAACCCACATTCATGCTAAATGATGACAAACATCGACACAGCTCATCTCTGTATCTGCATCTTCGCTCTTCCCCCTGTTTCGCTTCCTCTGCCAGATGACGACTCCTCAGAGAGCGGCAGTGCCAACGGGCTGCCGGCCCTGACCTCCCCGGAGGTGCTGGCTGTGGGTGGGAACCCCCCAGATGGTGGGGCCCCTTACGGGGAGGTGACAGAGAACGGATTGAGCGCCCCCCTGGACTTCAGCACCACCTCGCCATCGTCCTCCTCAGAGGATCAGCAGCCGGTCAATCTGAGCGACAGACTGCTGCCCACGGGGAGCTCGCCGCCAAACTCGTTCCCCGCAGACCCCAACAGGAAGTACCCCATCAAAACAGAGTATGCCAACAAGGTGAGAAACTCAATTTGATTAATCAAAATTTCACTTTCTTATTGGGAAGTTAAAGAAAGCAGCTCTTGTGCCTGTTTGATGAATAAAGTGTATCCTTGTGTGTGTTTCTGTGTGTTTCTAGTCTCCTCCTTACAGCTCAGGAAGCTATGACTCTGTGAAAACCGAACTGAGCATGAGCGCAGAGGACTTGACCTCTGGTCGGGCACAGATCATTGACGATGACGACGACGATCACGACGACCACGATGACAGTGACAAGATCAATGACGCTGAGGGCATGGACCCTGAGAGACTTAAAGCCTTCAATGTAAGTAACCTGTCTTAACTGTTGCTGTTTAATCACATATATATGATAGAAAACATTACAGTACTATTTTTATCTGTGGTTCTGCACTTCTAACAGATGTCAGGTAGACCTGCTAAATCAAAAGTATGGTTATTGTGTAAATATTGTTCTTGGAAATATTAAAAATGTGGAAAAATTCTAATATCCAATGCAGGCAGGGGTTCAATACTCTTTATTTACTCTGTGAAAATCCCTATCTGTGCATTTCTGAATCTAATAGAAACATAGAGAGAATGTCGAGTTGCAAAAATGCAAACGTGAGTGAATAAGCAAACACTGGAAATATTGCCCTGAATATGGACGGTGATTCCATTTCCATCGCTCCTGTTTTTTTTTTTTACCTCCTCCCCCTCCCACTTTATCCTCTCTTCTTCCACTTCATCTCTGATGCTCCCCCATCCTCTGCCTCCTCTTTTCCTCTCTTTTGTTTCCCACCCTCACACCCCTCTCTCCCTCCACTCGGCACCCCCACTCCATTTTTCTGCTCTACATCCCCTCTCTCCCCTCCCCCTCTCCCTCTCTCTCTCTCCCCCTATCTCTCTGTCAGATGTTTGTGCGTCTGTTCGTGGATGAGAATCTGGACCGCATGGTGCCCATCTCCAAACAGCCCAAGGAGAAGATCCAGGCCATCATCGAGTCCTGTAGCCGCCAGTTCCCAGAGTTCCAGGAGCGTTCCCGCAAACGCATCCGCACCTACCTCAAATCCTGTCGCCGCATGAAAAAAGGCGGTTTTGAGGTACAAAAGTCCCCCCCCCCAGGCTAAAATGTTGTCTAACATACTATATAATCCAGAAAAACATAGTGTTTCACAATGCTGATTTTCCAAAATGTCACTGACCCTTGTTTCTAGATACGACCAACACCTCCTCACCTCACCTCTGCCATGGCTGAGAACATCCTCGCCGCTGCCTGTGACAGCGAAACCAGAAATGCTGCCAAGAGGATGCGGCTCGATGTGTACCAAGCGACGGTAAATGCCTTGGCAGTTGGTGTTGGTGAATTAGCCCAGCAGGATTTTTTGCGGAGAATGTGCCAGGACGGCCACGCATCATTAACGCTAAAACTGCACAACATTAACGGCCGTGTTCTGCCCAAACTGAAACCATTTAATTTCCCCTAGGATGAGCCTGCCTCCGTCGAAAAGCCCAACTCGAGGGACCCGGCCTCCGTGGCCCCGTCAGGGTTCTCCATCTCCAGCGCAGCTTTTGCCCAAGACCAGCTCTACACCAACGGAGGCCTCAACTACAGCCTGAGGGGATACGGGACAGTTGGCAGCAACCAGCAGAACTCTGGTGCAACACAAACCAACAGTGAGCAGCTTTTTAACAGTCGAGCTAAACCAAATAATGTGACTTTTTAATGCTGTGTAGTCAGAAGAAAAAAATATTCAAAGTGCTGCTCTTTTAAGTGAAAGGTTAGTTCTTACGATAACAAAAGTACAACATATTTTCATACATGAGTGTTTACTTTGGGTATTAAATTTTGTTTAAAGTATTCACAGCATCGAAATTAAAGATGTAAAAAATTTAACAGCTTCATGTTTTTGAAGAAATAATATCTGTTACTGAATACACCAAAGAACAGGTGGATGCCTGTTTCTTCAGTTGAAAGTGTTTCACCGAAAGAAAAAGCTACTGAAAGCTGCTGAAAGTGATGCTGGCGAATTATCCAAAACAACAGAGAAATTGCTAAATAATTTTAGTCCTTGTACAGAACATAGTGTCATTATGTTGGACAGTCTGGTCTGGACTCAAATATCTCAGCGGCTATTGGATGGACTGGAACTTAATTCTGTACAGACATCAAAGGAGCCAAGATGATGCATCTTACTGACTTCAGTGATTAACTTTGAATGTGATTTGTGAATTTTCAGTCTCTTTCTCCATTACTTGTTAATGTCAAGGTTTCTGCAAAACTAGTCACATTTCAATCAGCCTCAGGAGTACTTGGTATTTTGCATTCATTACCAAAGGTGGACATAGTAAAAATTACCCGATAAAATGTCTCTTCGTTAGCTTTTTTGCACATTAGCATGCTAATCTGCGCACAGTGTAGCTCGAGGCGTTGCTTCATTGTTGTATAACATTATTAGATACAACTGGAGTTAAGACAGAAAACATGTTTTGTGGGTTATTTTTGTAATTCAGGTAAACTTAGCCTTCAAGATTTTTTATTTTTTAAAGTCAGCATGCAGGAATTTTTTTCTTTTCCTTCTTTGATGCATCTCTAGAACAGTAGATGGGCAATTTTTCCCGACAGTTTCAGGATATTCAATCAAAATTACATAGTTTGATATCTCTACATGAAAAGATTTCTGTGGGTAAAGATGCTTCCTGATCCTTTTTTCTGTTCCCTGACTCCTGACTTGAACATGTTCTTTGCGTCCGCAGGTCCCACAGATCTGAGTATGAAGTCAGTCGGCCCAAACTCCTCCTCCTCCAGCTCCAACAGTCACGGTCAGGGAGGCGGCGGAGGCGGAGCTTCGGCTCAGCTCAGCCCTCCGGAGGTCACGGCGGTGAGGCAGCTCATCGCAGGATACCGGGAGTCTGCCGCCTTCCTGCTCCGCTCTGCAGACGAGCTGGAAAACCTGATCCTGCAGCAGAACTGAATCCGAGCCGAATCCGTGGCGAGACCTCCTCGTAGCCTGTCCATCTCCGTCGCTCTCGGTCACACATGTTTGGGCAGACTTGCATACAAAGACACAAACGTAAACGAGTGATACTGCAGTGCACAGTGGGTCCTGTAGGTATGGTACCTTTACTTATTCCCACATGTTTATGTATTCGGACGGGCCAGAACATATCACAGGCTGAAAAATGTTTATTTATGCATTTGGTTCACTTTGACCTTAGTGCCCTGTTATCTGTAGCCATTCATCCCATTCACTTCATTTTACCACTTCAACCTCCATTCGTCTCAGGAAGCGATGATTTATGTGAAAAAATGATCCACACTGGTATACAGGGGAGTACCAGAGGTGTCAACCTTACAGTAGCTGTGACCATAACGCCACATTGGCTCGTCTGTGCGGATGTTTGGACAAATTTAATGGTTAAATAGCAGTGATTTAGTGTGGATATCTTGTTTCTATCTTTACACAAGTGTAAAATATGCTGTACAGTGGCATGATTTGATCTGGTCGTTCGAGTCGAGTCATTTCTAAACGAGAACTCTCAACAAATCCACTTCTGCGTTGCTCTTTGAAAGTCTTTAGATGAATCGCTGCTAAATCCACTGACCTGTTAACCTCACCAGCCGCTGAAGGACGCGCTGACTTACACACATGAATAAAAAAATGTAGAGAATCAAAAAGAAAAAAAAGGACAGTGTTAAACAGATTTTAAGATTATGAAATTTTGACTAATAGATCCATCGAGTCATGTGGTCTTAACTCTACCTTGGTCCTTCTTTTAAGGATGTTTCAGACCAAATGAAGGCCGTAACAATCACAGCAGGTTTGTGCAGCAGTGTGGGAGTGACGACCATCATCTCTACACTCCTGATTGGCAGGGTTGTCCAGCTCTGCTGCATCTGATCTGTTAATTACCTGATTGGCCACTGCAGCATGATATTGGATCATGTTTCTCCAAAAGTTGATGCTGCTCTAACTTAACTCCCATCTGCACTGCAGCCTAATCTGAAAACTCACATTAAAATTAATGGGGGGGGGGCTTGTGTTTTTACGGAAAACACCTGGTTTGGTCTGAAACGACCCTTAAGCATGTGATTACTGAGAAACAAAGACTCATCAACCGACGGGACTTCATTTCCAGTTATTTTACCAGTAATATTTCTATCTTGAGCAGTTTCTCATTACCTAAAAAATGAGTGGAGGCTTTATAAGATGCATGGGTATGCAAATTGAGGTCGCAGACACCTGTCAGGGAAAACAAAAGGAGATTAATATATTGTTTAGACTCTGGGTTTTATAACCAGTGCTACTGCAGAAGTGGAAAAAAGGTGCAATATTGAAGATAATCAGTAATGGTGTGCTTACTGAAATGACGCTGTCAGACTCGCTGAAGCATTTTCAGGCGACAATGGGGAGCACTTTACCACAATCTCCTCCTGCTCTAACTGTCAAGTTGTAAAAAAAAAAAAAAAAGAAATGATATCCCATGCAGCATTGTAGCCAATTTCAATGTTGTTGTTTGTTGTTGAGTACTGATCTTTATCGCTGACCTCATAACCGAGGCGCTCTCGTGTGTTGGGATCAGTCATCCATAGTGATAAAAAGGAAATAGGACCTGGCAGAAAAATGAGACTTAATGTTGCACGTCTGTTTTTTTTTGCTTTGAAGTGATTTTGGGGTCATTTTGTGAACGACTTGCTCTATGAGTAGTTTTTTTTTTTTTTTTTTAAGTTGAGCTCATGCATCCATTTAGACGATTGCAGCTGCATCACGCTAACATCCGTATGGCTTTAGCGGATGCTGTGTGTGTGTGTTTGTGTGTGTGTGTTTGTGTGTGGGCTGCTCAGACAAAAGAGACCCCGTCCCCCGTCTGTGTCGTCCCCACTGCTGCATCAAGCGTCCCCCCCCCCCCTTCATCTCCACTCAGTGATATCGTGTCTGAAAAACACACTGTTTGAAAAGAAGCAAGAGACAATCTTTGAAAAAGATGTAATCACATCACAGTTTACTCTCCCAGCTTTCTGCTATGGTGTGTGTGCATGTGTGCGTTCGTGCGTGTGTGTGTGTATATGTGTATGTGTGTATGTGTGTGTGTGTGCATGCATGGTCTGAGGGCACACAAGAGAACTCAAAGCAGATCTAGAGCACAGTCTCACAACAGACACTTTCAATGGTGAGTCACTCAGCACAAAAAAAACACAAATGTGTAAGTGTGTGTGTGTTTGTGTGTGTGTGTGTGTATGTGTTGTTTTCTTTATTTTGTTGATGTAAGTGTTTGTATCGACAGTATGCTGATTTTCTGTTTGTGTATAAGTGGAGTGACCCAGTTTGTACAACATCAATCTGTGAAGATTTTAATTCAGTAGGCTGAAACATTCCAAACAAGGACAATGACTCTTCAAGCAGCCCGAAGCGGCTCGCACCTTATTGATTTGTCAAAGCTTAAGAGAGATATATTTCTGTATTTATCACAAATCTATCAAATTTATCAGTTATTTATCATAAATCAGTCTATTTCAACATCACCCATAAACATTTTACCACCACCAGGCCGGTTTAGAGTCGGATTCTTACATCCTAAATGACCATTATTTACATTTATCACCATGTCATGATTCGGCTGCGTTGCATTTACATTTAAATTCTATTATCTATTGCAAGTTTTTGGAAGCACTTTATAGCTCAGGATTAAGGTAACGTAACACAGTGATCCGAGTGTGTCTTTACCTCATTTGGTATATCAGCTTCAGTTCCAACATGTTGAGAACTGACGATCAACAAAGGACAGTTTGACGTTTGACTCAATCAGGAGCAGCTTTCATTTCTGCTTTATTGATTATTATAGAAAAAGAAAACGGCTCCTTGAAAAAGCTCTCTGGGGCTCAGTTTGAACTCGTCGGTTTTGCATGGTCCATCAGAGGGGTGTTTCAGAAAGGAGGAGGGGGTCTCCAAACAGCCTGAAAAAACAAAATGAACCAGGTCGAATCTGTTTCAAAAAGCCGCTTTGGAGTTAATGTGAAGTCTGGTTTATTTTGTAATTTAAAAACACAAACCTGAGTTTATAGGCTGTATTAAATCTTGACTGTCTGATTTTTATATTTGTGAGACTGTCGCTGTCACTTATGAGACTGTTACCTTGCAGTTCTGAGACAGAAATGGCTCTGACTGGCATTTATTGCTTATATCACCTATGATATGTCTTGTAGCAGATAAAAACACCATATGGACAGAATAACAAGGTTGAAAACTATTTCTGGAGGGCGTATATTTAATACCTTCAGACTGGCTGTCTGCCACTTTCTCGAGATGAAGCTAGTAAACTGATTCCTGGCTGTGATGTTCATTAAATGTGTTCAGAGCCGTTTATATTAAAAAAAAAAACTTAAATGATGCGAGAGGCAGTTGTTTATCAGCTTAAGTTTAACTGCAAAGCATTTAAAAGCACACATGTTGACTTAGATTAAAGAGGAAATGCCATCAGATTTTAATTATGCAGTAAAGTTCATCCCATATAAATACGTGACCTTAAGTTTTTACATGACGTGGAAACAGATTTCTGCAGAAAGAGCAGCAGTAAAGAACCTTTAGAGGCGAACTTTTGAGAAAACATATTGATCATTGGCAAAAAAAATCCATGAAAACTTGAGTCAGACTCACTTAAAACCTTTAAAAGCCTATTCTGACTTTTTTGAAACACCCCTCCGGGCTCAGTCGTGGATGTACGTTGGACCCGAGTCCTCGCACATGTCTTCCTCGTCTCCTCCAACCTGCTCGTTTGTTACCGCAGCCACAGCAGATCCTCCACACTTCATGTCGAACTCAGTGACGCCATGTCGGTCTCATTTTCCCAGCCAAAACATTTAGCTTGCAGATTCGTAAAACTGTCTTTTAGTCTCCGCTGAGCAACATTTTTTTAGCGTGTGCTGGAGTTAACTGTGATCAACGACAACCCGCGTGTTGTCATGTTGTTGTTTTTGTTTTTTTTTTATTTTTTGTTTGGTTTTTTCCAATGATGCCCAATGGATTTTTCTCTTTGTATTGACTGGACAATGTAATCTATTGGTGTTGATTAAAAATGCCCTGGTAGCTTGTGGATTGCTAAAGTGGTCAGATAAATGTACTGTATAGCTGTACAAAGAGTGATAAAAGATGTTTTAAACTTTTCTTTTTTTTTTTCTGTGGGTACAGCACTGTTTAAAAAAAAAAAAAATCAAAGTGGTTTTAGCCCTTGCCTGTTTTAACTTATCATTTGGTGGTGGTCTGTATTACTTCTATTGTTATTTATCTTATTTCAATTGTTGCCTCCTCTGCACTGATAAGAGACAGTAGCTCTGTGCAGGGGGTCGTACTGTAAACCTGTGTGAAGCTTTGTATTTTCCCCTCTGGTTTTTGGACTCAGTGAAAGTGTGATGTTTACATGTACAGTTTTTCAGAATACTTTTTGTTTTTAGCTATTTTGTTTCCCTCCTCACCTGATGGGGGGGGGGGGGGGGGGGGGGGGGGGG
>JAPZDV010000002.1:21852359-21864962 GCA_029814665.1 Acanthurus lineatus | reverse complement strand
ATTGGAATATAAATTAGTGCAGTAACAAGAAAATACACTCACACAAGCAGACCATCATATTGGAGACATTTTCCTCCCTCCATGCTGGGAGAAATTAGCTAAAGTATTGTCAGTAAAAGATTAGCATTGTGTGGGATGTTCAACACAATCCTTAATTTCGTAAATGCATAAGGGCGTACCAGCAGTTCACAAGCAATAACATAAGAAATTTAAACACACAACAGTAACTGATTACACAAAATGTTGTTTAGCAACATGTTAGCCTCAGGCAGCTCAATGCTAGCTTGGTCAGCAGTAAGCTAATTGTAAGAAAAATAAGTTTACAAGTCAAATGGTACACTGAGTGCTCCACGGGAGCATTTGTTTGCATGCAGGAGAAAAAGCTCAAGTGTCAGATAAACTGCTATGAAGCTGTAAGCAAGATGTTCAAATATGTGGCTTTCTCAGGGTGTAAAGTCAGAGGGATTCATGGTCTGTAAACTGTGAATGAAAGCAGGAAATTTCACTGAAATCCAGTTCATAGTTCGATGTTGACATCACTTCTGTTTTGACCGAAGTGGTGGAGCAACCAGACGATATCACACCAAAAACAAACACGTCTGCACAGGTTCAGAGAATTGCGTAAACTCCTTTTTCTTTATCTCATGTTTACGATGTTCTCTTTCAGTTTTGTTTATTGTTTTCAGGCTCTTGCTGTCTCTATTTTAAAGAGACGTTTTAACATAAACCTTAATCCTCTGATTGAAACTGTGGTTCTGACGCTTGACCTCTAGTATTTTTAGTGTAGTCGTCTAGTTTCATCTGGGGCAACCTCGTTTTACGTGGTTTTTTATTTCAGACTGGACACGGAGGGGCTGCTTGTGAAATATTTTGGCCATGTGTATGTAGGTCTGGAAACTTCGACAGCTGGCTTCAGAAACAGGGTCTCGTGAACATGAGCATTGTGTCCTTTCAGACCACACTCAAAATATTTTCAAGGTTAAAAACAGCTACAATGACCTCGTTATTGTCTAAAATAAATGCATCTATGACTGTTCCTGCAGTTTCAGACACAATTACCATGATTTATGAAAACTTATTTTAAAAATTTAGATTTGAGTCAATTCAAATCACCAATCATAAAGGAAGTATGTAGAACTACACTGTAAAATACTTAGAAAATAAGAAATGGTAATGCTTAGGAAAAATAACTTAAGCAAAAGTATGTTTTATTAGCTACATGTAGGCTTATTTAAAGTATAAATAATAAAATTTAAAGATACGACCCAGGTAAGTGTCTCCTTGTCATGTGATTGTTCATATATATTGTTTGTTGAATACATAACCATACATCGTATTTTTGTAAGTGTATCACAAAAAGAATTGAAAGTGATTTTTTAGTACTTTGCTTGAGCTTACAAGTAATAACACAATGTAAAAAATACTCAACTACAAGACAAAAAGTAATGTGCTAAGAATATAATTTATATAAAAGTTTGCATTACAAACAAAATGTGGACCCAATGAAAGAGGGTAAAATTTAGAAATATGGTCCCTGTGAGTGTCATTAAAATATAAATAATATTTTATTATTGTAGTTTTAATATATAATGATTAACTATATATACATGATTGTATTACAAAAGTACTGTAAGATGTCTTTAAATACTTTAATTAAGTTAACGAGTAATACCACAGAGTAAAAATACTCAACTATAAGCAAGAGTATGACAGGCCAAATTTACTCAAAGTTTTAAAGTTAGTTGTATTTTTTATTTGGAATAGTTACTCCTGTAGTCTTATAATGGTGGTTCATTGTTATAAATGATGCATAAATATTAAAATAGTATTTTAATTTGTATCCAGTTAAGCTGATTTTTACCTTTTATATATTTGTGAGTATCTACTCTAAAGCAGGCTACCTTAAATTTTGAACATGAGTGCAGTACTTGAGTAAATGTAATTAGTTACTTTACCTCAATGAAAAGACGGGGGAGTGGCTTTATTGGGGTTTTTAATGTAACAACATGACCATGTCTTAATTTATTGAATAAATCCCTCCCTTTTTTATTTGCAGTTAAACTTAATTCTCTGATATTCAACACGTGTTTTCATTTCTTTAGGCTTCAATTTGACTATTACTTGTTTATAAAGGAAACAAGTTCTGGAGGATATTTTTTAAGCAAAAGTTAAACATAAACTGCTCTTATATCATATCTGATAACCTAAAGTCAATTTTCGGACGTGACTCTTAAAACCTGTTTTCCAGAGTTTTCCAAAAAGTCCCAGACTTGATCTACACAAACAGCCTGCAGAGACGATCGATTGATCGCGGTGGGACTTTGCCAGGGAACAACTTCATGTGTTGACATTGAAAAGACCCTCAGTGACACGTGGACTCGAACACAGCGGTTCACGTTCTCGGCTCGTGCTGTTGGTCAAACACAGACCTAAACTGGAGGACACTGGATCCCCCCGCAGACTGTCTGAGCCCCTTCAGCTGAAAAGACAAATATACACCATTATACAACTATGTACAGGGTCTGCTATGCTAATACCAAGAACTGGATGTGTTTTTCTAGCTCATGTTCTTTCCTCTCCTCTTATCTGCAGTTTTAACTGGTTTGCTTCCTGATGATCTGGGGGGGGGTTTGACTGAGTCAGATCCCCCCCTCGCCCCAGATTCCAGGCTTGTCTTTGAGCCAGTTGATGAGCAGGATCCTTTGGTGCGGCTCTGCCAACAACGCCACTGAATACAAGCAAGTGATGACGAATCAGAGTTAAAAAAAGATCTGACCCAAAGAAAAAAATTTCATTCATTAGAGGTACTTTACGCAACAATTTGGCACCAATTAAATCGAGCAGAGCTGAAAAATCTGTTAATATCACTTGAACCAATCTGAGATATGGGTGGTAATATGAAGTGCGGTGCTTATAATGCACAGGTCTGGTTTAACTGGTTTTCTAGCAGTTAAAATTCCTGGTTTTCATCTCGGAGGCCTAAGTTCAACTCTGAGAATGACAACAGTGTCGTGTCTTCTAGTAAACATTCGTCATGTCGCCATACACTCTTGTCCTTGCAGAGCAATGTTTAAACTAGACGTAAAGCCTGTACATATGGCAGGTTACACAGCACTCGTTTGTCTTCTGCATAGAATTTGTACTTTTTATTTGTGCTAAAATATTAAATAAGGCACATTTAACAGTATAAGTTTGTAAAAATAGCAAACAATAATGGTGCTAGACAGCTATCTTTTAGTATTTTTCATCTATTTCGCTCTTGAAAATGATCTGTTTGAAATTATGGTTTGTCTTCTTTTGGCTGAATAATCATCACCATCTTTGTCAGTGCATAACATCTCAGTTTGTCTAAATATTCACTGTGATCACTTGAATCAAACACAACATTAAGGTCACCTACAGCCCTTCCACATTTTCCTGATTAACCTCTTCATGCCAGTCAACCATCCTCTGATTTTTTTAGCAGTGACTCTAAAAATTCCTTCTAGTAGCTCACAGTAGCCCTTTTATATCAACCCTGAAAGGTTTGACCTTAGCACTAAACATCTTATTTTAACTTTAAATAACAACTATTATATTACAGTCAAGCCTTATAAATCTTGTTCCTGCATGATTCTGCAGCATCATTGAGCAACGTATCACTTCTGTTTTGAATATTTTTCCCATCTGTCTTGTGCGTTTTGATCATTGCAACTCTGTTATTTTTACATACATATTCTGGGGATTCGCCCTTCACCTTTATGCTGTAAACTTCACACCGAGTAACCCAGACTGCCCTCGAGAATAACTATAATCATAATGAGAAGCGGTGCATGATGGGAGACCTCAGTGTCAGTGAGGTGACACGCGAGTCGGTGTTTGTGCTTGGCAGGGATCACAGGACATTTTTAGACCCGAGTGCTCCTCTGATAGGTTGCCAGGAATAGGGACGGCTTTCAGAGATCCTACAGATTTCAGATCGAGTCTCCAAACATGCTGAAAACATTAATCATGTCTTTGGTCCGTCAGATGCCAGAAGGTCAGAGTGTGTTAATGAAAATGCTCCACATGCAGGACTGAAAAGCACTGTTTGGTTTTACACAAAGATCATCTTACGAGTGCATCCAGACTTTGATCGGTCTATTCTTAGCTGCCAGTTTGCATGCTGCAAAATATTAGCCACATATTGATTTCACAGAGAAGTTCATTCAGAGAACCGGGGCATTTATTGATCACTCTGACAGTTAACCATAACCTGTGGCCTCACAGTAATAAAAATATTTGTAAAGTCCAAAAGATAAGAATTTATGCTTTTTTTTTTTAAACAAAAGCTCACAAGAAATGTTTTTTATGAAGGTTTTATTGCACTAGTTCTGAAAAAAATGGTGCCTTTGGATACAAACACATAAAGATTGCAGAGAGCATTTAAATGCATTTCAAAAATATGTTTAAAACAGATCCTGCACACATGTAAGATTTAATAGCAGCAGGTGGAAAACTTTACTTGTATGCTGTGAAGTTTCATTGAAGCATGTGTGACAAACTCTGCAGCAGCTCTGTGCTCAAAGAAACTGACCACAGATCTGCTATCACACACGTTTGGGGTAAATATCAGTGCTAGCTGCTGTTATCTTATCAGCTTCTACGTTTACGGGAAAAAAAATTCAAATGCAACTTAATTGTGTCAGTTTATTAAAACTTTATTATTTTCCTGACCTTTACTTTTCCAGAAGCTTCTGACCTACTTTCCAGCTGAGGTGAGACTTTATATAAGCCGAACTGAATTAATCGTTGCTAATCATATCAAAGCTAAACAGATTAAGTCTGTTTGGTAAATAGGCTGAATTTGTGCTCTAACAAAGTTATAAAACAGCTGCTCTGCTTGCGTGAAACACCTAAAGTACAGAAGATTTGAGGTTTCTAAGAAAAAAACTTAAGTGTAAGTTATTTTCCTAAATAATAAGAATATTTTTCCTGCAGCAGAAGGAATGAAAAGATTAAAACAGCTGTATGAAAACAATGAAGTAGAAGAAGGACAAAAGTTGGGCTGAAAAGCATTTTTATTGACGAGTATTAAAAGTGTCAAGTCACAAGAAGAACAACATGGAAAAAACTTTTTACATTCTTGAGTTCTCTTAACTTCTGGTCACAATAAAAAGATACTATACACAGGCGAGTATGAAAAGCAAAACTCCACGGACTAAAAGGTAGGACACATTCGTCATCACCATCATCATCTCCTTCCGTCTCTATGTGATGGATGGCAAGCTGAGGGTGACGGAGGTGCATGGGGAGGGGGTGCAGGGTGGGGGGAGGGAGGGTGAGGCGCTGGCAAGGAATGGAGTCGTCTAGATGGAAGTTGGTGAAGCGGCCGCCGGCTCAGATTTTCCGCTCTCGCTGCTTTCGCTGGCTTGTCTCTTCAAAACCATCTCCCTGGCGATGCAGGTCACCTGACCGTTGGTGACGGTGTAGGTGCCGTTCCTGAACGCAGCACAAAGAAATGACAGCTTTACTCCACAAAACCACATAAAATAATAAGTTCAGAGTGGTTATGTTCTGATATTGCGACACTCACTTTTGATTCTCAGATCCGTTCAGCATGCCGGGCTTCGCAAAGAAGAAAGAAGTCCACCAGTGGCCTGAATCTTGCCTTGGAAGTCCTGCGAAGACCAAATGAAAAATTAAAAACAGGAAGTCACACTTAAATAAAAACAACTAAGATGAAAAATGAAGCTTTTTTTATTACCTGGGTGGTGTGGAATGACCTCTCCAATGTACTCAGCGCTGCCACAGGAGCTGCTGCTGGACGTGGAGCCGAGGCGCCCTTGAAAAAAGATAAAAAACACACTTTCTTTAAGAAAATTCAAGGATTTCTTATCAAGGACACAAACAGGCTTTCATGAGGAAATGAAACTACTGGCATCAGATGCAGAATGAAAAAAAAATAAAGATTTTTTCTTCTATTTTTGCCATTCTCTGACATGAATGCAATATAAATGCATATGGACCGTCTGACTCACTTCTGTAGTAATCATGGGTGGCGACTAGAGAGCCACTTGCTGGAATTGCTGCCATTTTCTCCGACCTTAGGTGGAAAACCGCTCAAAGATGGAAAATGGTAACCTGGAGGAGAGACAGAGGGAAAATAGGAGGCACAATTATTATGGAGGCTGAAGTTGAAATAACATAATGATCTCATTTCCTTCAATTGTACCTTCTTTTATTGCATATTTTCTTGCATTTTGTGTGTATTGTTACAGTTATCACCAAAGACACAGTACAAAGAAGCTGCCTGTGTTTTATGGAGACATGAGGTCAGGAAGTACATCTGCATTGGCAGCAGTCAGGAGCCATCTCAGTGCATTCATGCCCTACGTGCTGCCTTCACTTGCAGAGTGATTAAAGTACAAGCAGCTGCTTCAAGCATCTGAATTCCCGTGACTCAAATAACCAGAGAGGTGCGTGAGATCGTGCCCACATGTCCCGCTGGGCTCCCCCAGCTTTGTGCATGAGCTGGCTGTGACCTCTGAAGTGACCTGACTACAGATGATTCAGTGTTCTTGGTGAAATAGGATATTTTTAATCACTGGTAGATGTCCAATCTGCCTCTAGGTTAGATCAGGAAATTATATATGGCAGGGCTCTCTCTGAATTATTTAATAATAACAAAAAACTTGAGATTTTTCTGCATTAGCAACTCAATTTCAGGAATAGGCATTTGTTTTTGCATATGTATTTCATATTTTACACAATTTGTTTTAAAAATACTTTTTAAAAAACAATTCTAAGAAGAATATTTTAGCAACCTGGAGACTGAGAACCAATCGCAGCCTGCAAAGCTTAGCAACAGGTGAGCAGCAGATGGTTTCAGGGATTTCAAGGTGCAGACAAATACAAGTCTGGATAAGCACAGCAGCTGACGCATGAACACACCACATCTGAAGTGACCTGACGAGAATTTAAAATGTGTGCTTACAAAGTTTTGTGAACTTTCAAAAAAAGAAAAATATCACTTTTTGTAGTTTGTAAAGAAGGTGGGTGTTGAATGTGAGAAGATACTGAAGAGAAAAAACGTTTTTGTTGCAGTTTAAAAGTTAGAAACACAACTAACAACGCAGCTTTTAATGTGACAAAAACTTTAAATAAAACACTTTTCACCTACCTTGAATATTAAGATGTTGTTGTTGTTGTTGTTGTTGTTGGCACCGGATGCGGCTGAAAGGTGCGGATGGCTTGAAGTTTAAAAAAAAGGCGCTAGTTGTTACAATGGCCCATTTGTGGATGAACTCTCCGCGTTGACCTCTCCCGGTCAATCCTCTGCTGCTGTCGCTGACTCTGCAGGCGGACCGCTGCCTTTTATAGGATCTGCACGACCCGGCGCGTGCTGCTGTGGCACGGGGGCGGAGACAGCTAATGGGTCAGCCTCGAGGACACTGGGAACGTGCTGCTGATCCGCTTGGTGGGGGGACTCCGGTGACGCTCGCGGAGGCTTTGGAGGGGCTTTAATTAACCTGCTGACAGACGCGGAGGATGATGGAGATCCGCCTCAGTGCTTCAGATAGCGGCGGCTACTGTGGAGCTGTGGGGGGAAGATGGAGACAGACTGATAAAAAACACATGATTTATACTTTTAATTTACCTGACACTGAACTCGGGCAGTTATTTTCACAAAATCTCTCGAAACATAAAGGGGGCAAGTTGCTAACTTAGCTATACGTCCATAAATTAGCTAGTTAATGTCTCTGCGAGTGGCGGAAACTTGATATGTTTTTGCTATGCTATGTTTTACCATGTTAGCCTTGAGAGAAGACGCGTAATGTGAATTATTGTTATTATTTTACTGTAAACTGGCATTTGAGTGTGCTGTGCTGTAGATACTCAAAACAGTGATCTGTAATGTGATGGAATAAATTTTATTGGATTACTAAGATTTGCACAGCTCCCTGGTGGTCTAGTGGTTAGGATTCGGCGCTCTCACCGCCGCGGCCCGGGTTCGATTCCCGGTCAGGGAACACATCTTTTCTCGGTCATCCTTTACCCACTGCTTCTTTGTTCCAATCGGTTTTGGTTGCAAATTATTTCTGATTTGCAACACTTGTGTTTTAGTTATAATTTTAATTATTATTTGTTATTATTAGTTATTTTAGTTATATTGTAGAGACAGTATAAGTTCACATGTGTATATAGGGGCGCACTCTCGTTACAGTGACCTCAGATGTTGTTCCTGTAATCCGCTGGAGCCACTGTCCTAGTTTTTAGTGTCTATTTCAACTAGATACCACTATGTATTTTCCACAGCTGATCTAGTTCGTCCCTCTGCCTTTGGTATTTCTCTAGCCTTTCACGCCCTTTCTTCATGGTGTCAAATTGCTTTATATATATATATATAGGTTTTCAAATGTACTAATCATTTAAATGTTGTAATTAATGTATTTGTATAATGGCAATAAAACTATATCTTGAGCTAAATCTTGCACACTACAGTTATAGTCCCTCATAATACATGTGAGGTTATCAGATAAAACTTCTAAGAGTGTCACTTTATGATTTTAGTAAAATCTGACTCAGCAAAGTAGTAGGAACAAGAACTTGCACCAAGTTTGCATACAGTTTATAAAAACTTTTGATACATTAAAGGTCTCTAGCGCCACCCAAAGGCTCAACATGAAACATGGTCACTACCAAGGTTGGCCTCAGCTTTGGAAACATCTTATCCCAGAAATAGCATTAAGATAAAAAAAAAAACACCATTCTTGGTAAATTAAATCTGTCTCTGTGATCATCAATGGCAAAAGACGACACACCATTCAACTGACTTTAATTGAAAAGTTTTAAAGTACAAAAATACTTTATGTTAGTGATTTTCTGTATTGCAAGTGTTACAATTAATGTCAATGAATGCATATTATAGGTAATTCCACTTATTTTATACGGGTTTCCTGAACTTGGCTCAAAATAAACAATTATTAAATTATATTTATCCAACATGCAGCAATAAAACATTCACATTTCAGAGGACTATTTTCACATTGAAGTTTAAAATAACTTACAACAGCAGATTTAATACATTCTATTAGTCATATCATAATAATACAATAGTCAGAAATAACCAGACAAGTTCACATTGACAAGGGAGCAAAATAACATCCTTTCATAACTTTACATGATATTATAAACAATTAACTGTGGTGTGTCGGAGGGATCCCTCTTATGTTCTGTGGCGTGACGATCTCCTTTCAAACCCTGAAGTGTCGCCGTTACTTGACAGGCTGCCAGTCACCTTGTCCTGTGTGACAGGAAACAGGTGATCAATACCCATTTATAGTGAGATCACTTTGTGCTCTTCTCTTTACAAACTCACCTTCACGTTTCCAACCATTTCCTCAAAAGACTTGAACGTGGAGGAATGTCTGCAGAGAAATGTGACAGCAAAGGACGCTGAACTTTTTTTACAATCTTCTTTTCTTTTATTTACTAACTACTATTTAATAAAAAAATATTTTACAAAACAGCAGCAGGAAGCATAAATAGGAGCTGCAGTGACAATCAATTATGTTTTACCTCATACTCGGCACACTGATGGAGTGGTTCAGGGCGCTGGGTGAAGAAGCAGAATAAGAAAAGAGAGTTTGAACATTGAAAGTGACAAATAAAGCTCAAACAATAACATCATTCATAATCAGCAAAAGCATAAAAATAACTTAAGTGTTTTACATGTTTCATATATAATTTGTGCAGGACTGCAAGCAAGGATTATTTTCTTTATTTTTCAACCTGTCAATTATTTTTATGATTAATGGCTTAAATGCTAATTCCAAAAAAATATCTGAAAATTTAAAAAATGCAAAGTACAATATGCCAAGCCTTAATGTGGTGATTTACAAGAATCTGTTTTGTATGAACAGGTTCAAAAATCCATACAACAAATCAAAATATATGAAAGTAATCAATTATCAAAATTATTGACATTATCAATTTTTTCTTGAACACTAATCTAATGTATTATTTTTCAAACTGTTTTGGCCCTGCCTCTGAGTTTCACACACAAATGCGATCTGTAGGATCGTCAAGTAGTTACCACAGCTGTCATTCATCATATTTTACTTTACATTTACCAATGTCCTTGTCAGGACACACAAACACAAACAAACAAACAAACAAACACACACAGACTGTTTAGCTTCACGATAATAAGCTCAGTTCAGCGTCACCGCTCTCAGTTCTTACCGTGGGGGGCTCGGGAGAGGCAGAGCTCTGTTGAGACAAAGACAGATACACAAATAACGTCACAACAGCTTCTGCTTCCACATGGATGAGAACAACAGACTTATCAGCCACTGCTGCTGATGTCCAGCTGCACTCGTGTTATTGGATTATGGTCGCTTACTGGCTAAACAAAATGTAAGACCGGAGCGTCAAGCTGTTCAAAACATGGGGACTTGAGGACTTGAGGACTTGAGGAGTGGTCGTAAACAGTTCGTTCTGTCGTCCTTCACAGAGCACAGATGCTTTAAGAGGTCAGCTTAAATTATGTGGAAGTTTGAGTGTTTTATGTGGAAACAAAGGCAATACTGAAGCATCACCTGCCTTTAAGTTGTTTTTTTATCTAAAAACTTGTTAAAAATAAAATATTAAACTTATAAGTTTATTTTTGATAATATTACTGTGTTTTTATGTCAAAATTTGTTCTAATCAAACAAAAAAATTACAAAATCCTGTTGCAGCATTGACTTTAGTGGCAGTACAAATGTATCTATATTTATACATTTTTTTAAAATTAGCATAATTTTTGTTTTATGCTGAACCTTTGTATGCTGGGGAGATTTTTTTTGCATTTTTCCTCTGTGTGCATCAGCTCCTGACTTGAAAAATAATTCTTCTGTCTTAAAATATTTGGCTCAATTGACCAAAGTAAGATTTTCCCATAATGATACCTTCTGCATGACTTACATGCAGAGTTTATTGTGCCGAATGTGTAACATAAAGAATAACAAAAAAACATTTTAAGCTATTTCCTTCTGCTCATTTTTGTTTTTTTTATGACTTATTAATCACTTTCGAATAAATAAAATTGGAAAAAAATGGAGCTTAAGTCTTTTCAGGGGTTACAAAGTAGGAGTCAGACCAATCATGAGGTACCTCATCTCTGCCAGCCTCCTGGTGATGACCACGCCCACACTGGACAGTGCAGAAGACGTCACCTGGCCTGCATGAGAGAGACTGTCCCGTGTCCTCACATACCTGCAGGCAGAAAGAGGTGGCTGACTTCAGAATATGAAAGCACACATGTGACACTTAGCAGAGAGGAGAACATGAACGTATGAAAATGAAACAGTTAACAAGAGGCTTCGGTCCATATGGCTTTCATACTAACACTTCAGGCTATTCATGCCGCTCCCTGTCAATACAACTGCCCCTTGTGCTAAGTCAGGCTGTAAGGCTATTAACAGGGCACCGATCCTATTTGACCTGGAAAATCCCATCACTTGCTTCTTAGAAGAAATCCCTCTTTGACATGTGAGCACAAGACAAAAACACTGGGAATTCCTCGCGCCAGGAAATGAGACACAAACATTTTTTTACAGGATATGATGCACACATGACCACCAACACTCACGCGTTGGAGTGGCTGACGTCCTCCAAAGTGGCAGAGGCCGTGAGATACCTGTGAGAAGAGCAGGACATGCACAAGTTGGCAGGTTATTACCTCGACTTAAGACAGAAACCGCGGCAGTGTAAAGTCACTAGTGTGCTTTCCAAGATTACGTAACATGAAGTGTCACATGAAGACAATGCGTGTCGCATGTTCTGCCAGTGGAGAGCTCGGATGTCTTAAAGCAGGTAAGACTACAGAGGCGCATTGTGGGGATTTTAACCATTGATACCTCACTGCCAATTAATGTGACGGATATAACGTCACAGAGAAAAACTACACAGCCAGTTTTAAACATGCAACTTACGGAGCTGATGTCTGGACATCGTGCCAGCCTTTGGACAAGTTCTGTTTGATGTTACTGAGAGGACTCAAACCCAGCTGCCTCCTGATGTCCGCTGCATATTTTTCTTTGACCAAAAGCACCTGTCGCAACGTCTGAATTTCCTCCTCCGTCTGTGCAGGAAGAAAAACAACAAAAACAGTTTAGTCATTAGAGGAAAAAACAGTGACGGATGCTGCAAAATGTGCTTACTTTTTCCTGCCTTTTTGCAATATACTGTGTTCTGGTAAACAGCCCACAAGAGCTGCATCACCTTGGAAAGCTCAATTTGTAGATAGTCTAAGTCCTCTTCTGTCAGATCTGAGGGCGAGCATCCATTTTCTGGTATCCTTGAGGAGAAGCTCATTGATGATGGAGTGCCACCAAAACCTTCCGGAGGAGCATTGATGGAAAAATACAGATTAATAAATATTAGATACACAGATAGACAGATCAATAGATTGCTAGCTCGATATACAGATAAAAAAGTAAATTATAACAAGCATAAATAATTTATTATGAGAAGTTCTTGAATGAAAGTAATACTTCCAAACCTTTCAAAAGAGGCATAGGGGAAAATAAATGTTAGATAGATAGATAGATAGATAGATAGATAGATAGATAGATAGATAGATAGATAGATAGATAA
>JAPZDV010000002.1:21823490-21833889 GCA_029814665.1 Acanthurus lineatus | reverse complement strand
GGGAAAGCATGTTTTATGCTACTGGTTTCATGTCGGGACTCTGGGCGCTCATTGTTTGGCAGTGTTTTTTTAAAAGGTTAAGAAAATACGCTGCTCAGTTGTGTATCGCTGAACAATGAAGTGACCATGGGTTGTTACTGAATGTTTATGAACCTTTCTTAGCTCTGCTTCCTGATTTTAGCGCCATCATAAGGTCACATATTCATTTATTTAGTGAAGTGTCTCTGCTATTTGACTGTTGGATTGATTATATTGTCATTGATGATTACTAAAATCAGCCATGACTGTATTGACCTCTTAAAATTCCATCTTCAGGTTAAAATTCAATCTCTTGAATAGTTTAAGTAGCTTTATCTGCAGATGCACAGTTCTGTAGGATACACTTACTAGATAAAAGACCCACAAACAGTCATGGTTTGTTCAGATTTAGGCACCAAAAGTACACTTTTTCTCTAATACTTTGGTTAATGATAAAATATCTGATCTCATGCAACAGAACTGTTACACAGGATCGACTGAAAAGTCAACTCTGTAAACAGTTTAAAAAGTGGCAGGTACTTTAAAAAAAAATACTTGGCTGGACAAAATGTTCTTTGATATATTGTCTACTGTTGCTATCTATGCTAACCTCTAACCACCGTGTTGTTTACTAACCATCAGCCTTTTCTGTCACTTGCTAAAAGAAGCTTATATCTTGAAGTCTGTTTCATTATCTCCAAATTCACACTCATTCAAATGCAAAATGAATGATATGCCCAGCAGCTCTAGCTGTAGCCATGAGTGGAAATTAGCATGCTAGTAGCTTGCATAGCTTATCTGTACTGTACATTTACATCTAAATGTTTGTGTCTCTTACAGTTTTAATCAACACAATATGTCCTTTTGTATGTTTCAGGTGAAGTTACACCCAAACAAATAAAGTCAAACAATAACTCACAATGGAGTCTGTCAAGGAAACTCTGGCTGAGACTTTTTAAGAAGCCTCCTGTGTGGTAAAGCCAACATTCTTCAACCCTTTCATGTTTATAAATATACACGCTTTTTTTTTAGATTCCCAGCCTAACCTCTTTTTGTCTTTGTTATCTTATCCTCGTAAGGGCCATGGTGTTTGCTCACATGTGTATGTGCAGCACCTCCTTCACTTTATTGTCATGGTTGCCAACATACTTCAAAGAATCATTTCCACATGCCAAGGTATTTGTTTTCTCCACCATATGTTGTTATTTTAGCCTGCGACGGTGCTGAATTTACTCTCAATTGTTCCACGTTTGAATCCCCAGGCTTCAGACGACTCAAAGCATCAACATTGTTTAAATTCCATAAGAAAACTGGTTTATGTTCTTCCAAACCTGTCTCTTCTTGCAGGGATGGGTGTATAATGTCATTCCATGGCTAGCTGCAATGCCATCAGCACTTGGTGGAGGATATATTTCAGAAATGCTCATAAATCGAGGTATTAATCATGAGTCATTATTATCTTACTGTGTAAAGTGTTATTAAGTGCTTCACCATACCTTCTGATGTAAACAAGTCTGTTTTATACTTTGTGTGTTTTTTTTCTGTAGGATATGGTGTAATATTTGTGAGAAAAATAATGCAGGTAAGAGTGGAAAGATAAATCAGTGAACTTACAGTTGTTTTGAGTGATAGGAGTTGTGTGTTTGTGAAGGGTTTGTGTTGCTGAACTGCTCAGGTGTTCAAGATGGAATTTTTTAAGTGTTTCAAACATGTAATTACAAGCCGTAAAACTCTGAAAGGGCACCAGAGGATGTGAATTACTGTCACAGTTACAGTGCAGAGCGTCAGACACTAAATCGAGTTTTTATCTCATTGAAATAAATATTTATCAAGTTAAAAGTGACAGTACTTTTATATGATGGACTGTTCTTTTTAAATATTTTCATTTCTATCTTCTTTCACTCTCAGTTCTTTGCCATGGGGGTGTCCAGTATGTTCCTAATGCTTCTTTCTGGGGCCGTCACATTTCCCTCTGCTGTGTTTTTGGTCACAGCTGCTATAGGTGTATCTACCTTCACCAGCTGGTAAGTTAGATTTAAAAGATTCAAAAGATCCTGCGCTTATGTTAAGACTGTTTAAACAACCTCAAGTAATTACTGTCACTAATTATAACTTATGAGAATAAAAGATCAGCTGACAAAATTAAGTCAAAAAGTCAATATTTAAAGGATGATGCTGGAGTTATTCCATATTACTGTAAAGAGGAAACTGATCTTGTGCCAAATTGTCTCTCATTACTGTCTGAGTTTCCCTCCTCTAACCCAACTGAACTTTACTTTATTTAAATTACACTTTCATGCACATCACAGTCAATTCACAGCACAGAGAGAAAGCCAGAACCAAAAGAGAGGAGACAGAAGTAAGAAAAACAAACATAAAATGGAGTAAAAATGAAAATACTAATAAAATCACTTGGCAGCACAAATCAGTGGGAGGTAGGTTTTTTCTGCATGACAATGAAGGGAGAGATTGTGTTTGGTTTGTAGGGAAACTTGCGAGCAAGTTCAGACGTACTCACTCTGCCTGCTGCCGCACTGTTTACCCGAAAGCATTGCAAAAGCTCCGCCTCCACCTGTGCACCCACCTGCACGCTGAGTCTGACGTCCCCCAGGTGGGAAGAAAAGTTGCTTTGTGGCTTCCTCTCTACCTGTTGTTTTACCAGTCTCTGTCGTGTGATTTGGATAACTAAAGCGGCCTAATGGGAGTGTATAAATAAAGGAAGTGATTGAACCAAATACAGAAACTTTGATTAAAGTAGATTGGATTGGAAAAAAATCTGCTTTTTAGCATTTTAGCATTCAGAAAAGCGCAGAGTAATGTATTAAAATAACAGCGACGTGTGTGTGAGAATACTCCCAGAAAAAGTACAATATGAAAAGTATTAACACAATGAGCAGCTTAAACAAATAGACTAAGATAAATAAAGCTTATGCAGCAGTTACCGTGTGCATTTGAAGGTATAATTAAAGAGTCAATACAGAGTGCAAGTGTAGCTAAAAGCCAGCAGCAGACATTAAACAGTCAGTTATGAACTTAGTGTAAACAACAAAGAAAAGTAGTACAGACAGAAATATGAATACGAATACCTTAAAGGTCAGACGTTCAATAAGTATGAACGGTTACTCAGTAACAGAAGTTGTGGCCCTTCTGCTACTGGTTTGTGCTGAAGTTCACAAATACATAAAATTATTATTGTAATTTAATTATTAAAATAAGCATTTGTAGGGGACTAGTTCCAGCAGCGGATTAATACACATTTTGAGCTCCAGCCCCTGTGCTTAGAGAACATGTTGTTCTCTTTGCAATGACTCATTAACTTGTTTTAAACAGTTTTTAGTACCATTTATTATTTTTTCTGTCAATTATAAAAATACAGAATATCAGTAGAACTGTCCTTTACTCCCTGTCATATTTTTAAAGTGTTTCAATTAGTACATAAGAGTTGTCGTTGCTCAAAGGGCTGCAGATTTAGTTGGTTATTTAATGAGTTTCTGTGTGTTTCAGCGGTGTGTCTGTGAACGTACAGGATCTCACCCCGTCATGTGCCGGTGCCCTTTATGGTGAGTCTCCATCAGCCTGTATTTCAGTTTTTAGTTTTTTTTTTATTAATTTATAGAATTTTAATAATTTTTACTTTCCCAAAACAGGTTTTATGAATATGTTCGGTGCTTTTATGGGTACGTATGTAAGATTTTTATTCGAATTTCTTTACTCAACAACTATTAAACCTGAAACTCTCAATTGTTACTGCTGAAACTAATCTTAAATATCTCTTTTTCGCGTGTGTGTGTGTGTCACATAGGACTGGTGTTGGTCTCCGTGTCCGGTTACCTGATTGAGGTCACGCTCTCATGGGTCACCGTGTTCTCCCTCGTCACTTTGGTAAATTTCACGGGCCTCGGGATTTTCCTCATCTTTGGAGACGCTCAGCGTGTCGACGTGGAAGATTACAGCCAGGTTATTGTGATTTGACCAAGACTTTTTTGGTGGATAACAATCTGTGTTGTATTTTGTCAAAATTGGAGTTAATTTTGACTTATTCTTTGCTGAAAAGGGCTGCGAATGATGCAAATTTAATATAAACACATTGTAGTGTTTAACAGATGTAACCACAGTTTGGCTGGTGTAAATTTACTCTTTCTTTGTCAGTGTTTTGACAAAGAAATCACAGTGTGCTGATCGTAAAAGTGGAAATACAGCTCTTCCTCTCTTTCAAATGAAGGAAATTTGAATATTGCAGGCGAGTTTTTGTTTTTTAATGTTTACTTTAAGTCACTGTGGAAAACATGGTGTGTGGCTGCATTGTACAAATGTTTATTACTGAATTAATATTTAATTAAAATCTGATTTCCTTGCAGAAACCTTTACATTAATGATGAGAACATGCAAAATGCAAGCGGCTGGTCACTGTTAGCATTTAAAACATGGCAGATGAGTTTATGCAACACTCCATCAAAGCAAGAAACAATCCATTTGTCAGAGCGGTGAGACTTGGGATGTGAATTTCTGGAGGATTGAATTTAACTCTCGGTTAAGTTTTGATATGCAAAAGGCAACAGGAGCTAAGCATTCAGCTCATGTGATGACAGGGTAGGAAGACGGATTAAAAGACTAAAACCAACAATGTGTGTCCATTTATCTATGTTTTTTTGACCTCCCCGACTGTGGTTGTAAGCGTGAATCATATCAGCCTTCATGTTTTCATCTCAATGTGCCATATTTGCATTTAGCATCCCATTTCTTCACTGTGTTGTAAGGAAGAGCGCCCCCCTCCAGTGTATTCATGGATCTCCTCGAGTGAGCCCCTGAGACAGAGGTGAAGGCTGAAAATGAACATTGCTGACTTGCAATTTTCAATTACCTGAAACAGAAATACAGCAACAGTAGTTAACTTCAAACTTTTTGTTTACTTAAAGACTTGAACTGCATGTGCATGAAATGAGAGCTGTGTAACAAATCTCCTTCTACTTTAGGCCATGAACTTATCAATCATGCTTCTGCTGTTTTTATTCCATCATTTCACACGGAAATTCAGGCAGCACATCTCCTGTTACTTCTAGAAAACAATGTTTTTTATTATATTTAAGTTGGAGGTTATGTGTAAGTTTTATCTGTTTGTTTTGTGTGCAGTGTCATTAATGTTTGAGATTTTAAAAAAAAGATTTTTTTGTTCGTTACCAGACACAAATCTGTTGAATTTGTAAATAATAACATTCTTATAGTTATTTATTCAACTGGACACTTTTTTTTACCAAGTATTTCAGTTTTTGTGGTATTGTACATTTTGGCTGTGGTGTTAATAAAATGTCACATTTTTGTACATATATTAGTGTTTGTGATTCATTTAATGACCATTAACTCCCCAAAAGACTCTTTTTGATCATAAATGGTTGTGTTTCCTGTTTGTTGCTTTAACTAGATTAAACAGTTTAAAGGAGGAATTTAAATGTATTGATTAATCAAACTTAAGCTGTCATCCATTTTTCTTCATGTTGCTGTTATCAGCACTGTCATATAATACTAATATTATAACTAATATTATAAGTAATGAGTAAAATTATATTCAGAGGTAACATTTTTTTAAAAAAGGGAAATGTTATTTTAATATTTACTATTATTTAATATTAGCCAAATTAATTTGTTATTAAGCCTGTAATAAGACATAAGACATGTTCCACTGTAAAAGGCTGTAAAAGGTCATGTTTATATTTGTCTACATGCCATAATTACTACCAGATGTGTATTTGGATGTTTCTTCAATCCTTCTGCTTTGAAATTCTTCGCAACAGATGACAAGAAAATTATCTGATTCTTCTTCATTTGCTTTCAAAGATCTGTTTTCCCCCCTTTTTTTGTTCTGAGAAAGAACAGAAACAAGATGGACGACATGGTTTCACAATAATAACAAACATATGTGGCTGAACTTCTTTAATAGAAGTTCTGGGGGAAGTGTCTCACTTTTGGAGCCGCCATCAAGTGGCCATTAGAGGAACTGCAGCCTGGGGCGCTCCTGTGTTTGCTTCATGCTCTGCTTCATTCAGCCCCAGCTGATGTTGACTCCAGTGACATCACCTGAGGCAACATGACTGACTTTGCAGCTCCGTCTTGAGCCACTAAGAGCTTCATTCTGCAGTTTCCAGCTGTGCAGCAACATTTCCGGATATCCACTAATATTGCAAGTTGCACCGAAAAAAATAAGATGCAACTGATATTATATTAAAAGGTCAGAAATGAGACAATAGAGGGCTCCTTTGCGGTGTGAAAATGTTGGAGGTTGTGGTTTCAGCACCGCGGTCAGCGCACCTCGCAGCCCGCAGAGATGAAAAAAAAAAAAAAAAACGCCACACCGACAGGCTGCGTTTTATTAACCCGGCGTGCGTGACGCTTTAATGGGGGCAACATCCAGCGGATCCACGTCATGACGTTATTGCTTTAGCCTATGAGGACGGAGGCATGAAAGCCGCACGCAAATCAGGACTGGGAGGCTTTTGATGTAGAGAAATGTTTGCTATAAAAAAAAGGAGGAATGAAATAGTCTGTTTTATTTTTAAGCTGAAGGTCTGAGCGGACTGAAGCGCGTCTTCATCTCTGCGGGCATCAAAGCCTGACTGGACATCTTCACCGGGCCTGTCCGCCTGCATCCACCGATGCCTGCACTGTGGACGGACGGCATTGTTTGACCCGCTTTAGGCCACTCACACGTCTCATCTCTTGCATCACATAATGCGGGGATGTTTCCACCGAGGAGTGTCAGCTGAGGACCTGAACATCAGCTGCTGTGCGGCGGAATGAAGGCGCGCAGCTGCGCACACCGGAGCCGGACCCGAGGAATTGGACTGTCAATTATGGCGTTTACAAGAGGAGCTTCAGTGTGTGTGTGTGTGTGTGTGTGTGTGATACCCAACAAGGACAGTAATAATAATAAGCGTGTTGTGTGATAATGCGTGTTTAAAATGTAAGATTTGTGTCAGAGTGTCGCTTTATTGCTGTTAAATACAGATCTCGTATGAGCGCATTTTAAATACCCTCGCATGGTGCTGATGGCGCTCGGGCCTGTCGTGTCATTCGTGTTTTGTGCGTGTTTTTCATTCCGTGATGCTCAAAAAAATAACGCTCATAAATCTCCAACTTTCCCCCCCTAAGAGACGAGGATTGCCGCTCCTCGTGTTCACGGCGGACCTTGATTTATTAGCCATACAATTAAGGCACGCGGTGAATGCCAAGAGAGGAATCACACTCTGCGCGTCCTGCATCATTTATGAAGATGGAGAGATTTAAAACATCCACTGAGAGAGAGAGAGAGAGAGAGAAAGAGAGAGAGAGAGAGAGCCTGTGCTTACACGAACAAAGACTGCCTTTTTTCTGGACGATCATGACCGACATTTCATTAAACTGTATTGCTTTTCTTGCACATTTTTTTAATGTTTCCACAACGTCACAGAAATAAGAGATTCCCAGCCAAGATTTATTATCGGGGCCTTTACCTAATTTGTACAACTTCAATTTAAATTATGGTGTCAAAAAATATCAGAGCAGCATTATTAGTAATTATTCCAAAAGGTCCAAGTCCCAGTGATGAGTTGTTGCTAACAATCCAAACCAAAAGATATTCAATTTATTACAATTCAAAACAGCAGAAAAGCAGAAAAATCTGATTATTTGTAATTTTGGTTAATGACTAAAACAATTACCATTTTGTGGGCCAATTGATCCCGTTTCTGTCCCTAAATTATCATATTTAATGAACTGTTTAAACTGTAAAAATTTGTCCACTTTTTTGTTTTTAGGAGCTAAATAAACACAAATATGTAATAATCTGGCTGATTTGCAGAACATTTATTCTCACAATAACCAGCTAAACTACCAGTCAGCTGTGATACCTGATCTCCTCTAATAAAACTAGTTAACAAATAAGAAAAAAAAAAATATCTAAAAATATCTTAAAGTGCCACTGGTTTAAGAGGCAGGCCTACTTAGGTTAATTAAAAATAATAAAAGTCAAGCACTTTTTCACATTTTATGAGAAGACCAGCCCTGAGTTCAGCTTTGACTCATTATATTTTCCAGCTAATCCACAAGGGATTTTAAATAGTTTGTTAGTTTTAAGAGCGAGATTTTCTCAACCTTTACAGGAACACATGATCCTTAGGTTTATCAAAGAAATTCATGTTTAAAAATCCCCAAATCTGCAGAAACATGAGTGTAACTGGTCAGGACAGCTACGAAAAACTGTAGCTGGAAAAGTTACTTGTAACTAAAGCTCTTCAGTGTAGTGGAGTAACAGCACAAAGTTGCATATTACAAGTACTTGTATACTCCACACACCACAGGACGGGGTTTTAATTTTCAGTCCTCTCCAAATCGATGTTGTCATCAAGACTGAAAATCCCTTAATGCTGTTTTTTTTTGACAAAATTGATAAAATTGAGTCATTTATACACAAAAAAATCCCAATTCACTGATAATAAAAAAATCCCACAGATTATACAGATAAGTATATCTTTAATAATGAACATGATCAAATCTAAGAATGTGATAGTGACCTCTGATACAATGGATATTTAATTCAGGGATGACTTAAAACTCTTTTTTTTTTTTTTTTTGCATAAATTTTCTATATTCCAATACCAGTAATATAACTCTGAATGCTCCACAATCATACTCCCTCTCTTTTCTTTCACTCTAGCATACACACAATACAGCAAGCAATTAAAATAAAAAAAGTCACAAACATATACCGTATAGGCTAGTCTCTGGGTTTTCATACACTTTTACGATAAATCAGTTAAGTATAATGCTACAGTTAAACATTTTGAGGCGATCTCAGTTAGAAATGCCAATACATTAAAGCTTACATTTTCTAAGGGTGATGTGAACAGGTTATAGCAATGAAAATGATGAGAATGCCAAGATTATAATCATGTTAAGAGAGATCGAGAAACAAAAAGTGACAGGTCTGGTTTTTTAAAAGCAGTACATGCTACATTTCCTCCAGAATTTTATAAACAGAGACCTCTGTTTGAAACAGCAGGGAACAGAGGGAAATAATAGTCACTGTAACAGGGAAATAAGACAGAAAGCAAAATTTCGTGTTGATAAAAACCTGAACTCATACAGTGTATTTGTTTTTCCATCCTTTGAATAAGAAAGAGAGGGACCACTTTTAAGAGCGTTTTGATCTCTAGATGTCTTTTTCCCTGAATCTCTAGCTGAAAATTTTGAGGTACAATTCTGGGAAAAGAAAAAACAAAACAAAACAAAAAAAACCAAAAATACAAATTTCATTTATGCTAGTGCTGGAAAGAAATGTTAAGGCTCCACTCTGGAGAGACAAAATCCCACGTTTTGTCCATTTTTAATGATAATTTTAAATTAGTTGTAAGCCCGGCGATACATTATTCAAAATATTTTTCTAACATTTATGCTTTCTAACGTCACAACCTTGCACGATTAAGTCTATGCATACAGAAACTTTCAGTGAACACATTCCCTCACCAAAGTAAGACGCCCCTCACACTGAAAAAAAGGGGCATCATAGAAGTTCTTTTTTTTCTTCTGATAATATAAAATACAACTGGCCACACACAGATAGCAGACATTTGTCAATAAAGTGTCACTCGTTAGGATTAATCAATACAAGCACTTAACATTTCTCCAACACACAAACCACAAAGTGAACAGTCACTGAATATCAGCAGCATGTTGTCAAGAGATTTTCAAAAACAGACGTGCAGATATTTGTTATTATATTTAGTTAAGAATGCAACTTCTGGGATAGCGATAGAATTTTATAAGGCTAAAAAATACAGAAAAAAACAACAAACAAACAAGAAAATATATATATTATTGAAGCGATTCGACTGGTGGAACTAGCTTCATCCATGCACGCATCTTAAAGACTGGGAACCAGGAGCATCGCGGGTCAAAAGTTTTACATGGGCCAAAGTCAACAAAATTAAATAGAAAAAAATATTAGTTTTTAATTTCTTTATGTCCTTTGTGTTTTCTTTTTAAATCTAAATTTCGTGGACAGCTGTCTTCAGTTTATTTCTGACGATCCTGGAAGAGACAGAAGACAAAAAATATCAAGAAATTATTAACAATTTGACCAAAAAGATCAATGTTACATCCCACACCAGTAATCCTCTACAACACTGTGATTTGTACAGCAGTGAATATTTATCACTAAGAGACCCAGAGTATGAACAGATCATTCTGTATTAACACTGACAGTCAGAGGAATTATTATGATAATCCGATTAAATTGTTGTTATATATTACCATTTTATGAAATCCTGTTATGAAATTGTTATTTTTATTATTACTATTATTATTGCTAGCATTATCATTATTGGTATTGTTACTAGTATTATTAATAGTA
>JAPZDV010000002.1:21809787-21823089 GCA_029814665.1 Acanthurus lineatus | reverse complement strand
TAAAGTGTCTTGAGACAACTTTGTTGTGATTTGACGCTATATAAATAAAATTGAATTGAATTGAATTGAATTGTTGTCATGCAAATTTTAATAACAAAATAAAAAACAAATCTTTTACACTTGCAGATTTTTTTTCTGTTTTTATGCTAAACAGTTTAGCTGTTAATTGCATTTAAGTGTAATATGTAATATTTTAGCACCAATTACAGTACAGTGTCTATAAAGAGGTCAAATCAGTACTGCGGCACTGTGCTGTGGAAGCAGAAAGAGTGCATGGCAGCCAATGAATGTTGACTAAAAGACATGAAATGTAAACATACTGAGAGCTGAAACTGGGTTTTCACCTGGATATAAAGCAGGAGCTAGAGTGCATCAGACCTGTGCATTACTAACGCTGCGCTTAATATATTGTGACCCATAAATTTAGATGGAATTAAATGATTTAAAGAGGATTTAACCCCCTTTTTAAGGCAAACTTGAACAAAGTTGTTAGAGTTGTAGTGAGGAACTGCACTATAATTAGTGCTAAAATGTTACATACAGCATCAATTAAATTACTTAATATGTGATTTTGAATACATTTGAGATTCATACATACATACAGTGATTTATATTAATATCACAAAAGTACTCCTAATAATATTGTAATGTCAACAGACACTAACTCTGAGAGGTAATCAAGATGGCTTTACCTGATCAATTCGGGATCGGCTCTGTATCGAGGCAGGCTCATAGCTCTGTTAAAAAACATGCAAAACTTTACTGAAATGTCACGCTAACAATTGTCATCACTTTAAATACCACAGCATTTAAACAGTTCATTAACAAACTTTCAAATCCTTTCAAATTAATGGAATGTAGAATTAAAAAAAGGACTAAAATGAATGAAAACCATCTTGCACATTCAAGACTGCACAGATATAAATATGCATAGAGAATGGTTCAGAAAAAGGAGAGGACTGTGTCATTTTTACATGCTTTAACAGCACCAAAACACACCTGGTTAACTTTCCTAGTAATGCACCTCAGAATTATATAAGCGGCATAATGATGACAGACAGAAAGACAACTACTAGCATAAACTGCAACACAGCCAGATTTTATGTTTCTTAATCTCCTCAGTGGCCTCTTTCCTCATTTATGTTTGGCATCAATTTGTCAATCACTTATTACACTTTTTATGTGTGCATTGGTTGTGGACACTGTGAAATTATTGTTTTATATAGATTGAGAATGTTTAAACTGGGATATGTAATCTTTTGTTGGGATTATAACATTGAACACACCACAACACCACTTAAAGGAACTGCACTACGTAATGCTGGAGTATACAGAAATCTTAACCAGATCAATATTTCTATTTCACTCACTGGGAAAACAAAAGCTTTCTCGTTTACCCTCAATCATTTTCGTAGTTTAAAAGTGCTTGTTAAGTCTAATAGAAATTACCTTTTTCACCACCTCCTCCTCTTCCTGCTTCTTCTCATAGTGGGAGAAGTCATCAAAGATGGAGGTGGTGTGTTTGTACTGGGCGATGATCTTGAGCACCTGCTTAGCCTTTTCCAGAGGAACCTCTTGAGTGTCACGCGAGTTGGTGACTGGCTTGTTGTCATTGTTCTCCAGGCGGATGTGGCGCAGCTGGCTATTTGGCACGTCCTTAACAAACAACCAGTTCACATCAAACTTGCCCTTCCACTTGTCCTGCGCCCAAACACCAGCGCTGGTGCCGTAGTCCACAGGCGAGCGCATTTCGGCCACACCGCAGAAATGGCCGCTGCCGTTGACGCTGAACAACAAGTAGACAGGACCTTTAGCGTTCATGGCTCTGAAGGCGGAGTCCAAGCGTTTGTTGCCGTGCTCCGTGCTGCACCAGATGGAGTACTTGATGGAGCGGTGGATATCGTCCTCAGAGTAGCTCTTGATGATGAACACGCGGCCGTTTTTTAGGTTCCAATCAAACTCTTTAGGGTTGTAGCTGTGAGCCGCTCGAAGCTTCTCCAGCACAGGGTGGGACTCTGATCCCGGCTCTGGGGGCAACCCACCACCCCCTCCGCCTCCGTTACCAAGGCCACCGCCATTAGAGGAGCCACTGCTGTCCAAACTTCCACCACCGTAGCACAAGTTGCGGTTGCGTGGGGCCACCCAGCGGGTCTGAGGTGTCGGAGCAGAGTTGTGGTTCTGGTAAGACTGGGGAGGAGGAGGTGGAGGACCCTGCATGGTCATCTGCTGCACGAGGGACTGGGCAGACTGCAGGGACTGTTGAAGGGGGGGCAGGAGACTGGGAGCATGGGAGTGAAGCTGCGGCTGGTGCTGTTGGTGGTGATGGTGAGGGGGCAAAGGAGGGGCCATCTTAGGAACAGTCCCTTTATTATCCCATGTATCAATGTCCATGTTGTGTTTAATGGGGGGTGGAGGCAGAACCCCTCCACCTATGGGTATACCAGGTTTGTTCTTGGTCTTTTGTTGCTGCAGCTTGGCAGGTTTACTTGCGATCGCAGCCCAAGACGTAGGTTTCGGAGGGGGCATTCCAATTGGTGTGCCGCCGTTGCCCGTGGCAACAGCTGCAGCCACACTGCCACCGCCACCGATGACAGAGCCGGCACTCTTCACACCTGAGCCACTTCCTGTCACATCCCCTCCTAATTTTAGACCCAGCATGCCCTGCTCTAGGCTGTTCATACCTGGAGCTTTGCTCAAGGTGTCACTATGGAAACCTGTCTGGCCATCAGGAACTAAAGTGCCTCCTAAAGAGCTGGGGGGGTAGCTGTAACTCCCCCCATAGGCTGAGCTTTGAGTCTGCTGGCCCTGAGAACCACTGGTGCCCCAGGCTGAAAAGGCCGGGTTCTCTGGGAAAAAGTTAAACCTGTGAGGATAAATGCTGCTGCTGAGCCCCCCCGGCTGCCCGAACACTGTGTCGTGCATGAAGTGATGGTCTCCATTGCTGAGGGGGGCATAGGGTGTCAAGTAGGGAATTGGTGGGTCACCTCCTGTCGACCAAGGAGCCTCACTGAGAGGGTAAGGAAACCCAATGGAGGGGGCATAGTAGCTGGACAGGTAAGGGTCTGTCATGGATTGATAGCTGTTGTTCTACAAACAGAGACAGAATTAAGATTATTTGTTAGGGCAACAAGATGTAATGTGGATTAAATTAAATTAAATTATTTCAGTTGAACAGTACCTGATTAGACTGATTGGTGAGATAAGGCTCAAAGTCATTGTCATGAACTGTATCCTTCTGGTGGAGGGAGCCATTCTGCACTGAAATCGGAAAGGCTGCAATAAAATCAAACTGTTGTCAAAGCTGAAACATCCAGGTTATACACACTTCAAAATAAAGCCAGGAAATATGAAAAAATCATATCTGTGTTTTCTACAAGGTGGGCTAAATGTTTAGTTTTAAATCAAAGATACATTTAAGATAACTTAAGCACTTAGTTTAAAAAAAGCCTTGATCACAATAAGTGCAAAGAAAGGGGTTCCTTCCCTTTTTGAAAATATACAGTTTCAAAACATTTAAATGAAAAAATGTGTATATTTGCATTAGTAGCATGGCTCTATGTAGTGCTTGGCATTATGGACAAAATCAACTATCATGGGTTTTTTTGACCTAATATCTTGATATCAATTTTGTAACAACATTGTATCATATTGTAGGAATGACTGCTGGTGCTTTCACAAATATATGAACAAAATTGGATATTTGGCATAATTATCAGTAATGTGAATATAATGACTGAGTGGGTAAGGGGAAATATTAGAGTAGTTAAAACAGTCAGGTATGTTCAGAAATTTGTTCAGAATATCACTTTCCTGTTGAACAACCTTTAGAACCAGGAAAAGATGACACTCATGCCATATCACAATTTGACAATATTCAAATATGATATCTAGTCCCATGACACTGATGTCATAACATAAGTCTACTGCCCAGCTCTACTTCAAAACAACCTAATTAGTTTAAGTCTATTATTAAGCCTAAAATATCTGCACTGTGCAAGTTGGTATTGCAGCATCATAGATTTTCCTATATTACCACTAAAAATATGCAATATAATGTCTCTGCACTAGTACTAACAGCATTAGAGCAGTGTGCACTTTCTGCTAGCTGTCGGATGAGAGAATGAAGAGGAAATGAATACCAGTGATATTTAGTGTTGTTTTAAGATTTAACAGAGATTATCCTGTCTGCCACGGAGTGGTTGTCTGCAGCATAAATATAACCTTTACATTAGCTGACCTTTTGAAATGTGCAAGGTGTTCTCTATTGATAAGTTGTGCCTTGCACCTTGTACCAAGCACATAATGTATGTTCATTACAGCATACAACTAAATCACGTAGATCAGATATGTAATGGTTTAAAGACCTTATGTAATGCTATGTACGTTAGATAATATCGGAGTTTCTTTGTTGACATACGGGGTAAAATACATGAGACACGAGGTATCAGGTGACAGGTATGGATTATGCTACAGGGTGCTAAACAGCTTTATGCATAACATCTAGAGGTTCGGGAGATATTTAATTTTCTCTTACCTTTGCTTGCATCTTGTCCTTTCGATGTCTTGGTGGTCAGAATAAGAGGAGGAATGCATGTGAAAAGCAGAGTAAAGAAAGCTTGCGTGGGTCTTCAGTGTTATTTACAGCATCATACTATATCCTAGCTGTATACTGACATGTTTACACGTTTCTTCTGAGGAGCTGACAGACATATTACGCTTAAGTAAAAAAACGGCACTGGGTGGTGTGTTGTGCCAACATTCACCATACAGATACCCACTGAAAGCTGTGGTCCGGGCCTTTGATTACCAGCAGAGACCAGTTTTCTGGCTAACCTCCCCTCTCCGTTGGCTAACTACACATCGCACATCTCGCCTCTCTGTAGAAATAAAAGCCTGGAGCGTTTCTCCTCGTTGCTTACCTGAGGGTCAATGCTAGCGGCAGACATCATTCATCCACCAGGTGTTGTGTTAGACAAGACGTACAGTGTGTAAGCTGCACAAACTCCGCTGTGTGAGGATGCTAATAGCTGGAGGTGCTGTTTCCCTGCGTTAGTTGGCTAACAGTTAAACACAGTTAGCAGCAGCCGTTAGCCGGTGTCTCCGCTCGGCGCCGACAGTTCGCTCGTCGTAGCCCTGCTGGCACTCCGCGCTGACCTGTCGACATTAATCCAGCGGGGCTTCAATCCGCTCCGACCCCCTCACCGTTAAATTAAAACCCAACCGGCCTCGGTGGCCCTGCTCACTTGCCCCAATGGCAGCTTCATCCGGGGTCTGAGGAGCGGAAATGACGTCAGTGACGTCGAGAACGCGTCCATGGCTACCTAGCAGCGGCTGATTCCATAGTACCTGTTCTTACTTTATTTTTACGGACTAAAACGCGACATTTTCATGAATTTAACGATTTAAAACGCACATAACATCAACACTAAAATTTTTAAATTAAGAATTTCCAATGTTGTCGCTTCTGAGACAAATCACCATGAATTAAATAAAATAAAGAAATGTTTGCAACATCCTAATACAAACTGCATTGTTGACATCGTTTATTTCATCATACAGAACATAAGCTGGAATAACACATAATAAAAAAGAAATACACATACATTATAAATATTACAAAACATAAAAATTCAGCTACATATTTACATCTTACAAAACAAGTTTTTTTGTGAGTACTTGAGTGCCTAAAATAAAGTGATTCCTGTCTTTTGCACAGTCACGTACACACTCAAACAAACTCAAAGAGGTAGATTTTCTTCTAGTTTTTTAAAATTTAACATCTGAAAGGAGAACAAATATGTGCTGAGGTGAAAAATCCTTTCATGACTCCAGACAGTGTGTAGTTTGTGCACAGTGAAGTTCAGCATCTATAACAGATCTTCTCATTGACAACCAGGCCAAAGATTCCCACAATGGGGTCTTCAAGGTTGTTTCTCCTTCTTCTTGACTCCTTCTGAGCTGTTCCTTATATACCTTTTTGTGGTTATTTATAATCTAAGAGATATAGAAAAATACGCTGTATATGAGAAGATGGACAGATAAGCTAAAAATTAGACAGTATATATGCAAGTAAGAGGTAAAAACATTTATGCCATTAAACGTACCTGCAGGTCTTTACACTAGATGAACAGCTGAGGGTGTTTAGATGGATGATGATGAAATTCACCTATGAAATTAACTAAAACAGGTGAGAGGGAAAAAAAACAAGAATGTAAATAATAAATAAATAAATAATCCTCAATGTAAACAAAATAAAAACAAAAATGAGTAGCAAATTTTGTAGAAAGCATTCTGTTTGACTTTAACAAGATGAAATACTTAACAATGTCAGATGAGTTATGTATGAAGAATAAATTATGTTTTCCAAATAAAATAAATCTGTGGTTTAATCACTCATACTTACAGCTGTCCTCCTCATCTGAGAGAGTGCTGACGACAAAGCATGCATAAACAAATCCAAGGAGCTGCAGAAGAAAACACCACATGTATTAAATTAAATTACATGGAGTAAAGTTTGTGTTTATGAATTATCTTCATGTATTCTCAAGGAAATTCGACAGTGATTTGTGGCAAAAACTCCATTCAGCGTCTTCATAAGGTTTTAAATAACAACTTACTTTTTTTGTACTTTTTTTTAGAAGTAATTCATAAACCTCCAAGTACACAGGCAGATCAGAAAGAGGTAAAGTTAAGATGCATATTTGAGATAATGAAACAAACTGATGCCTCTTCAGAAGCTTCTGTACAAACCTGATGTTAATGAACTTGGCACACTGACTTAAAACAAATAAATTGCAAATTAACTGTTTACTTTCACACCCAATCACGATACCATCACCTATTACCAATGAATTCAGGCTGTGCTTTTCAAACACAGATTAGCTTCAATAATTGAAAGAAACAGAATCGCAGTTATCTTTAATTTTGCTGCTGTCCAGCCTACAAACAGTGTCTAAGTCATTCAGTGATTTTGTTGACATTTTCACTTCAACAGTTAACTAATATAATGTTCGTGAAGTTAGGGAAGTGTGACCCCCCCAGCAGTGACGGGGACTCACCGACACGAGCAGCTGGACGACGCAGTGCAGGATTTCTATGTACTGGTATTCCAGCCAGCAGCTCGTCACCGTGGTCAGCGTCGGGTTTTGCTGGTTCTGCAACCGGACGGAGGGAAGCTGGTGTCTCTCACAGCCTGGCCCGTTGTCTTTCCACCACGAGCGATGGGACGACACCCCCAGAGAGAGGACGTCGCTGTCCTGCAGTGTCAAAACAGACCAAACGGACAGAGGAGATGTGAAGGCAGCTTTAATCTCTCAAGCAACTGTTTTTATTATTTATTAAGTTTCAGGTTTTTTTTTTTTTCAGCTGTGGACCTGACTTGGTTTTTGAACTGTGAGGGAACAAAAGGTAATAAAACAGCGTAAAGACAAGACAAATAGAAACAGTAAAAGTAACAATTACACAAAAATATGTTCCTCCTATATGAGGACTGAGTCTAAAAAAAAACCCATTTCTCCAATAATATCTATATTTAATAACATGTTTACAATGAAAGGTTGTTGAAAGTTCTGCTAGAAAAGCTTTTGATTCAGAAAATTTGTGTGTAAATGCAATTTTTCAAAAGAAGGGAGATTTTCTTATATCTGACATTCAGATTTAACTTCAAAATTTATATAAACAGAATAATGATCTTATAATAATTACTGTAAGAAGGGCTCGGTTTATTTGATGGCTGTTTTTTTTCTCTCAAGCCTTGAAGAGTTTCGTTTCGACAAAACAGTGAAAATGTTTTTAAAAGACAGAAGGAAATGATCTAATTGATAGAAAAGATTAATACTTGATATTCGAATCATGAAAGCTTTACTGTGGAGTCAAGCTGTTGATGCCCAGAGTATTTAAACTTACAATACGGATCTTTTCTGAATTTAAATATCTTTATACAACTACATCTTTGTTTAGTGTTTGTTGAGCTGCGTACCTACATTATCTCAAAGCTTCCTAACAGTGTTGGGACCAAAAAAAGGAGCAACTTTATGTTTTTTGCTGCTGATGTGAGACACAAACAAGCTAAATGTGTTGTAACTGAGGAGAGAAACAAACTCTGAACACACTGTGTAATCATGTGACTGTTTCCGGAGGCTGGTCCTCAGGTGAACTCTGTGTTTAGGAGCTGAAGCTGCATGAGTCTCTAATTATTTGACACTTACATAACAATTAGACTCACCTTTGAAAGCCCGCCCAAGTCCAGGTAGAGACAGCTGACGAAGACGTTCCAGCCGACCCACAACAACGTCCACAGCAGGTACTGAGGAGGCAACGAGGTGTCAAAGAAAATGAATAAAACTCACAGTTCTTTTGCATGATCTTATAGTCACATCAGCTGCTTTTTCCTATTTAATGTAACAATTATGACATGAGACAAATGCACAACAAAGCCTAAGATAAACATGAGGCATCATAAGAAAACAAATTATTATGTTACACAAACTATTGTGTTTGCTGGACTATTTGGACTCTGGCTGGAGCAGCAACTTCTTAGAATAAAGAGACTACAATGAGTGATCTTAAGGCATTTCAGAAGGCAAATTTTGTCCCCATTTGACTGACTGTTTTCAGTATTTAGGCTGAGCTAAGCTAATCTGCTGCTAACTTCATCTTCAATGTACAGATGAGAGTAATATCAATGTTCACTAAGTGTATTTTCCAAAAAATGTCAAACTACTAACAAGCCAAAAAAGGCTGGAAATCACTTAACTTTATCAAACATGAAATATTTAGTTTTTCACTCAAACTTTTTTACAAGTTTAATAGAAAATCTGATCATATCTGACCATAATAACGTAGCACGATCTGTACTGGAGGACACCGAACAGGCCCAGGACGACCACGATGATGTGGAAGAAGTTGATCATGATGGGGGCCCACTGGTAGCCCAGAAAGTCAAACACCTGCCTCTCCAGCGCAGTTATCTGCAGGAGACAACAAGAGCAGAAACAGACCCAGATGATGATGACGATGATGATGATGAGTTAACAGAGAGATTCACTTCGTCACCTCCGCCTGTGGCAGGTGAGGCTGAGCTGCTCCGGCTTGTTAGACGCTGATCTCTTGCTTCTGCGTCCCTCAGGGTTGTAATTTTCTTTCATATATGTTGTCAAGGCAACTGAGCCATGAGGGACAAAGCATGCTGGGTAAAAGACAGGCCTGGTTCCAGTGTCATGTCCTTTGAGGTCGGTCATGCCCCAGTCAGTCATGAAGAGGGGGCAGGGTGGGAAACACAGAGGCGGAGGACAAAGTGGGTGCAGTCTTTCATTGTGGTGGTTGGAGTGGAGGGCGGTCACTGCCTTTAATAAGCACCTCTGACTATAATAAGCTCACTAGTAACATTGTTTACAAAAAGTGTTAAGTTTAAAAAGGCTGCAAGTGAGAAAAAAAATTCAATATCAATAAACCTGTGAGTTACTTTGGTGTGAAAAATGTCAAAAAGTAGTTTAAAATATCCACCACACTTTTCCAAAACCCAAAGTTCCTTTAATTTGCTTTTTTTCAAATATACTTTTTTGTTTAACTGAGAGCCCAAAAACACAAAGTTATTAAATTCACTTGACAGAGAATCGAGAAAATCTGAATAAAATTTCCATTTAAGAAGCCAGAACCAGTGAGTTTTGGTCATTTTGCTTGAAAAATCCCCTGTTCAATCTTTTGTTGATCAACTAATCTAAAATAAACTGATAAATCTCATCTAAATTAACTGACCAGCTAAAATTTATTCCATTATTTTATTGAATTTTACAATTTATGCAGCTTTCCCTCAATTGCAATGTGAACAGAAGGTCATTAAACATAACAACAGATGATGCGTTTAACATGTATTCCGGTTGGTTTTGGTGATGATTAAAATATTGTATCCTGCAGTCTTAATTTAAGATTTTAAAAAAAATATTTGAATTTAAAAAGTCAGGCTCCAAATCATCAAAAAATTAACTTTCTTTTATAACATACAACAAGTCTTTGCAGGTGTTTAACTCATTAAAATGTGTGAGTTGCTCGCTGAATATCACCAGAGAGGAAAAAAAACAAAAAAAGATAGAGGCTCTCCTGATGTGTGAACAGATGTGTTTGTTTCAAAGCTTCATGTGTTTGAGGGGAGAAAAGAAAAAAACATCTCTTACCAACTGCAGACAACACAGGAGGATCAGCATGCATCGCGCCGAGCAGCACCTCATCTTCTTCCTCTCCGCTCCCGCTGCGTCTGATGATGAGGATGTGGAGAGCAGCGCTGGATTTTTTAAAAAATCGCTCAAACACAGGGGACAAACCTGCAAAGCTTTAAGCCCATTGCCAAAATGGATTGTGGAAAACCCACAGTTCACTTTACCTCATGAGAAAAACACGTAGGCTGAAGAAACTACACGGGGAAGGGGGAGGGTAGGATGCTATGACAGGCGATTAGTGCCACAACAGGCAGAAGAGAGGAAATCACCTAAAGGTCAAAATGCAACGAGGCTTCTTTTCTTTAAATAATGGACAATAATGAAATATGGTTGATTTTTAGTGTGAATTCTTGTAATAACAATGGTACCAATAAAGTATGTAACTGACTCTGCGGGTATTTTAGGTGCATTGAAAGAAAACATGACGATAAAATAAGTAACAACAAGCAAAAAGGGGCTTAATTAATTTTTTACTGTAGTTAAATCCACAAGTAACCCAATGAGAGACTTCATGACTATTTGAGTCACAGGGTTATACTTTTTAACTCTTCTTGATAAAAATTCTTAAAATCAGGCTCAGATTAGACTTCATGATCTATTAATGTCAATTCAGGGGTCCTTGATCCCAAAAAAAAATAATTAGTTTTGATATTTTCCTCAATAACATTAAACGTTTGAGAGACTTGTAAAATGTATTTTTCATTACTTTTCTGTACACGTTTTGTTTCAGCAGCATATTTAAACTGTTAAACTTTACCCCAATAATTGTAAATTCTACAAAATATCAATGTTGTCATTGTTTCTCTTAAACTTCAGCTTTGTTTTTCTAGGACTGTACTGTAACCATGTCCAGTGTTTATAAAAATAAAACATCAAAGTCTAGTGATCACTCCATGTTTGATTTTTCTGCAGAGACAAATAATTCACATGATTCATGTACGTGTTGTACTTTTGTCACATTTTATCTTTAATTTTTTTCCACTTTCACCAAAGTATCTTAGTTTATTGAAGCTGTTTTAAGATTGTTCGTGTTTCGTGACCCAGTGATTTAAAAATAACCAATAAGTTTACCAAACAGAATATTAATATGTAACAGTTTTGATGATCAATCAATCAATCATCTCAGTCTGAACATTTGGTGCCATCTTCTCAGGTTTGAAGATTTGCTCCTTTTCTCTCTGTTATGGTCAGGGTGAACCCTTCAAAGCCCCTCTCTCATGTGATCCCTGTGTTTCTTCCCTCTCTGTGGCATGAATTGACCCTCATACAGCAACAACATCTTCTGCACCTTGATAGGTGGATGCTTTTGTGCAACGCCCCAAAATCGCCAGTAGGTGGTGGTAGAGTGGTGGAGGTTCAGGCTTCAAAGGTGTGTGAGAGTGGCAAGGTTAAAACAAGCTGTAAAACATGATATTACTGTTCTAAATTTACATTTTAACAACATCTAAGCTACTCTAAAGACGAACAAGATAACCTGTCAGAATTGATAATATCAGTATTTATTAATTTACTTATTTATTTGATCCAGGTATCATTAAAATGGAAAAAAACAGGTATATAAAGCTATTAAAAGAGGCATGATATTGTTGTGAAGCCTTTGTTCCAATGCATTTTTCTCTATAAACAATTTCAAACAACAGTTTTTAATCTGTTGTCATGTTTGAATTCAATCTGCTGGTCTCATATATTAACTTGTTTCAGAAAATCTTTTAAGCAAGTAAAAACATTCAAAACACGAAACAGGTCGCGTTCACTTTACATCACCTGCGCAAAAAATGACCTGACAGCGTTATTTAGACCCAAATTTCGGCATAAAAATCCTAAATATTTCTTATCTGTCTGTGAAATTAACCTCAGAAACCTGAGAAATCCTCCTAAACCGGAGTCAGCCTCAGTCACTACACACGCAACACCCGCACTTCCCCGTCCGTCCGAGGGATGACGCTAGAATCAAAAGGCAAATTCAAAATTGGGGGGTCTCCAGCTCTGCCTGTGTCACATGGAAGCTCAGTAGCTGAGCCGAGGGGATGAGAGTACAGATGGAGGGGGCTTGAGGGACTGTGGAGGAGAAACCTGGCACTTGGAGATAATATTGGAGATACAGCGGCGGCGGCAGCGGCAGCGGCGGCGGCGGCGGCAGAAAGGCGGGTCAGACACTTCCCAGCCTCCCTTCTGGCTGGGGAGCAGAGGAGCGCGGACGGGGCGCACAAGGGGGTCAGCGGGCGCTTAAAGGATGTCACATGCAATATGCTGCATGCGTGTTTTCTGAAGCCCAAGAAAGCCAAGTTATCGCCTTTGATTGATTATGCTCGCGGGGAGCGCCTGGTCCGCGTGGAAGCAGAAGGAAGCGACCGGGGTTGATGCTGCGCCTCCCAAAATCTCTGAGCTGAGTGAGTACAGGGATGCTATAGCGCAATGCTCTGCTGTGCCTGTGGCTATGTGACAGGCTGGAGGGGGTAGATGTGTGTGTGTGCGTGTGCGTGTGTGTGGAAAGGGGGGGGGGGGTCATTCATATGTGCCTATAGATTCAGCTCGATAAGCTGCACGCGCAATTGGTACACAGCATCCTTTATATTCATCCAGGAAATGCAGCCTGTTATCATTTTATTTTATTTCATTTTCTTTGTGTGTGTGTCTCCCCTTCCTTTCCCTTCATTTGCACTGGTCATACATTTAACACGGAGACACGTGTGTGCTCCCACCTCAGCCTTACTGCATTGCCTTTTTGTGATTTAAGCCCCCCCAAACGAGCGGATTCATCAGAGAACTTCAATGTGATTTGACGGCAGGAAGGCGCAGGAAGCCTCCAATCACGCGTTTTCTCTGTGCAACATCCCTGCCGACTGCGAAGCATAAAGATAATTAACGTTAGACCTTCCGTTAACGTTTGCACCCCCCCTCCCCTCCTTCCTCCTCCTCCTCCCCTTCCTCCCCCCCCATCTCCCTCCTTTCCCTCAGCCTACTCATAAATAGGGGGGTGTGGGGAACTGGCTTTGTCGTGTAAGTTGCCAGCTGACCTCAGGGACACAACATCCTTTAGCATCCTCACTTTGATCTGGGAATGAATCGGAAACGCTTTGATGATTAG
>JAPZDV010000002.1:21793343-21809687 GCA_029814665.1 Acanthurus lineatus | reverse complement strand
TTGCCTGTTTCCCTCTGGTACAAAAAATCTTTTCCAATCCTACTTTTTATCTGGTAATGATTTGTAATGGCTTTTTTTTTTTTTTTGTAAATGTTTGGGGGGGGGGGGGGATCTGTGGCGCTACAGGCTCAATGAAACAAAAAATAATAAAAAAAAACATGAGAAAAGCACACACACACACACACTCACTGCATCAGCCTGAAAATTCCTCATCTGCTGTGACCGCCTATGGCCCCCCTCCCTCCACCTGCACGTGGCTTTTATCATTAACCCTTGAATCCGGCGTTCACACCCTCGCGTGGTGGGTTTCCTGTCTCTGCCGGCGTCATGTGAGACGTGCTTTCGGATCTAACCTGTTGTCAGCAGCATCACTGCAGTTTGAGGTGTCAGAGCCCTGAGGCGCGGCGAGCCGGGCGCCCAGTGTGTGTGTGATTGATGCCTGCTGAGTGGGTGCCATCATGAGCCACATACAAACATACAACCTCCCCTGTGACACACACACACACACACACACACACAGACACACACAGACAACAACAAGCCCCTCTTTAATTCTCCCGAGCAGCTCCAGAGTGTAAAAATACCACGACGATGGCTCCATTTTTAACTTTCAGCATCTCTGTTGTTTGTTGTTCAGCCTGTTTCAAGGTCCGTCACTGTGTCGAAAAAAAAAAAAAGCAGCTGCTGGAAGAAGGATGTGAGTAATGTGATCACAAGACATTATGATTATTCTTTAATTTGCTGTGAATAATGTCAGGCGGTGTTTGTATCAGAGGCGACGTTGCACAGATAAAGACAGAGCCTCGGCTTTCTTCCTCACAGGGGCATGGTTAATCGTTGTTGCAAGCAAACATTTGACCTAATTCACATTCTCACACAATAGCAGCCCCCTCTCTCTCTCTCTCTCTCTCTCTCTCTCCCCCTCTCTCTCACACACACACACACACTCTCACATTGCTGTTATTTGTGTCACACAGAGGGTGAGGTTTTTGCTCCACATGATCTCCCAGGTGGTTTATCAAAACCTGAGCAGATTCGGCAGAGAGGCCGCTGGCAGGCAGGCAGGCAGGGCTCATCGAAAGGAGCTCCAGTGTTATTAATAATGAACCTGCATGTAAATTCAGAGCATGTTCCTAGAAATTAAAGAGCCTGATGGTATTTGTACAAACACCATAAGGATACATGAACAAGGATAAGACTACAAGTCCTTTATGATTGTTTTTATGTGTAATTTTTTAACTTATACTCTGATCTGATGTCATGATCGGCCAAATTTGACACTTTCTCTTTAGACATTTCATCATTAAGATTAGATTCAAGTCAACAGGTGACATGTTTGTGTCGTTCAATCATCTACAACCAGGACTTACCATTACCTTTTTGATTAGTTGATTAATCTTCCAGTCCAAAAAACACCAGAAAATTAAAAAATCTTCCAAGCTGATGCCTTCAAGTGACATTTACTTTCTGCTGAACAGATTGAAATCCAAAGAAATTCATTTTTTTATGGTTTTGAATGAGGAACTGTGGCAAAGTCCAACAAAAGTGAAGATTTTAGAGCTGAAACAATCAGTGATCATCAATAAACAAAAAGAAAATTATCGTCAGCTGTTTAAATAAACGATAACTTAGGCTCATTTGAAGAATTTCTGCTTTTCTCTGTTTGATATTGTTAAGAAATAAAAATCTTTGGGGTTCAAAATGTCGATTGGAAAAGTATGAAAACGCCACATCTGGCTCTGGAAACGTCTGACAGCAATTTCACACAATTTTCAAACATTTTTAGACTAAAAATCATTGATTAATAGTTAAAATAACTGACTAACCAATAATGAAAATAGCTTTTGGTAGATTTCTACTTAGATTTTTAACAATTTAGCTTCATGAATCAACTAGTTGCTGATTCATTTTCTAATCAGGCTGATCAGTCAGTCGACTTATTATCATCAATGCAGCTCTTGTAAACAAATCTTTCATCTTTAATTCATTCACCTCTCATGTCTCCTTTAAAGCTGCAAACATGAGCTGATTGAGAAAAATATTTAGCACATATCTGATAGTCACTTTACTCGTTTGAGTCATTTTTAAAGCACGAAAGTTGAAAATTCCTCAGTTCCAGCTTGTCGTTCACGAGCGTTTTCTGTTTTCTTTGCCTTATAAGACTGTAAATTCAATATATTTCATATGTCCTACTGTTGCTTGAACAAATTGACCAAACTCTCCGGGGCTTCAGAAAACCTTGACAGACATTTTTCACTGGTTCTCTGGTGTTTTATTGACCGAACTATGAATCGAAAGGAAATAACTGGCAGATTAATCAATAAGGAAAGCAATTGTTAGCCATTCTGGTCTCCTGTGTGTCTTCTGGCTCGAGAGGAGAGAAAATATAGAGGGAATAAAGAAAAAGGAGCAAAACAGTCATCGCTCAAAGGTGCCCTTACTAGCTTTTAGAGCTTTCAGACACATCTTACAGTCTTCATTGGCTGATATTTTGCTGCAGACATTGATCCCGAGGGAAGTGAATAAACTTTTTCTGTGTTTTTATTTCACTTTGTTCTAATTGTCTGATCATTCTCTGCGTGTGATTCAGCAAAATAAAGCAATAATATAATAATAATCAATAACCCACGTTGCTCCAGATTTCCCCGCCACATATGGCCCCTCTCTCAGTGTAAGTAGCCTTCTGGTCGGTGATACACGCTAAGGTCAACACCTGGCAAATCTGCACCTGCAGGTATTCGTTTGTAATGAGCACACCGAGCGCCACAGGCAGGCGAGGTGGTGCTGGTGCTGGTGGTGGGGGCTCCCTGTGACTGAGGTAGAGGGGGGGCTTTGTTAAGCAGAAAAGCAGCCGGGGGAGGGCCATTTCTTGCTCTTGCTCTAAACGCTACGTCCAATTGGTTGGCTGTGACGAGGCAGCTCTAGGGCCAGAGATTACACTGCAGTGCTGAGGCGTCACTCTGGCTGAACACCGCAGGCGGAGGCGGGCGGGCGGGCTGGCGAGGGGTGAAGGGGGGGGGGGCGCTTTCAGAGCGGAAGAAGAATGGGTGGGGAGGCGAGGACACACTCATTGAGACAGGGGAAGGGAAAGGAGAGGGGATGGGAGGAGGGCCGGGAAAACCTCATTGGGAAATGTGACAGCCTCTTCTCATCATGTGCTTTCAGCGCCTTCAAACACCTGCCACAGGACTCCCACGCATGTCTTCCTCCTCTGCTCTCTCTCCTTTCTTCTCCTCCACACCTACACCTTTCCCCTCTCTCTCTCTCTCCCTCTCTCTCTCCTCTCTCATTACCCTCTCCGTCTCCCCCTACGTCGTGCTCTGTTGTCAGATCAGCACAGGTGTAATTACACTGACACCGTTGCAGCTGTAATTGAAATTATCTTTGCCTCATAGGTGCATATGATTCTTTAAATCCAACATTATATTTCAGACTACTCGCTCGCTCGCTCGCTCGCTCGGGAGGTGAAGCTGATGCACTGGTGGATGAATCGGTGCCATTGAAAGCAGGTCACAGTCTGTGAAAATCTTTGACATGTTTGCTGGCATGCTGTTAAAATACACCAAACAGTTTTGATAGACATGCTGGGAAAACATGTTCCCCGCTGCAGTCAGACATGCTCAAAGAAGTGTGTAATTACGTTGGTTATCCAGTGTTGGAAAATAAATCTTATTGATGAATTATATAAATAGCAGCCATATCAAAGTGGGGCTTATTTTAAGAGGAAACAAAGCTGATGTTTTCTGGTCAGGACCCTCTGAATTTACTAAGAAAACTACAAGCAGCGTGCAAAGAACTACAGAGACGTCTGTGTGTGAAATTTGGTGCAAATTGTATTTCACGCTGAGAACAGTGACCCAAAGTTTGCAAAACTTCTACCACGCAGAGCCTGATAAACTCCTGTTCTGACAATATAAGAAGATACATTCAAATAGAAGAAAATAAAAGGATCAGAGGAACAAATCTACACTGCAAAAAAACAGTGCAGGATATTTCATCCCACCAGCTGTAATTTCACGGTGCTGACCAGTGATATTAAGGCTTTAACAGATCCTCTACTGAGCTGCATCACCGTCGAGCTCTGACTTACATGTCTGGATCTCTGTTTTACTTTTCCTTCATACTTCTTTAGGAAAAAATCAAAACACAAGCACACAATCTTCTGGGCTATGCTAGCAGCGTTGCTCTAAAGATGTTTGTCTGTTTGTACGTCAACAATTTTTAATCAGGCTGAAATATAACAACTTTTCTGCAGTAATTTGGACAGAAATTGTACCTTAACACAACCTGGAGGATAAAATTGCGCTTTGATGACTCTGACTTTTTACCTGACATATTTGTCCAATGCGTTTATGGTTTTTGAACAAATAACTGCAAAAGTAATCTGCCTCTGCTGTACTTTGCATTTAATACTTGTTAGAAAATATTACCATAAACATAGAGAATAACATAAACATTACCATAATAACATGGAAAACTAAGATGTAGACTACTACATGCTAAACATTAGCATGTTAGCATTGTTACTAAAAGAATCTTAGCTTGCTGATGTTAGCATATAGCTGGCTAAGTACAGCCACGCAGAGCTGCAAGCATGGCTGCAAAATCTAAGTTTTGTCTAACAGTTTTAATGGTCATAACAAAAAATGAAAACGGTAGTTTTTATCTAATGTTTTGTGTGATATTTCTTAAGTCACTGAACTGCAGAAATGTGTCACATTTTGCAGAAGATTGGTTAAATGGTTCGAGAGAGTTTTAGAAAGAAGCCCTTTTAAATAGTTAAAATCATGAGCCTGAGCCTCTGCATCTTTTTTCTATAATCAAATTTTTTTTTTTTTTACAGAGAATATTTCGTGGTTATATATGAGCACTGTAATGTTACAGGAAATGGAGAAGATAGAAAAGGTAAGTTTTGCATAATGGCCAAAGTTTCACAAATTGAACAGATGTGGGAATGGGTGTGGCCTAAATCAACAGCCTTGTCTGGACTCAAAGAAGAAGGAAAAAACCATAAAACTGTGCTGATTAGCATCATTTCTTGTGTTATTTTAGTGGGTTTGATCTGTCTGGGATGTGTTACTAAAGCATCATTCAACTTTCATTAGATTGCAAACTTAATAGATGATGACTTTAGTAGAGAAAAGGAACGAATGAAGAAGATCACACCAGCTGATCATGTCTGGGTTACATGAATCCTCTCTAAGATTTCAGAAAGCTGCTGCGATGCTGAAGCTAATGATGATGATTCTTTATTATTGATGTCGGCTTCATTTACACCCACTTATGTCTACAATGTGGATGTTTCTCCTTCAAAGAGACAGCAAAAAGTCTTGAGGTGTCCATGCTTTGGAAAACTGTCTAATCTGTGTTAGAGACAAACAGTTAAAAGCAATTTTGGCCTGTGGAGATTAAATTCTGTCTGGAGGAAAAAGGATCTGATGTATCAGGAATCCAATACGAGAGCAGGTTGCTTAAAGAGTCAGAGCTGATCGTTAGCGAAGAGTTTATCCAAATCTGTAGCTCTAAACTGAACAAATACGTCGGAGACATTTGGATCAGACTTACAGCAGACAGCGAGAGTATCATCGTCGAAAAAAAACCCAAAAAACTTGAGTTCGATGAAAACAGGGCGGTTTGTTTTCTGCAGTCTGCCATTCAGGCTTGTTTCTGCTGATGGACAAGCGACACACACACTCACACACACACACACAGACACATGAAAACACACTGTCACAGCAGACAGATGGCATGCTTTGACAGAGATTAGAACATGCTTGTTGTTTGCTCTTTTTTTTTTTCTTTTTTTGGTCACAGCTCTGTGTTTTTTTGTTGTTTATTCGAAACATATTACCCTGCCATATGTGTAATTGTCTGGCAAGCAGCATGGAGGAGAAGGAGCAAGAGAGAGATCTCTGTCTGCTCGCTGTGTGCTTTTCATTTTCATCTCCTTCAGTGTTTCGGGGCTGCTGGCATGTTCAGCCTCTCCGTGACTCATCGAACCTTCCCAATTCTGTCCTGTTTGAACAGTTAAAACCAGACGAAAATGTTGTATTTACTCATGTGAACCGTAGCAGCTACCTGACAAACAGATCAGCTCCACACTCCCTGCCTTCAGATACGTGTATTTCTGGTTATTTTTCAGTTATAAAGCACTTCTTTAATGTACAACTGCTGGATTACTTTAAGTGCTAGCTTATGCTGCGCAGAGATACCTGAACATCTTTGTTGGTGAGCAGGTGTGCTGTTGATGTCTATGTAAGTGTGACACACAAAGCTCAGTAATCCCTCAAACAAGGTAAAGCAGAAGCGCATGCCGGAGGCGTAATGTCTGTTCACTTCACTGCCTCGGCGCTGGACGGGAGTTCTCACTTTCCCTCCGTTCAAACTGCTTCCTCCCTTCTGCTTTTTTTTTTTTTTTTTGCACCGTGAACAATTTCACTTCTGGTTCTGCTGCTTTGTTAACCCGCTTAATGTTTTTTTGTTGCAAAGGTTAGATAATTTTGTAATTAAGCGCCACTCTGTGCCTGCAGATCCCACTGAGACCGTGGCACTTCCCTGCGTGCATGAGTTGTACTGTGAGGGCGTGAGTGTGAGTGTGTGAGAGCAAGTGAGCGCCAGCGCTCCCACATGGCCTCCATGCAGGACGGGCTGAACTTCACGGCTCCTCCCTACGGCAAGGTCCTGCTGCTGGGTGCTATCGCTGCTGCCTCAGCCTTTGTTGTCACGATCCTCATTGTGGTGCTCTGCGTGGGCTGCCAGAGGTGAGCCAAGGCACCGTGCACACATGTATGACCACACACACACACACACATGCACACACACACACACACATGGACACCCTGAATATTTACACTCTCACACACCAGCAGTGTAAGAAGTATTCAAGACTCTTTACTCAAGTTAAAGTATCACAGGTGTGGACTTGAGTCACAAATTTGATGACTTTTGACTTTAGTCGACTAAATGAAAAAGTCTTTTGGCGACAACTAAAACCCAAGATCTGCTTTGTTTGCATCTGATCAAAGCTGCAGGAGAGAAACATGAAGAAATGAAGCTCAGCACTGAGCTCCAGTTGGAAAAGTTGATACCAGACATAATTTTAGTTTCGAAATGACGTGTTTTAAAAGTTTAGGCAAAGTCCTTCTCAGCAAGTCGGGCTAATTAGCAGCCATCTTGGCAATGCTCCTGGCTAACAATGTCAGCATAACTAGATCAGGCTTTTATCTAAGTGAATGGAGAAAAGAGCTGCAACTTAACTTTCAGTGGACATCTGGACACAAAAACCTGCATTTATAGAACAAACAGTTAAATCTGATAAAATACACTTAAAAACATTGGTGACTTTGGTGCAAAATTAGGTTTCAAACGTCTTTTGTCCCACAAATTGTATCTCTACTATGCATGCTTCAGGTTTCAAAGCACCACTTCCTTCAGTTCCAGTATAATAAATATCATATATAACATACACATCAGTGACTAAATGTGTTTGTTTATTGGAGAGGAGAACATTGCCTCCCGGGGGTGTGTGTGTGTCTGTGTGTCATATAACCGTCATCTTTGACATTACGGACTCTTCAATTCAAAAATGCTTTAACGGGTTTGATTCCTCTGTTATAACATGTCTGGTATCATGTAGCATAAAATCAAAAAACACTCAAGTAAAGTACAAATACCTCAAAATTTTACATAAGTACAGATCTTGTGTAAATATACTTAGTCACACACACTCACACACACTTATGTAAATGTGCTCTCTCTCTTGTCTCTCTGTCACACACAAACACACACAGTCATAAGATGATTCACACACACACACACACTCGCGGACAATGACTCAAACCCTGCACATGCACGAACACACGGACGTGCATCACTTGTAGTAAGTGTCAACCTGTGTGACGGAGCGTTTGTGTTTACCACAGGAAGGGCAAGACACACAATGTTCCCGGCGAAGGTGGAAAACACCGTCTCATGGACATGGTAGGTACCAGGCAACACACTCCTCCATGTTTTTTTTTGTTTTGTTTTTTTTGTTTGTGTTGCAGCAGAGCGACTGAATGCACGAGGGAACAATATCATTCAGAGGACGCATCTTCAGTCTTAATTAGTGTTTAACTGGCCCTGTGTGTGTGTGTTTCTGTGTGTGTTTGTGTTGTCAGGGTATACTCAGGCAGTCGAAGCTGCGGTCCATCAGTAAATCAGACACTGAGATGAACAAGATGAACTGCAATGGCAAAAGTGAGTCCATCCTTCACATACAAATCCCGTCCTGTTTGCTCTCAACTTTGTATTTTCTTAATGGAAGTAAACAAGCCGGTCTGGTTTAAGCTGCATGACAAAGCACTTTTTTTTACACTTTTTAGGGGAAATTTCTGAGTTTAAAAGCATAAAATCTCAAACAGTAGAGAGATATAAGATTTTCTCTTAGTTAGAGTTTATCTGTGAAAAGGCAGAAATGGAGAATCAATTGGAAAATTTAACTGCATCATGTTCTCATTTGGCTTCATCGACATTCATTAATGCCACGTTTGGAGTCAACAAGACAACATTACCAACCCATAATAATGCAAATAAACATTATTCGATCAATGAAAGTGTCACCTTGCACTTTCCTCTAAATGCTCTTTACCTGATTCGGCCCTAAATTCCTGCAAAAACCTTTCTTTAATAAACTTAAGGACGCTTTAGAGGAGATATTTGCCCCCTGAAACAGGATTCACACAACATCCACAGCTCAGCCTTCTTCCACTGGACTGTTCTTCTTGATTTACGAACATGCATCTCTCTTTCCCAAAGATAGAAATCAGAGAGCCAAGACGAGTCCTGGAGCTGCGTGGCTGACAGTCGACAGGGAGCTGTGTTTGTGGGCACGGTGACAGCAGCCCGAGAGGGTTTGAAGAAATATAAGCATATGTCCTGTTTCATACTTGTCCCGCTTCCACTGCAGTGGAATGAAGTCAATTTGGACGCATTTTCTCAAACATTTACAACAGCTCCCAGTTTCCTGTCAGCTCCAGTTTTTTTTTCTTTCCTTAACCAGCGAGAGATTTATTCGTGCTAATGTTTCTCGAGGCGTCCAGTGGAAGAGGAGTTGAACGCGTGTGAATCTTGTTTGTGGCGTCCCGTATGTGGCCTGTATGTTGCTTGCAGAGGCGTCTAAAAAGAAACGTCCGGCCAGCACGGACCTTCTGCTGCCGCTCAGCTGCCGGTCTAACTCTGACCTCCGTTCTCAAGGCAGGCAGCTTCCCCAGATCCCCTCTGGGACCGGAGAGGACGGAGAGCACACTTACTCTGAAGTGGGCCGACGCTCCTCCACCACACGTACTGACGATGCCCTCTACGCCATGGTAGGCAGGGCCGGGCAGACGGACACTCCGGCCCCTCCGGCCGTCCCTGCCAACACCCCGGCCCCTCCGGATCCGGACGGGGACGTGGAGGGAGGGCTGCCCGAACCCGAGGCCCAGGTCATGTCTCCGCCTCACCCTCCGGAGACGGCTGAGTACGCCTGCGTCAGGAAGCTGAGGAAGGCCGACAAGGCGCCCCAAAAGAGGGACAGCGGTACGGACATGGGGGAGCCGCCGGCGCCGCCTCCGCGACACGCCCCCCCATCACACCCAGCACCTCCTCCACCACACCCTCATAGCACAAAGTTGCCCCGCAGAAACATGGATGCCTTCAATGTCCCCGCATTCCCAAAGGTTGGTAGAGGATTTTTTTTTTTTAAACTGATGATTTAAAAATGTTCGTAGAAAAACTCTCAAGTTACAAGGTTTATACGTTAGATAAAGAGTCTTAACCTTTTCTTTGTACTGTTGTCAATGGAAAGACCTTTTTTTTTATCAACCTCTTGGAAAAAATCACATTTTTTAATCTGTGGTTGAGTCATTTACTATGTTAGCGACAGAAGTATTTTTCACATTATGAATGTGAATGCATCACCTTATATCATGATGTTACTTTACACTTACAGGCATTTTTATCCCGGTTAAACTGAGGCCCTTTACGGTGACAGACTGGCCTCATGTGGGCTGCTGTTTTGCAGGGCGATAGTCGACCTGAACGAAACCTTCGGCTTGTTTAAACACACAGAGTGTTCCTGCTTGATGTGATTGCATGGATCAGTTTTTTTGTTGTTGACTGTCCTGATGATTTCTATCTAAAAATGCTGCCCTAGCATGAATCCGTAGCACTACCTAACCCTAACCCGCCTATGGAAATGTGGCAAATTGGCCTTGAAACTAGCTCACTGTGCTGTGCAGCTAACGTGCAGCTAATGTCTCGATGATAAATGTGATAAACGTGTCGTTCTGTAACGTCGGTGTGACATGAATCTGCAGTTTGTAATCCAGGAGCAGCCAGCAGGATGTGGAGAGTATTTCTGTCAGATTTCCTGTTGATGCTGCAGAGGATCCTGGTAATTGTGCCAGTGTTGCAGTTTTTTCTCGGCTCTCCATCATGTGTGGTGTTGTGATATGCGAGCCCCCTCTGTAGAGACGCTCCTCTGAAGCCTGCATGGGCAGCGAGCTGTGTTTATTTGTCGAGGAGCTCTCGGTGATATTTTCTGCTCTCAGCTGTGTCGCCTCCTCCATATGTTCGCAGCGGCGGCAGCAGGGCTGTAGGCAGACTGTCTGCTTCGGACGGTGGTTATAAGGCTTTGTGCTCCCCTCCAGGTGACAGTGGGAGACCATTTGCTGCCCCCGTGTGAGGTCAGCGAGGTCGCGTTTTCTGCTGTGACCCGACTCCGGCAACACGCACAGTTCACAGGCTTACATGTGTACACAGTCTGCTCGCAGCGCTGTTAGTTCACCGCCGATTTTCTCGTGGATGACGCAACATGTTGAAATTGAGTCATCGAGAATATAAGCACATAGTTCCTCATGTTACAGGCTCCACCTTCCATGGAGAGTCTTTTCAGTACTGTACGAAATCCATCCAGCACATTTCTAATGGCAGCTCTGGGCTACAGCACCTCTTTATGTTTAAAGTCCCCCCCCCCTGCAATCGAGTCCCTGCAGCTGAACCGTGCAGGAAGACGTATGTTCGGACTGATGAGACTCTCTTTGTCTGCAATGGGAGTCCATGTTTAAAGTGGTGAGACTGTGAGGATTATTTGTGGCACAAAACAAAGGAGAAGAAGAAGGAACGAACTATAAATAAAAGCAAAAATGAAACCTGGACATAACCTGTGAGGTCATTGAATGTAAAATGACACATTTCCATCATCGTAGACTCATAATTTTTAATTATGGAGAAGGAGTAGATGTAATTATAAGGATTTTAACAAGATAACATAGCTTCTATGCGAAAGAAAACATAATTAAAACACATTATCAGACACAGTACAGTGTGTTATGTACATTTTAAAATATGCCTGAAGGGGATCTTTAATTTGTCCTGATGAGCCCTACCGGGTCTGTTTTTAAATTGCAGGTTTTTATATTCACAAATACTCAAAGATTACATGTGTTGTGACTAAGTCTTACACTGTAGCTGCTAATTAGGCTGAATAGTTTAGACTTATACTCAGAAAATTAGTCTTAATAATGTTTTTTATTTTCTAAACTCCACAGTATTTGTCATTTATATTGAGTTTTCCACACAAAGTTGAACCAAATACAAATAAACATTATCTCAGCACAGTTAAAAACTGTTTTCTCCTCTTAAAATTTAAATATTCAACATTTTCACATAAAAAAGTGTGAAAAATAACCATCTTTGTTAAATATTTTGTTTAGTTGTGTAGTTACAATGTTGAAACTCAGAGAAAACTGATTTTATTCAAGGTAACAGTGTGTTTCGTTTTGATGCCTGCCGCCAGTCAGAAACAGCAGAGGGAAAGTCGGCACACGTGACTAAACATAATGTGAATAAAACTTTAATACGTAACCTTGTGTGTGAACGTTTCTGCCTGAGTCAGTGACATTGATCTCCATCTGCAACGTTGGCTGTTTAACAATCAAATAAACAAATCCAATGATCCAACACTACTTCAAACCTCATTTAACTACGTCTTTCGTTTTCATTGTTTTGAATTTAAAAAAACCTCCAGTGGCAGAAATTACATATTGTGCATTTAAATAAGCAGGACCTGTGTTTACTGCGCTCAACCTTAAATCTCCTTTGGCCAGTTCGGTGGGGTGGGGGATATTAAACAGTTAAACACATGGCTCCTACAACATGCATGAACATGAGCTCTGCCCCAGATGTGATTCCTTGTTCTGTTGATAGGAAGTGATGTTTATGGGCAACGGAGAGCAGTACATCTGGAAGCCTCCAGAGGAGGAGGAGATGCTCATGCACCAGAATAAAGCCCTGGGACCGCTGGGTGCTCACACGGTGGAGAATATACAACCGTCTGCTGCCGTGGTGAGTTAAGACTCGCCCGCCTGGAAATATTATCACTCTTAAAAATGATTTATTCCAGTTTGTGCCTCTCGTGTTCAGCCTGTGCCTTTGAATCACGGGGCTAAGCACCCGCTTTTGTCTTAAACCTAAAATATAACGGAAATACCTGGCAATTTTTTAAAATCTTAATTTAACAATGTCATTAAGCAAATGTACAGCCATCCTGAAGGTATTTCAGGAATCCCAAAAGACTCTTTTAACCATCCGAATAAAAAGAAATATTCAGTCGGCTGCACAATAAAAAATGATTTTTTAGCTCGTTTTCATAATTCAGACAAAGACGGTATCTGAAAAGGATTCATGTCCCTTTTCAGTTTGTACAATGTTACCTGTGATTTTGTAATTTTATCTGGTCCATATGGATGTAATTTATTATCTGTAATTTTGCATTATTATACAAAAAAAAGTATTCATGCTTTTCTTGTGTCGTAAAAAGGAGTAAAGAGATGTGTGTCTGTCTTTATGAATACTTTTGAAGGAATAAGACTCGCAGTTCAAGTCTGTTTCCTGCAACAGACAATGTCAGAAAAATATATAAAAGGAATAATTTAATGTCTTAAGAAAGACGCTTAATCTTTCAGTCTTGTTAATGGCAAATTTGTTACCTTTGCATAAAGCAAGGCTAGCTGTTTCCCTCCGTTTCCAGTCTCTATGCTAAGCTATGCTAATGGTCATTGGCTCCAGCTTCATAAATAATGAAGCTTCATGATTAATGTATACATATAAAATTGATAATAATTTTTAATTCATCCCGTCTCGTATATTTTTAAAAAATGTCTCTGAAGTTTGTCTTTACAGTCGGTAATCTCAGCGCTGTGCTGTTTGACTGCAGGTGGCTGAGATGTACTCGAAGGTGTGCAAACCAGGCAAGAAGAAGAGAGCAGTGCCGGGGTCTCCTCCAGCCAATCCTGGCTTCCGGACCTTGGGTCGTGGTGACCGGGACCGAGACCGAGACGGGGGGTTTAGCGTAGTGGTCAAACCGCAGACGTGGGCCCTTCAGGAGGGCAAAGCAGTCGGGGGGCCCCTTGACGAGCACTGCTACGAGTCCATCGGGACAGAGGAGTGCGATCTGGCCTATGAGAACCTGGAAGGCGGAGGCGCCTGGAAACGAGAGAGACCCCCCAACACGTGTGCCACCCTGCGGCCGAGGAGGAAGAAAGCCCAGCAGCCCTTGCAGCAGCAGCAGCCCCCTCCACCGCCGCCGACGCAGCAGAACCCCAAGTTACAGCACCTGCCCGCCAAAGCCCTGCTGCTGCCGGGGGAGAACCTGTACGAGAGCATCGGCGACCTGAAGCAGGGCTCCGCCACCTCCAGCACCACCACCATCTTCACTTTCAACGACGGCATGGAGATGTATGTAACAGGGCTCTGAGGCGGCGGCTGCACTGTGACCCCTATCCTTCCAACACAAGGAGCTGAGCTAACACCACAAGGAGTGACGGCTGAGCCCCTGTCATGCTCACCCACACATACTGTTTACATTCAAGTCATAACATCATGCCTTTGACCTGTTATGACCTGGGCTGAATACAAAGTCCAATCTATAAACCTTATAAGGAATCCAAAGGTAGTGAATAATAAATGAGCACAAGACCATTGCAGAGCAATCTGTAGGTAACAGTAGCACTTCTATTTTACTGATACATATGTGCAAAGCACAAAAAAAGTTAAAAAAAGCCTAAATTCTTCCTCAATTCTAGCGGGTGAATATAGTCGTTTGCCCGGTCCTAGCAGGACTTCTATTTGGGGAAAAGGCACAGCATTGTGTGAAATCTTTTGGTAGCACTTAGTCTGTCGTGGACAGGCCTTCCCTGTAGTTGGTCAAGATGTGATTCAGGACGGAATATAAAATGATATAAAGGAATGAATTACTAATCAAAATGCTTGAAAGCTCAGGGACCAAGAGAATCAATTATGAGAGTATTATAACGTTTAAAAAAAAAAAAAAAATTGCACACATTTTTCATTCCTCCTAAAAATCTTCGACTAATTTTAAGACCATCGTCATATTTAAAAAAGCTGACCGGATTCTTCCCTCCGTCATGTTTTGTTTCATCCGACATGGACTGAACGCTGTCTCCACTGCTGTCTGTAAATGAAGTGTTTTACTTTGTTGATCCTGTTTCTGCACTTTGCCTGCTACAAGTTGCATGCTAAAAAGAAAAAAAGTGGAAAAAAAAACAAAAACAAAAAATCAAGCACTGTCATGTGGTACCTCTATACGAATTTTTTTTTTTTTTAATCGTCGTTGGTTGTTTTTTTTTTTTGTTTTTTAAAGTTTTATTTTCAGTGTGTTGCTTTATTTTCTCTGTAGAGAACAAAGCCAGTTAGATGAAGGATGTCTTTGGCTCAGCGGGACTCTGTGCAGCGGAGAGGAGAGTTAATTTTTACACTCATCCTCGGCCTGCCACACACACAAACACACACACACACAAACACACACACATAAACACACACAGTACAGATGAATCAAGACTAAAGAGAACTGCTCGAGTCCTAAAGGTGGAGACAGTCCACTCAACATCCACCCAAAACACACACACACACACACACCCCACCACCTCCCTCTCAGTCCTCACTCACATCTGTGGACAGTTCATCGACTTCGTCCCTGCCTTGTGGTCATATGAATCTGCTTGGGTTTCACCATAGTGCAGCTTGGAAAGCTACAGTAGAACTGATGTGTATTAGCAAACGTCATGTCTCATTGTCACTCCATTTGATGAACACTCTCTCTCTCTCTCTGTTATCAGTGTTGAAAATATTGCAGAAATGACAAAAATGTGAAGCAAAATGGTTTTTCGCTAAGCAGCAGAGCATCACCCCCCGAGGTTATAACACACTTCCAAAAAAAAAATTACATCCAAATCCTGGACAATAACGATGATTTCATCCGACCAAATATCCCCAAGCAAAACAATGTGATTATACTGTATGTTGATGCAATGTGTATGTACATTACAAAAGAGAAAGAATAATAAATATATCATCAGTGTCAAGAAATCTATCTTTTTCTATTATGTTTAATTGTGTTTTGGAATGACTTATCTTGTGACACAAACTGCAAAACAGCTGCAATGTAAATTTCAGTGTATTCTGTTTGTTGTTTTTTGAAGCCATGAAGCTACGGTGTGTTCTTGGAAAGCCCAGCTAAGTTAAATGTGGCAGCTAATGTTGTGTGTTTGCTATTCAGACTACAGGGTCTTGTACTCAAAAAGCGTGTAATTAAGTGCTAAGTGCAAAAGATTGTAATGTTTTATATCAAGATTACTATTCATGAAATGTCAGTCAAGTTTATACTTTTGTAATAAAGTGGCACTTTAAAAAAAAAAAGAGGATGTTTTTATCTCATATTGTCAGCTATTAAAACTGAAAGAAGTCAGAGGTCGCCGAGAGACGAGTTTCTCTAAGGCCTAATTATTACCCAGAGTTCACTTTGCCAACAATAGCAGACGGTTTAAGGAGGCGTTTTTTTAATTTAAACCTTCTCTTCTGGTCTCAAAAGCTGCCTGTAGATTCATGTCTTCTGTCCAATCAAAGTAAACATACCTATGCAAAACAAAACAAAACAAAACAAGGAGGATTATTTAAAAAATGTGTCATATTTTCATACATTATTTCATTATTTTACGTTTAAGGTTTGCTTCTTTTGTCCCGTCGCTTCTTTTTGTGCACAACCTCATTTCACATGGAGTGTGTGTGTGCACGTGTATGCATGTGTGTGTGAGTGTGTGAGTAGCCTTCCCATGTGTTTTTCTATGTCTGTGTGCACGTGCACAGAGTAGCAGGGTCTGCGTCTGAGTAGCTGTGGAGGTGGGGAGGTGGAGGGTGGGTGGTGGTGGTGGTGGGGGGCAAGAGAGAGAGAGAGAGAGAGAGAGAGAGAGAGAAAAAAAAAATGTCACACCAAAAAAAAAAAAGATAGAAGACAACACAGCACAC
>JAPZDV010000002.1:21711903-21791071 GCA_029814665.1 Acanthurus lineatus | reverse complement strand
AGCTCTGTGACTGGAATGAAATGCTAATACATAAACTGGGTCTAAGTTGGCAGGGATTTATGGGTCATTAGATTAAAATGGGTTGCACCACAAAAACAAGTTCTTACGGGAGATTAGTGACTAAATATTAACCTATATTAGTTGCCAGGTGTTCTTGTAGCATAGCTAGCTAAGCCAACTGATGATGCTAACATTAGCATGCTAATATGAACTGTTTGGTTGAGAAGCTAAAGAAGTTGTGGTTTTTGTTTGACACGTCTGACTTGACACTTAATTAAAATGCTGTCATTTTCATGATGTAAGCTAAAGATTAAAATTACTTTTCACAAAAATAATGTTAAATAACTTATTGACTAACTAATTAAAATGTACAAAAAAAGCAGTAGATGTCAGTTCATTAGCTTAGCGTCAGATTGTAATCTGTTAGCAAAGCTACAAAATTTGTGATGCTACGTGATTTCATGTTTACGCTGCTGATTGTGATGGTGCTACAGATGTTTGCTAGCAACCAAATTATAAATGATTAAAATTCTCCCTGGTTAAGACAGTGGTTAAGTTTTAATGATTCAGCTTTGTTAATTATTTTTAAACTATCTGGTGACACGTTTCTCAAAAAAGGGTTCATGAACAGCTGCTGAAACTTGGATCAAATCATTTAGAATATAATAGTATTGTCACTGCATGATTTTACCTTAAAGGTGATGGCACTATTTAACCTCTGTGACCCTTCTGTATGAAACTGTTATTAATAAACACTCAGTTGTAAAGGGAGCAAAAAGTCTCTTTTGCATGCATCACAACCCTGACTCATCTGCATATAAGAGTACAAAACCTCACGTACAGTCGGCTACATAAACAGTGAATGTAAATTTTGTTTGGTTTTCATTTGTTTTTGTTGTTTTTTATGCTGGTGTATGCCCAAAGGCAAAGATGCACAATAACAGGATTTTTCAAGTAGTGTGGTATGTTTTTTTTTTCTTTCTTTCTTTTTTTTAAAACAGAAGCTCACAAATGTTTGTGTCAATATGAAGGCTGATCCTGGTCCTCATCGCTCCAGCTGTCGGTCCCGTCTGTCCCAAAGTATCGGTCCCCAAAGTCCCCTGACAACACACAACAGTGGAGCTACTGTGTATCAGTAGGTTAGGAGCTGAAGAAAATATGGAAACAGTGGAATAATAAAAGATTCAAGTGTAAGAAGATTTAGAAATTTTAAGATTTCAGTGATGGTTTTCTTAAATTCTGATTAACAAAGAGACTGATTGACATATTAATTAACTATTCACCTTTAAGTTTGGATGTAATGCTTATTTATTAATTTATTTCTATGTGTTATTAACATTTACAGACTAATGTATCTGACACGCATTGCTGTGTAGTTGAGTTACAGTGATGATAAAGAGCTGCGCTGGCCTCAAATCCGAAGTGACGCAGCATTAAATTAGAATTTGCTGGCACATGAAATGAAATCTGTCAACTTGAAACAGAAGTGTTTATTATCTGTCATCTAACTGCAAAGACCGTGGACATTTTGATTTCCTGCATACAACTAAAATCATGCGTCCAGCGATGACAGTGAAGTTATTAGCTGGAAACATCCCGTGAAATACTGATAAATTATAGTTTTTCTGCATTTAACTTAGACAAATTCTTCAAAAGTTAAGAGGCTCAAAACAGGCGAATAACATCTACTTTGTAGATAGTCACATAAGGAGTGAGGATGTGCACGTGATGGCTTACCGATACCAGGAATTACATGTAAAAGATCGTCCAGACTCTTGTCCACAGCAGTGGTGATGATTTTGACCTTCGGGAAGGCGTAGGCCACAGAGTGCACCCCCAGCTCTGCCATCAACAGTGACACCAACACGATCTTATCCTCCTGCACCTCGTGATCCTGCTCAGCAACACACATCACAGCAAACGCTGTCAACGCCTGCCTGCTCATCACCAGAAGGACAATTAGCGAGAGGAAAGCGAGAGGAAGGAAAATATCTGACATTTCTCTCTTTTAGCTGAAACTGAGCTAATTTAACCTCACCAGTGTCAGACATTAAAAAGTCCAATCAGCAGCCACACAGATGAGCAATAAAACATGTGACTGACCAAGAGGAGAGGAGTCCTATGATGCTAATCTCCACCCACCAATAGGACTCGTACTGCCATCATGGCAGCAGCGCCGGTGGAGACTGTGCTGTCCATTAGGATGACATGATCCTCGCTGATGTCTTTGGGCAGACGCAGGTAATGCAGCTGGTGAGGCCAGAGAGGAGGAGACAGTTACCATGGTTACAGAAGCAGGAAGGGTAGTAACCACGGAGACACACATCATGTGGAAGAAAGAAAGAAAAAAAAAAACAACAAACAATCAAAACAGTTTTTTTTTTCTCTCTCTTTCGTTTGATGGGAATTTTGAGACACTGTCCGATGTTGTGTCGCGTCTCCAAACATGCAGCAAACACAAGAAAGACACTGATGATGACGGCGTTCGGTACAGAATGAGTCATTTTGTTTACCTCTGGCTCGCCCGAGTCGAGATTGGTCTGGATGAGGATCTTGCCGATGCGGACGTCCTTGCACACGGCTCTCAGGGCGGGCTCCATGGTCTCTCCTGCCCTCAGGACCGACACACCGGTGATCTGTGTGGACGAGGCAGCGGAGCAAGTGTGATGGCAGAGACCCAGAGGACACACTCGACTGGGAGCTAACGAGACCTTGTAAAACAAACACATCACTCACCCCTTTCCCGTTGTAACAGCGGCCCTCGTACTCATGACCCTGTGGAGTCTGAACCACACACGTCTGTTAGAAAATACAGGGTAGAAGAGTCAGTTTTGGTACAATTTTATCACTCAAACACATCAATTTCATGGATGCATGCACTAGAAAAGAGACACTGTATTGATCTATGTATGATTTTTTTAATTGTATGCGTAGGACTTTATCATATGATTGCAAAAAAAGCCTTTTTACATCAGCATATTTTAACAGTGTGCACTTAACAACAATACCAACAATTTTCCACAGATATTTTTATATGAACCCATCTAGCAATCCACTGATGTCAGCATGGTATGAAAATAAACTCGCACAGACTTGAACTTTGCTTGATACACCACAGGCAATCCATCACAGCGAGCGTTCAGTCACTTCTGCTTTTGTCAGGTACATTTTTGAAAAGCTGGTACTGTGCTGAAAACTCTTTCTTGTTGTTACGTTCGAAAACTTTGACAACTGACATGTAAGAGTCGGCTGCTTAAAGGCTTCGTTTTTAGAAACACTTAAGCAAATATGAGTAAAGGGGAAATGATAACTTTGTGATGTTGTGAAGCTTTTTGAAAGCACCAAAAATTAAGTTTTCAAAAGTCTTCAGGTTCATTTCAATGGCACAATAACTGTGACTAATCATTGTTGTAATAATAGTTGCATTTGCAATTATCTCAGTCAAGTTTTATGTCCCTGTTCATTGTTTTTCAAACTATATTTGCAGAAAATAAAACTGAAGGTTGCCTGGAAAGTGCCACATAAAAATTCCAAAAACAAATAGTTGGCATGGAAAGCAGGTGAAGTATAGATTATTTGTATTTGATGGTCTAATAGGTGCAGAGAAATCATCCTTTAAACTTACAATAACTGCTCTTTTTGGCCACTTGGGGCAGCAGAAACAAGTTGTGGGTACAGCATTGACATACCATCACTGTTTAAATTAATGTAATTAAATTGTCAGCAAACAGCTGTTTATTTACACATCCAGCAGTTTGAAAGCTATATTATGATTAGTTTAGAGCCAGATTGTTCATAAATGTGAGTCCAATATTCATCCTCTTTAAGCTAAAAGATGGTCTGTAACAAATTCTGGAGGAAATATCGTTCGCTTTAGCTGCTTAATGCTCAACTTTGTCCTCCAGCTATCGGCTAACTGTGTCTGTTTGCTGTTTGGCTAACTCTCACCTCAGAGCCATCAAGATCTCAATAGATCCATTGTTTTATGCTTTTAATATGACTTTTTAAAAAATATATAAAAATACTAATTGTGGCAACTGAACATTACTGAGTACTGAAGGTTTGACCCACCTGAGAGGGCAGAAATGTTAGCGCATGTTCGATGAGAAGTCGCATTAATCTCTTTGAGTAGAAGATGAACTCATCTCTGCTGGTTTCTTTATTCCTGCGTTACAGAAAAGAAAAGGCTTAAAGCTCATACTGTGTGCAGAGACTCAAGGACTCGTACCTGAGCGCGGGTCGGTACCTGATGATGGTGTGCAGACCTCTGACCTGCGGCGTACTCTCCAACACGCTGAGCGTCTGAGGCAGCGGCTGAGTCTGCTGAGCCGAGGCCAGGAGCGCCCTGAGACCGAGGAAAGGTTGTTCAGATCAAGAGGTTTTATTCTGCTACACTGACGAAAAAGGAAGCCGCCTGGCTTAAAGACGGCAGAGAGTTATGATTCAGACCACGTCACAAAACGCACAGAGGGAGGTGTGAAGTTTCAGTCAGCGATGATACAAAAACCTCTAATAACATGAAGTGGACTGATAGCAGAGAAGGTGAAGTCAGCATACCTGACACTGAGCTCACGCTGCATAAAGAGAGGATCAGAAAAAGACAATAACATGAGGTGAAAAATACACAAAGCGACAACACTTCCTCAGTCTGTCCATTTGTTGCTGCTAAAGATTTAAAATCAGGTGACAAATGTGTCGATTCACTTTTAAAAAAAGACTAAATAATAACTATTTTCAGCTCATGAATATTTACAGCTGTAACACAGAGTAACTCAAGATAAATTAAAGGTCTGTAGGGATGATTTCTAATCACTGGTTTCATTTTAGATTTTGTTCTGAGAAGGAAAAATAAAAATAATCCAGGTTTAGTTAACTGAGCTCCTAACAGATTCTTCTTTCACTCTTTCATTCACAGACACCTGTAGTTTGCAGTTGTTGGATTAGTTGCATTGCAGACATGAGACCACAATGAACTGATATACAATGGAAAATAATATTTATATACAATTATCATGTGACACTGCACAGATATTGCTATAACTGCTGCTACAATATACATTTTAAAACAAATATCAGTATTTTTCCCCAAATTTAATATTGAAAAAAGGGCAGAAAACTGGATTCAAAGAAATTGATAAGAATATCTTACATTCTGGCACATGCAGCTTTTCAAGCCCACTAAATAAAAGCTGTTTAACTTTAAGGAGATCTTATGAAATAAGACTCTGAAGATAAATTTGAATTTCCAGAAACAAGACATTCAGCCGCTGAAAGCCAACGAAAGAGCAGGATGTGATCTCGACTCCTGACGGCTGTCAAACGAGTGAACCTTGAGAACAAATACTATATGGTGTGATGTAATGTTTGCAGGACTGGCTATGAAGGACAAAACAAGTCTCTGCTCGAATATTTGTCTAATGACATAATGTTAAAGAACTTTAGATAACTTGGAAAGAACGAGCGCTCTGCTTCAGGTCATCGCCGGTGTTTCACTGTGATCTGTGACCCGACAGATCCTGTGACCAGTTTATCTTTTGGTAAAGTGAAGAGTGCATGTAGAAAATCTGATTTATTTAGCTGATATTTACCGAATGACAGAGCAGAATTATTGTTTTTTTTGTGTTTTTTTTAGTGCTTACACTTAAGTTTTCATGGTTTTTGCAGCTGCAGCACAGCCTCGGTTCTGCCTCGCAGCAAAAGGAAAAAATGAGTGGAGACGAGTTTAATGAATGTCAGAGCAATGATGAAGTATGTGGTGACGCTCCACTCCCCTTTTTTAGCACTGAGGAATGTCTGAGGTTTCCTTATGACACTGAATGACATAAAAAAAGTAAAAATCTTTATAAATAAGATGGCTGACGTCGACGCTGGCTCAGATTCAGTGAAATTCTGTCAAATCACATCCCTACTCATGTGGTTGTAAGAGTCTTTTCTCATGATGATTTAATAAAAAAAAGAAAAAGAAAATAGAAAAACATCTGACTTTTTTAAAGATGAGAAACACAAAAGTCTGGGAGTTTGTGACTGAGAAGTTTTGATTTATTTCAGCTTGAGGCATCTTATTGTTTAAAAAGCTGAGATTTCCTCTTTCTGTCTGTATGTAACTGCTTTTGAACACAAGGTGGCGCCACCTTCTTATGTACAGTGAGTGTTTTTGATCGCTCACCTCCTCCAACTGGCTGTGAACATGCTGGACTATCAGATCAATGGCCACCATATTCCCCCCACCTGAGAGGAGAAACACAAGAGGAGACCAGTGTTGAAGATGTTGTTGGTGTTTTTTCAGTAAATAAAATGTAAAATGTTCTTGTTCAGGTTGTTGTGGTGCAGAAATCTCTGCCTGTCTCACCTCTCGGCACAACAATGTCCGCCAGTCTCATGGTGGGCTCGATGTACTGCTCGAAGGCCGGCTTCACGAACTTGTTGTACTGCTTGATGACGCCTTCGATGTCCCGTCCGCGCTCTGCGATGTCCCTGCGGAGCCGGCGAACCAGTCGAATGTCTGAATCTGTGTCCACAAAGATTTTCATATCCAGGAGCTGCAGGTGGGGAGAGCAAACACCCCCCCCGAACGGTTCAACAACATTCGATTCAGCAAAGCAGCTGCTCAAACAAAAAAATACCCGGTGATGATTGCTTTACTTCACTGGAAAACTTCTTCAAAAAGAAGGAAAAAAAAGGAAAACATATTGCCTTACCTGAAGAAGCTCTTTGTCCGCAAAAGACATAATTCCTTCGAATATGATTACACTGGCACCGTACACATTTTTCTGCATAAAGAGGAGGGAAAAACCAAGAGGCTTCAAAGCAAAAGCTGCTTCATAAACAGTCAGTTCAGCTTTTAGAGGATTAAAGCTGCAGAATGTCATTTTTTAAATAACAATATTTTATAAAGTATATAATATTTCTTTAGCTTTGAAAAAAATTAACACACAGAAAAAACCGAATGCTTCATTTCTGTGTTCTGCCTCCTTCTTTCAGAAATGACAGGATGCTTTTTTAATCTTTAAAGAGTTAAAAGTCTTTGAGAAAATCGTCAGTGAGGAGTTTTTTTCTTCAGGGGGAAAAACAAGTCAACTCACCCAGTCTTTCTGCCGTCTGTGTGTGGTGAAATCATACACGGGGATCTTCACACTCTTTCCCTGCTTCAGCTTTCGCAGGGTGGCGACCAGCAGCTGGAAGTCAAAAGCCCCCGGATGGTCGAAGTTGTAGTCGTTATTTGCTGCCAAGGCCTGTTCTTCAGGGGATAAAACCTGCAAAACACACACACTATGTATAGTAAATAGAGGCTGCAGTCACCATGATGTCACCAACTTTAAGTTTAACACACACAGCTGAGGAGGACACACACACCGCTACGACTTTATCCTCACTGGATGTGACCAAAAACCTGAGGACACACCTTGACAGCGAGTTGTGAATCAACAGGTGGCCACGCCTTGAAACACATCGTGCTTTCATGTCTATTTTACTCTAAATAGGACCATGATTTCCAAAACAAACAGAGGCAGAGAGTCCGTCAGCTGATGATCACTGACGGCTGATCTTGTTTTTATTATGGACAGATGAGCCGGACGTGCTGCGGGTTTTATGATGTTTTACACACAAATGTTTTGGAAATGTTCTTAAATTTTTTATATTAATTTTTAAGTTTATTTATTAAGCTTTCTGTTCATGTCAGTGGGCAAAGAGTTTAAGTTAAACTGAGGCTTTTATGATCTGTCACTTCACATCATAAACAATTATTGAGACAAATATTTCGACTCAGAAACTGATTTTACTGCAATTTATTAGACTTAATACAGTTTAAAGCAGACTCTTCTCCTTTTTAGATGTGTGCTCAATCAGGTTCAGATATTATAATTAATATTATTGGTTCATTAATATGTTTAAATTTTCTGACTAAGGAGAAATACCACCTGTTTGTCTCAAATTTGTGATTAAAAAATTACTCATATCGCAATTAATTTCCAGCCCCCCTACACCTGATACCATATGTGCAAAATATCCACAGTGTATTTTGAAGGTTGTAATCTTTTCACGAACTCAAAACTGCGACAGCTGTATAATATTTGTTGTTTTGAGGTGATTTTAACCTCAAAAACGAAACATTTCATCCCAAAGATGATTATTTCACCCTACAATAAACCCACTGATCATTTTTAACAACCACACAGAATGAGACAAAAAAACAGACTAAGATGCGTGAGTTTCTCACCTTGTAGAAAGAATCCATAGACAACAGCACAACCCACGGCACATCCAGAGCCTCAATGATCTTATTGGCCACGGTGGTCTTCCCCGAGGAGCTGCCCCCACACAACCCTGCAGATCCACACAGCATTTCAATGGCCCATTATGTGCGTTTTTCAGAGTGTGTCTAATGTCGTCTGGCGGTATGCATGTGCAGTGGCAGTAATGGGTTATAATAAGACAGAAGAGTAAGAAAAGGACAGGTTCTGCAGCTCAGAGCCGCAATTTGGCACGAAGGAGGAGGAGGAGGAAGAAAAGAGTCAGGGGGAGTAAAGACATCATCATACCGATGACAAAGGCCTCTTTTGACAGCGCTCCGTGCTCGTCGTACCAGGGAGGTCGGCCGGCGGTGTAGATGGTGCGTGTGCCCGTGCGGAGCAGAGGAGGCTCAGTTTGGCTCAGTGAGGTAGTGCTCTTCCTGCGAGGGGCCCCGGCGGGGGGCAGGAGCCGGTCCAACGAGTCCTCCCCACTGCCACTGCAAACCAGCACAGAGCAGAGCAGAGCAGAGCGGGTTACAGCCTGCACACACAGACCGTGATGACACGTCTTTCCCACAATTTAACTTCACAAATCTCACACTTTCATTACGTCATATTATAACGGACGATAGTTTCACACGACTGCTTACACACAAATGTTGTGCATCAAATCTAAGTGTTTTAAATATAAAATATGGCCGCCGAGTTTGTAGTTTTTCAATAAAAAGTTTATTTTTAAGTGTAATTTAAAAATGGCCCATGTCTCCAAAATACTGTCAAACACCCTGTTTTTCATTTTATAGAAGTAAAAGATCTTTACAAGAGAGGAAGTGAGCATCCAGACAGAAGGTAAAAAAAGCTATAAAGTCTTTGTCAAATGTTGTTAGTTGTACAAAATCTGCATGAGAGAGGACATGAACAGAAATTCACTCAAGACAGAAAAGATTTAAGAAAAATGAACTATGACACATTTCTGTCCGACTGATGGCAAACTGCACTGCAGCGAACACGCAAACATGTACGAGGATGTAATTTTAAACATACCAAAAACCTGCAGAACCAAAAGAAAACATCTTGATGCACTTATGCAAACACGCTGATGTTGAGTAAGACTCTTTATGAGTTTTCCTGCTGAGCAGTGGGCTGCTGTGAGGTCAAATCCAGCTGCTGTGCACTTTGAGTATTTACATTTCCTGTCGGTCTTGACAGGAGGAAATAATTTCCTGGTTTTAGCTACTAAAACATGTCGATTTGCAGCGTCTACTCTATTTAAATTAAGTAACCTGAATATTTTTGTGGTCAAATGCTGCCTTGACATTAACAATGCATCAGGTATGGCTCGGAAATATATCGATATCATGTTGATATCATGACATAAAGACAGATATCGCCACAGATTCTGGATATTTTAATGACATGAGTGTATAAGTGTTGCCTCTCTCTGGTTTTTAATATATGTTCTTCTGACCTCTCAATGTGGCTTTGACTTAAAACTGAATATTTAATCCACATTAGACCAGAAAATACAAAGGCTCAATACATCCTGTTTTACCATTCAGCCTGAAAATTCTGCTGAAAAATCCAGTTTTTGCATGATAATAATAATCAGCAATAACAATAAACTTTAGTCTGAAGGGCTAACCAAAGAAGAACCACGAAAACATGTAGGAAACACTGGAGAAGTGTTTCCTTTTTTACAACGTGGGCTAAGCTGATGTCGTGCGTTTTCTCAGACAGCGCCGACTCGCAATATTTCAATTACACAAATCAGAAACACCACTAAAGTTATTAACTTCAGACTTTATGCTTAATCACTCAAAGAGTAGAACTGCCTTTGCATGCGAAAAGAGCTGTGTAACTCACCTGTTTCTGCCTCAGGCCACAAGCTTATCAATCACCACTCATGCTTATGTAACCGTGCATGTAGCACACTGAACCATTTAATACACGGACTCTTTCTCTGCACTAAGTTCTTTTACTTTTGAGTATATTTTCTTGAAGATATTTTAACATTTATATGCAATACTTTAAAATGTGATGGAGTTTTTTTATGTTTGCGGTGTGGTGTTGATATTTTACCCAAGTAAAAGATCTGAAAAACTTCTTACATCACTGTCTCGATTGCATTAATGCCACAGTTTGATGCTCTAATTGAGACACCATGGTTTAGATCTCTGTAATTAAGATAAGGCTCTCACACCACTGTCGACTGAGGAACAAATAAAAGTCAGCTTAGCTTGTGCGTCACACTCTCTGATATCACATTTAGGGACTCCTGCGTTCCCACCGGCAGTAATTAGAAATCAAATTAGTAACTCTGCTTGTTCCTAAAGTGATGCATAACCAGAGATATGCACACACGCTGTAAATGGAAGAGAGGACTAATGAATGCTTTGCATATCAAACCCCATGCAGTTTGAAAACTGTGGTTGAGGCAACCCTCTGCGGCTGAGCGCACATAAAAAAAAAAACCCAAACCAAATCCCTGCAAACTGACCCAGATCCTGCGCTTCCTCTAACCTCTCAACAACCCCTGTTTAGAGATTATTAATAGCTCACTTCCACGGTGTGTTTGAGAGCTTTCAGAGTGGGAAAAACCAGCATCCGGTTTCTGAAAGCAAACAACACAAACAATCAGATCTTACCTGCAGTCAGACCTGAGGGACCAGCAGCCTGAGATTCGGGCTCCTGTGCAGTTCAGCAGAGTCATATCTGCATCGCACGACAACTTTCGACCCTCCAGCTTGCCTGTCTGTCACCGTGGCAACTAACCAAAACAACAACAACACTGACACTGATGAGCAGTGGAAGTTACAGGTGTGTTTCTACTCTGTTCATCCTCACATCTGCATCTGTGGAGCCTGAAACTGTCAAAATGTGACCTCCTCTCATCTCTACATGCTTCAGTTCATGTTTGTCCTCCTTTCTCTGCGTCCACCTCTTCCTGTGTTTGTGACAGACACTAAGAGGATCACTGTAACGCTGGAGGCAAAGAGCTGCTTGGTCGGTATTAATAGAGGCACCTGCGAGCAAAAGCAGGACGGGACGGTCGTCTTCTGCTGATCCTTCCTCTTAGTTAAGTCACATGATCCTCAGAAACGCCAGACACTGAAACAAATCTCACTGTAGCGGGACATCACCCTAACAGGTCCATCAGACTTTCACAGAGCTCAAGTTAAAGTTTTTAAATGTTTTTTGTTTGTATGACAAACTGACAAGATGACAAAGATTTTAAGTTTTCAATAAACAGAGAAAAGCAGAAGTTTCTCACACTGGAATAAAACTATTTGCAGAGTTAGTCAGTGATTAAGAATAATTTCAGCTCTTTTGAGTTTCTTCTTTTTGATGTCTTGAAGGCTGCATTCCAGACATCTTCTCAGTTTGCTTTTGAGTAAAAAGTTTGAATCAGCATGGCCTTCATACTCACAACACTAACGATTGGTGCTAAATCTTTGTCTAAAACTTACTTGCGTTACTGACTTTATTCAGTCAAAAATCAGAAAAGTTCTTCACAGAAACCCTCTGTTCTTAGACTCTTGGTTCAGATCAAGAAAAACTCCTCCAGCGAAATGAAAGAAAGGGCTCATGTTTCAGGACGGACATGTGATGGTCTGAATGAACACTGAAGGTTTCTGCGAAAACTCAACAGTCTTCTGAACAAAATCAGACAAGAAAACAACTATGAAAGGATAATATGGAAAAACAGATGGAAAATAATAAGTATTATGAAATAGGAGCATTACTTCATTATGAAAATACTCTGTCACAACTAAAAAACCCCCACAGTCAAATTTTATCTCAATAAAAGTTCACACAGCAAATAAAGGAACTGAAAAAATTAAGTTCCCAAACACAAAAAACATAAAGATTTTACTGATTCATTTAAGTATTCAACAGACTATAAATGTGTTAAAATAAGCTTAAACTCAACCAAATAAAACATATAAAAGGTGTTTTTTACACATGTATGTTTCAAACAATAATCTCCCTTACAGAGACCCTGGTGCTGTATAATGAGTATATTGGAATATTTCACATCTATTTTAAACACTTATGACTTTTTTTCTGAAGTTATGTATTTTCATGGGGTACTTCTGCTACTTTTACTTACTCGCATGCAGCCTAACTGAGTTTTACATGCCAACAACTATATTCAAACAGGGAAATATAATATTTATCGGTAGATTTAACGTTTAAGAATTTAATGTAATTTAATTTTTTGAATTTTTGTATAAATATGTTTTTGAAGGTTTATCAATAATTAAACAAATAGCTATAAAATCGACACAGGTTTTTTTAAAAAAATGTCTTTAGTCACTGTGAACACAACAATGAGAGCCACAGAGTAAAAACAGAATAACATTATCGTTTTATTTTAAATTTATTTGAAATATATTCTGGTGTTTTCTCCTCAGGGAGCCTGTGACGCACGAATGTGTCATCATGCAGATCTCCGACTTTTCCGTGTTTCCAACGCTTTTACTGAAACTACAGCTCACTATAGTCACTGCAATGTACAATTAATTAAAATATCACAGCAGAATCGGGTTTTAACACATTAATGCTGATATTAGAGACGAAACATGTCAGATGTTTTTATCTCTTTGGGGGAGGAGGAGGAGGAGGAGGAGGAGGAGCGGAGTGTCGCTGTGATTCGCGTTACATGAAGCGTCAGCACGCTGCTGCGGACGAAATTAAACTGATCAAAAACCGCATTTATATCACAAATAATAAAAAAACACAGGCAGAAAATGTCAGAGCATCATATACCTGTCCGAGCGGCACGACAGGGTCTTCCCGCACTCCGCTTCCATGGGGATCTTGCGACCTCGGAGCCGCCGGCATCGGCTGGTTAAAGCCATGATTTCTTCTTAACCGTGCTGTGGGATTATGGGAAATGTAGTTTATCATCACGTGCTTTCTGACAGCTGCTCTGTTAAGGGTAACGAATACAATCCCGACCATAATACAGCATTTTGGGACAAAAAAAAGGTTGTGATGTTTTGATATTTTTATTTATTTGTTATATTAACTGACATTAAAAAAAGTGTAACAGAGAGAGACAGAGGTAGAGACAATAAGAGAGAAATAATTCATAATCAATCACGGAAAAAAAAACAAAACTATAAAGTGACAGATTGTCATGGAGCTTCTTCATCACAGTTCATAGTCAGTTCATGAAGTTTGTGTCTGTTTGTCGTGCAGATGAGGAACGAAAAGCTGCCAACTTCCGCTTGACATTATTCTGGATGTCGCTGCTTGCTGGATGCGTTTATCCCACATGTCTGATTCACATTGTGCATTTGAGTAAAATTCCCATGACTCCACAGCATCCAACTTCTCCCAGCAGCACTGCTATGATATCTTCCCAAAGGAACCTGTGAAAGACGGAAAGATCTACATTTTTAAAATTTTTCCTAACATTTAAAGACAATATTAAATTGCTCAAAGTGGTAACAAGAAGTGCAGCATGACTCTGGAAAAAACCCCAAACAATTTCAAACTCTCTGCGTTTAACTACACATGCATGTGACAACAGCTGCATAATTCATCTCCTTCTAGCTTAGACCACACAAGTCACCCCTTATATTTATGTTCTCTAAATTAATTTGCATTACTGTATTTTTAAGTGAATTAATACCCCTTAAAATTTCTGGTTAAAGCAAACAAATCCTTTTTTTTTCCAAGAAAAGTTTTGCAGATCAAATGCCAGTAAAGTAAGTGACAGTCACTTTCAGTAACAACATCAGTAAAAATAATCAACATGCAAATCTTAAAAACTGAAATTTGGCTTGCGTAACACGTTTCTGTAAAGCTAAATAAGTAATATTTTGTCACATACTTACAAAAACCAAAGTCTAAAATGCAATTTTTAAGCCTCGGAGGAGCTGGTAGGTGGAATCTGTTACATTTGGTAAGAGCTATGACAGCACTTAACTCCTGTTTCCGGTATTTAATCTTAAGCTAACTGCAGCTTATATTCATTGCACAGACATGACATTGTTATCAATCTTTACATCTAACTCTTTGCAAGAATGTGACTGGCCATTTATTCCAAACTATAACATTGAAGCTAAATTTTGAGAAAGATGAACACACACCGACCTTCACCCCTGCTGAGCAGCTGCAGGTTGCGTCCCTCCTCCTGCACCTGAAGCTGCAGCACCTGTTGCAGCAGCTCCTGCCGCAGTGTTTCTTGCACGAGTCCCATCCTCTCCAGCTTCTCCCCGTTTAGACGTAACAACGCACGGCCTGTAAGCAGAAGCCAGAGAGCTCAAAAAACAAGTTTTGCTTTTATTTTGTAGATCACAAATGTCTTTGGGTTGTCTTAGCAGTGTGACCTGTGATGGCGTGGTGGGAGAACGCCTCCACGTAGGTTAGATAGTTGTGTGGACAGTGTTTCTTCAGCCATTTACAGACATCTTGTTGTGACCAGAGCACGACAGGGCGGATCAGGCTGGGCTGTGTCGGGCTTGTGTGATATATCCCATAATTGTTACTGGAGCGGAACTGCAGACAGACAGGAGATATTACAGATAAATACAGAGAAGATGAACAGGAATCAGAAGAATCAAAGATTTTCTAGAGAAGATAGAAGATTATTGACTTTCTTGCTAAGAGTTAAATGGAAAATTTGACATCTTTCTCATGTTTTCACAGTAAAACAACACTACAGGCATGTTACAGGTGCATCGCCATCAGCAGGTTGCAGTTGCAGGAAGCAGACTTTGTTACCTTTAAAGAGAACCAGGCTAGCTGTTTCCTACAATTTCAAGTCTTTGTGCTAAGCTAACTTGATACTTGGAGCTTCAAATATATTATAGACTAGCCCTTTCACTCGATAATAAGCTCAAGAATTTACCATAATGATAATATCACTAAATCTACAGAACAACCCACTTTGGCAAAGCAAGAACAGAAAAAAAACAGAAATAATTTAAGAGGAGCTAATACAGGCACAAAAGTGATGCCAATCTTATCAAGGTTCGACAAGTAAACGCACCATGATGAACTGAGATCAACAAGACAACAGTGAAACTGCAGTTCCCTCACTTTGCAGTCTGTTTTGTTGGGTGAGGGAACGAGAGATGAGAGGCCTGCACCTATTTTTGTGTTTATTGTCTGGACAGGGGCAGAATATATATGTTTGTCACCTCAGTTAAGAGTTGTACTTGTTACACTTTATAACAGCATAAATTAAGTCACAACCATGAGCCACTGAAGCTACATTACTGCTTATATGAGTGGAAAATCACACACTAAACACAAACCCTGTTACAGAAGCAAATACGTAGGTTTTCCAAAATGTCAAACTTTCCCTCTGAAGCAGCTTCTTGACATTTCCTCCTAGCTGGATGTTTGTTCCACTCACACCAGTCTTCTTCGCTGTACATGATGTTTGATCTCTGAAAAAACATCGCAGCTCGTTCAGAAACCTGCCATGAAGCCTGTAAGCTGAACGCTCGGTATCGAACCCTTTCAGACTGACAAACATTCAGCGCTTCAGATGCAGATAAATGAGTCTGTACATGGGAAACTGACAAGATCAGTCTGCTAGACGAGCAAGTTTAGATTTATTAAAGCACATGGCCGTGACCATATGTGCATGCAGATCAAACGCTGAACTTTGTCTTGGAAGTTGTCTGGAAGATCAGCATACATGCAACAGCAACAGCACAGACGGAGAAGCATGAAGGCCGGTGTGATCGCGAGCTCCAGCTCTTTAATCTTTAGATGTACAGGATGTAAAACTGTGGAGGACTACTCAAACCGGGCCTTTGATCAGTCAATCGCTTTTAAAAATTCAGCAGTTTCAGCATTTCTCCAACTCAAGGTTTTTCTCAGATGAAGGAAAAAAATGAAACAAGAAAGGTCGGCTCATATTTAAGACTCAGCAGGGCAAAATTTGTGCTTTAGGTGTGTGACAGTGTTTCAGAGTGAGGACTCCATCTGAGTAAGTGTGACATTTTAATGAATACAGGCTAAATTACAGCTAAAAAACATGATTACATTGAATTATATTTGATATGTATTCAGCTTTTGATAATACTGCATCAATATTGTGCATTTTACATTGTAAGTTTTTATATTTTTTCTTTGAATTGTATTCATAATATATTAAATATCTGCATACCTACAACTCAGCGTCCATTACACGATGTGATGAAACATTGTTAGCCGGCGTGCTAAAGGAGCTGCAGGACGGCTACTCTCATACTGTGCAGGAATAAATCTGAGAGCCATTTTAATGCCACTGAGATGTTTCTAACATGTCTAATAGGGAGCAAACATCTCTCAGTTCATGAAAAATTAATTGTTTTCAACGTGTCAAACAGAAAGTGTTCAGATTGCAACACTGAATCCCATGTCGCCATTTCTGCTTTGACTGCAAGCGGTGATTCATGACCAACTGATCTCGCAGTTATTTTGTCAACTAAACAATTAATTGTTTGGCCAATTAAAAAACAATTAAAAAACACAATCACAAATTCTTGAAGCTAAAGATAATAAGCAAAAAGCTTGTTTTGGTTGACCAACGGTCCAAAAATCCATAATTATTTTTCAAACATGTCAAAATAACAGCAGAAGATCCTCTTAGTTTATAGCAGCAATGAAAGAATATTCAGCATTCTTGCTTGTCAGTTAGTTTATGATCAAAATATCCACCATTTATCATCTTTCCACAGTTTAAGAGAGACTATGAGGAAGATCAGATGACTTTTTCAGCTTTTAGGCGGTTTGTTTTCAGACGAACATGTAACCTAACGAGTGGTGTTGGGTTGCAGTGTAAAAGACCGGGGAAGAGTCCAACACGTAGAAAACTGTAAACAAAACTTACTCAAGAATGAAGAACTGAAAGTACAGTTTACATGTTGCAGTGCAGCTCATCTTCCAAGCACACAGCTCCGGTTAAGTTTATGTTCCTCAAAACAAAACTGAACCGAACACGACATTATGTGCATCTAAGAGGATTGAAGCAAACAAACCACACATTGTATACAACTCTGTTATCAGGCCAGCACAGTTCTATGTTTGCAGCTTTAGCCTCAGCTCATTACCGCCTTAAAAGAGACTTTCACGAGGTGAACACAAAGGCATTAGTTTTCTGAATTGTAACTTTGGGCTTTTTTTTATAAACGAGGCCAGTTTACAGCAGAAATGGAGGTCTGTGCTGACGGCAGTGACAGTGCAAGCAGACAGAGGTGTATCAGATAATAAAATGAATATCATCTGAAAAAATTTAATTGAAAAAAGCAGAGAATTGTTACTAGAAGTGGATCTGATGGTGTTTCACATAGAGATCTATTAAAGAAAGGCTATGCAAACTGTTTATTACTCTGCAACAACAATCATAGACTGTGTAACATCTTGTGGTATCAAATTAAATGCTGTTTCTTTCTGCTCTCAGTCAACAACACAGAGTTACTGCAGCCTTGCACGAGCGTTTGAGGACGTGTGCTATTTAAAGCCGGGCTAAAACGCTGTGAGAGCCCACCAGCCCGCTGGGGACAGAGCAGCTCCCATTCTCTGCAAACAAAGTGCCCATTTGCAACAATGAGTGGTGACCAGCTGACATTACCATTTACCTTCAGACTGCACGTGAATCTAAGAAAAGAGTTATTGAACACCACTGAGGAATGTTTTAATGTACACCCACATTGATAAAATGATAGAAAAGACATTTTTCCTGCCATTTTTTAAAGTGATTTCTTAAGTATGCATTAGAATTTTTAGTCTCCATTGACTTTTATTGATGAATGCGTTGGGAATGGTGGTAAAAAAATGAGCTCTTATGCCACAAGATGCCACCGTCACAAGTCATATAAACCACAATAATAACTCTCAATTAAATATTAGGAATTACTTTGAATCGATCCAATTACATTAATACAAACTGAATGCATGTAATTGAGGATTTTACTTTTAAAATTCAAAAAGAATCTTTTTTTCTTTATGTGAGTGAAAATATAAATATGTCTGAGCTTTTGAGCATGTTTTTCCATTTTCAAGCTAGAAAAGCTGCCAGGCCGATGCCAGACTCCAGTCAAGGTGAAGTTTACCAGACAAGATTTCGAGGAATTCAATTAAAGGTATTAAATGTATTTTTCATTACACTGAAATGAATGATTCCAGTGAGGACACACTGTTTTTGCTTAGAGACTATTTTCACAGAGAAGCACAGACGACTGATAAAGAGCTTTATCAAAGTGCAACGACATTTACCTGAAGCTCAATGTCAGCAAAACCAAATAGCATCTGGTGGATTACAAATCCTAAACATGGATGTTTTACACACATTCAACCCAGCAGCACAAAAGATCTACACAACCAGCACCGTTTCAAGATGTGAAATATGGTCACAGTCCCCCAAATTGACTTGAATTCTTGAGTTATGGTGAGTCACGACATGGAATAACATATGGACTGCTCGATCCCAGACGTTACAGAGAAACTGCCGACGATGTTAGCCTCTCAGTTGTTAAACTGAAAGTGAGACTATTGGAATTAAACTTTAACTATTTCAGCAATAGCAATCTGATCACGCAGAAGCTGCATCAATCAGATCACCAAAATCACTGTCAGTCAGTAATTACAGTGTCTGCTAAGCAAACACAGAGTGTTTCTAAATGTACTGATTTATCATCAAAATGTATTCACTTTTAATGTTGAGTTTGCTTGTAATCAATAATAAGCAGAATCAACATATCTCCTTGACTCTGAGGGATGAATACAGCCTGTGGAGTATCGCTCATGTCACTGTTTGACATGTTGAGCTCATGTAAACGTTCAGTACCTGCAGGGCCTCTGTGCCCGGCTGCTGGAGGAGCTTCACTGTCCTGCCCCCTGCGGTTTTCTGTCCACGCCCGTCATGCCAGGTTAAGTTCCCACCTGTCCGTCGACTCAGCTGGTGCTTGAAGTCCTCAGGCAGAGCCCTGTACTCCACAGCTGGCCTGCAGAAACTAAAACTAGAAGCCGCTGGAGAGATAAAAGCGGGAAGTACAATGATTAGACAGCCGGATTTGCCTGTAACCACTGAGGGTGTAAAAACAGCATGACACATGCTCTGCAAAGAAACTACCTCACTCTGCGTGACTTGAAAACAAAAGCAAAGACCTGAACCCACCTGGACTCATTCAGGTAAGTACCTGCTCGCACATGCTCTATTGAAACTGAGCAGGCGTGAGGCAATGTTAAAACATAACTGAGCCGGGACAAGCTCCTCTGTAATTCACACAACTCAGCGTTTCTGTACCACTGTTGGGCTTTTTGTGCTTTTGTGCAGAGCTTGAAGGTGAATGTCAGAACTGTGAGATGAGCCACTTTCTCATGATTATGAGGAGGCCTGCAGGCAGACATCCAAAGCCCACTCAACAGCAGGTGGCTTCCCAACATCCAGTAATTAAAGAAAGTGTGGAACTACGGTAAACACGCTGTTACTGGCACGGATCCTGGCATAAAGCCACAGGTCATTACTGATTCATGTGCCAGATTGGAAGAGTTTTCCTTCCGCGTTTGAAGCTATGGGTGCAGCTGTGTTTGTGTGTGTGTTTGTTAACGTGCATTTTCAATATCTTAAACTGACTAAGAGAATTTGAAAAGAGGACAGAACGAGAGAGACTGCCGCGGGAGACGAGGGTTTGAGGAGATGAAAGAGCGTCTTTTGGTTTTGTAGCTTTGTGCCTCTCCTTTCTGTCACTCAGTGTCTCCCGCTGAGAGCGCAGCAAAGCCGAGTCCTGCAATCATCAAGGCAAACCAGCGGCATCAGATGATTATGAATAAAACTCTGCATGTGATTTTTGTTTCTTTGAGGTGTAACTCTGAGCCTCTGTACGTATGAACTCTCCTTCACTGTGTTATTACTCCCCCAGGCTGCCGCTATAAACACAAATGTGCCTCTTCCTGGATTAAATGCAGATAATTAAGACCACTTCAGACAGTGTTTTTACTTCCTTTAGTTTTGCCTGTTTATGGGAGGAAAAAGTCCTCATTAACCAACACACATATAAATTGCCAGCACCGGGTAAAAAAGACTCTTTCATGAACAAAAATCTCACTGAACGTTCTGTGAAATGTCTCCGCCTGCCTGGGCTATTTTACACTTTGGTTGAATGTACACTGTAGATTAAAGCTCCTATTTATAGGAATGAAACATTTCTGACTTTGACACATAAAGCAACACATAAACTACACCATATTTCATCAGGATTTTCCATTTTTAATGAAGAAAATCACATACAATTCTGCTCAAAAGGGGCTTTGAATGGTAGCTATTCAAGTATCAGTAGGTTAAACTGAGTCTACACAAAACAAGGCTGCAACCAACACTTATTTTCATGAGCTATTGATCTGCTGATTTCTTGTAACAATTTAATTGTTTAGTCCATAAAATGTCAAAAAAATGTTGAAAAAAATGCTCATCAGTGCCAAAGTGACCTCTTTAAATAGCTTTTGCTCAAAAAAACAGCCCAAACCCTCAAGCATCTTCTTTACTATTATAAATGTCGACGATATGCTTATATTTGCATTTCAGAAACGATTAATCGAACGTCTGATCGGACGGCAATTCATTTTCTTTCATCTACTCAACGAGTAATTGCAGCTCTGAGGCCAAAACTGACCAGCACAAGGGTCCCACCATCAGACTGGTCATACTGGTCCCTTCTGATGCGCTGTCCGTTTCAGCACCAAGTCACTGACCACCCTGCGTCCTCGGCCCCCCCTTAAAACCTCCCCAATGTCCCTGCTGTCGTTCATACAGCTTTGAATCTGAATTTACCAAACCGAGCTGTGCGGTTTTCTATTATTTCCTGTGATGTTAGAGGGATTTAACAAACTAGGGGGAGTTTAAGCTGTTAATGCAATGCTTTGACTTTACAGTGTTTGCACTTTCGCATACCAAAGTGAGAGCACAGCAGGCGTTTTGTTAGATGCAACCGACTAACATACCTGGCGAACCGGTCCTGCAAGTATCGAGTCAAACAAACCAACTGATGGCAAAAAAACGTGGTTTAATCTGACGTTTAATCTACATTAATCTGAGCCTATTTAAAAGACCACACGGGGGTAAGTATGGAAATGTAACCCGCAGAAAGCAGCTTACCGTCCACAGCCATGGTGTTTCCGTGCCGTAGTGGGTCTAGTCAAAGTCTCCCATCGTCTCCGGTGACCGACACACAGGCTGCGGGGTCCCGCTCCCGCCTTTACCGCCTCTCCGCCCCTCTGCGTTGTGTTTACCGACAAAAAAAGTTTCAGTGAGGTCTGAGAGGAGTAACGACGCTCCACATCCTCGCGAGTCTTTCTGATCTGACTGGGAATAAAAAAGAAATGCCCGAAAAGCAGCTCACGTCCTCCAGCGGTGTCATCCGCCGCCGCCGCCGCCGCCGCGTCTGTGACTCAAGTTGCTCAAGACAAGTCAGGAATGTCCTCGAGCAGCTGACTGACTGGTTCCGCCGGCTGGGCTCGAGCGTGTGTGTGCGTGTGTGTGTGCGCGCGCGTGTGTGTTGCGTGTATTTGTGAGCGTGTGTATGTGTGCGTGTTTTCTTATGTGTCGTGAGAATCAGACGCGCGGCTTTTTCTCAAGAGCCTGCATGAGCGCAGCGAGCTCAAAGTGCAGCCCCGGGCCCTGTAATTAACGCAGCCGGTGGAGGCTCTGAAAAACAGCCGGATGAAAAGGCTTCTCATCACTGCAGCATCCAACTTAAGGAATTCCCCTTTGCCTTTTCTCGAAGAAAGGGAGCTCTGTGCGCGCCTGTGGGCAGTGGGCCCTCTCTGTGATGGACCCTCTTTGTGGGGTTTGTCCAGCAGAGCTGCAGGACATCAAGGCGGATATCAGTGAGCACGGATCCCAGTTACTTGGTCATATATCCCACAGAGAAGGATGACTGTGGATCCTGTGACCTGTGATCTCCAGATCATGAGTATCACAACACCAAAAAATAACCAAAATCATTCAAAAAGTATTAAATGTTATTCTTCTTTTTCCTACTTCATCTTGGTCTTTTGCAGTTAATGATTTTTATCACTTTCCACCAAAATTCGAACACATTCATTCATGAAAAAGAGATTTTGAGGGACAACTAAGCTGTGAGTAGAACAGTGTCCTACAAAAAATAAGAGCCTTAATTTCATCATTGCATAAAAGATGGTGCAGAAGAGAAAAGGAGAAGAATGGCTTTTCAGACAGAAGGAGGACCCTATTAATGGAGCCAATTAACAAAACAATCCTGTATATTAAGAACTATACCACTGAGAGCAGATATCATGACCTCTACTTAACTGAGTGCTTTTTAAATGACATTTTTTTCAAATGTGACCATTCACCCTACTGAGCTTCATCATCAGTGTGTGTAAAAAAAAGATTTCCCTTTACTGGTAGTAAGTATTCGGCTGAATGTTGTTTATCCACAGCTGGAAATCTTTCTGAAGCTGTAGGGAGTAGCTGAGGGATTACCAATGAGAGGTCTTTACTGAAATACATTTTATGGTTCTTATCTTATTCATAAATATTTCAAAATTTTCAGGCTGATCTGGTTCAAATCTGGTTCAAAAACAGCAAACAGAAATCTGGCACTGCAGCTGTCTGCAGCTGTTGGGAGTAAATAAACTGGACCTGCCAGAGGAGAACGGACTTCCTGCACAGACAAGAACATGATCGACTTCCTGAGGCAGATTTTGGTGAGCGACTGTCATGGTGAAAGAGTGATTATGAACCCAAAAAGTAAAACAGCGGTGTGCATTGGATCAGGCTGAGAAGTGTGTGCAGGTGTTCTGTTGTGCACTGACAGATGTTTGTCGCAGAACATCTGCATACTTTCTTATTACAAGTTTAATGACAATGTAGACGTCTAAATACACCTAAATTAAAAATAATAGATTTATGCAAACATCTGGACAAACTTAAGTTGAACAACAGAAATATTTTCATGATCAAAATGCAGAGAAAAGCCACATTTGGTGAACTGCCCCCTAGTGGACATTATACTTATTTTCATACATACAAATTAAGCACTGTTGCAAGATATTAAATTAAACACCATTTAAAGATTGTGCAAACACACAGATATGAAAAATCTGCTCCAGATGGGAAATTTCAAAGGAATCCTATGAAATTTTGGGAAATATGCTTATTTACTTTCTTATAAGAGTAAGATTATAAATTAGATACCACAGATGGTGGAGGAAGTATTTTCTTAGCTAAGAGCAGCAATATTTTCAGGTAAAAAAATTCTGCTAAAGACCTACTGGGTCTTATTTAAGAAAATTTACTTAGAGTATTAAAAGGTAAAAGCAGTCAATGTTTCGACTGTTTACAATATTATCATCATCATTATTATTTGTTTCTACTGATGTATTTTTTATTTAAGTTACCTGAATTAACTTGGAAGCATCTAGCAGTCTTCCCTCTGTATAACAGTGCAATTTAATGATTAACTTGACTCATTAAAGATGCATTATGTAAAATTCAAGCACCAGTTACAGAACAACTCCTTGAAGTCAAAATGGTAGAGTGTACTTTGTGTACAGGGTTGATGTCTGGATTAAACTGAGCAGTGGAAGTACAAGAGTGAAAGGAAGAGTCATGAATGTTGACTGAAAGTCATAAAACCGTTCCCATACTGCAGAGTTAAACTCGGGCCGCCTGAGTGAAAACCAGGAATCCTAGTCAACCATATGGAAGCTGTACATCATAAACACTGTACTTTATTATGTGACCCATAAAACAAGAGTTGGTCAAAAGATTTGAAGCAGATCCCACCACATTTTTCTTTTAGCCACACTTCCTCAAAGTCAGCAGAGTTAGAAGAAGGATTTGCTCAATTCAATTTTTGTTTTTTTCATATTTTTGTAAAAACAGAGGTGGATGTGTGTGCTTTGGAGCAGTGTTGCCTATGAATTTTCAGACCTTCCTTAGCGACTCTAATTTCGAAATAAGGGACCAGTGACAAATTTAGCAACTTATTTAGATCATCAGGGAAAAAGAAAGAAATAATTCAAACAGATTATGTTATTATTTATTCCCAGACATGCTGTTTAGAGTAACGCAGTCCATCTCTCTTCTGCCAGCAGCACCAGTCTCTTTCTTCTGTTGCATTGTGTGCAGGCAGTCTGTAGGGGGCGTGTGTGGGGTTTGGAGTGTGTGTGACGCTGCTCAGCTCCTTGCAGAGTTGCAGCAAATTTCTCCAATCTATTTGATGCACTTGCACTAAAACTTAATTACGTATGAACACCGCAGCTCTCCATTCGCCATTCAAGTGTTTTATGAAAGACTTTCCTAATTGAAATAATTCAGCAAAGTTGTAAAATGCTTTTATTTCTGTCGCAGCATAAACAGTTACTCATTCATAAATAGCTTTTTATTTAAACAGTTTGATGGTGTTAAAATTTAATTAGTCTGATCCTGTAAATTTTTAAATAGTTTTTTGATCCAGTGAATATTAAATAGTTCATTCGATGCACTTTCTCCCTTGGTAGACTCTGTCCAACAGTTTTACTCCAAATAAATGATGTCTTGCTGTGAGTTTGTGATTATTTGGCTAATATTTCTTTATCCATATTTTATATAGCTTAACATGAGCTCGGACTTGCTCCAACTGACACAACTAACAACGTATATGTAAATGAATGCGTAATGACATCATTCATGTGCAATGGTTAACTTCCAGCAAGTTTTGGAGCTAGAGTAAGTTACTGTCATTGGAAAAGAGCTGGCAACACAGTTCAGGAGTCAAATGAAAAAAGAATAAGGGAATAAGAGAAGCATAAGAGTGCTTCTCTGTGGTGAGGTTAATGATAATCCTCTACAAATCAACAGTCCTAATCAGGCAGTTTCACCAAATTGCCCGATTAGACCCGTTCATAGGACGATCTCTGTACAAACATCATCCCATTTACATCTCAATCACCCCCGTGTTACTTTCCTTGTACAAGTTACCCCTGTACATATGCCAGCTTCTTATCTTTCAGTTAAATATGATGCTAGTTAACCGGAGGATGACTGTTTCAGCTAGCCTAGCCTTGTCAAAAGCTAGCCTTGCTTTAGGGTACTGAGGAGTAACTTCGGACAGACTCAGACAAACAATGCTCCTGTGTTTTCAGAATGCTAAGCTAACTGACTGCTGGCTTCTGCTTCATATTAAATACGCAGACATGATAGCGAATATGTGCGTTTCTCAAAATGCCAAACTATTCCTACTGGCATTTAAGACATTGCAGTGAACATAGTATTTTAAGCAAAAATCTGCTTCAAATATAAAGATTTTATTAAAAAAGATCTATGAAACACTGCAGTTACTTTGTTTTGACTGATTTTGACATGAAAATATTTCTATCAGACATTAGGGCTCTCCATAATACCATGGCAGAACCTGTGGTTTGTGAGCAATGCAGGAAAAAAATGTGCATTTTTGTTTTCTACTGTGAATTTCAGTGAGACAAACTCCCCTTCTCCTCCTTTGTCCAGTTCACTTAGCCTGAACTCTTCAGACAAGACAGGCTTTCAGTGGAAATCTGCAGGGAGACAGTTATATGGACTCCTCTGTGTCTGATGAATTTATTTCCCCTGTTTTTCAACTCACTTCAAAGACATCTCAAAATAATAAGCTGCTTCTTCGATTCTTGAGACATTCAGGTAATACTGCATAAAACATGCTTGAACCTTGCATTTAAAAAAACAAAAACTTCACATGCCTGCATCATACAAGTAACAGGTAGCACGAGGATAAAGAGAAGGTGGAGGGGGTCTATATTGCTAGTTACAGCCCCTCTCGTATCCAAACAGTATTACAATTTGTGATGGTATGTCTTCCTCTGTGCCTTAATGTCCTAATTTAACACTCCGTCTCTGGATTTATAAGAATCAGAAGATGCCAAGAGTGGATGCACGACAGCACTCCCTTCTGTTTTTGATATTGCATCAGGTTATTGATGTTTTTTTGAAACAACTCTGCAGAACAACAAAACAACATCTGCCAGACATTCCTCTTCATTCTCTCACGCTAATGCTTGAGTTACTCACACTGAACGTCCCTTTCGCCACTAATTACCACCTCATTGGCTCTAGCCCAATTTTTCAAAACAGTGGTCGTTGTAGTGGTAGTTGTGACATAGTTTATAGCAGTTAAACCACGAACTGCACATCGGACTGTAAACCCAGCTGACGGGTTTGACTGTAATTGGCAGGCTGTGGATTTGTTTCTGCACGCCTCTGAGGAAACAGACAGTGGAGCTTTGGAGCTCCTCTTAAACTTTAAGCATGGACACATTTGGCCTGGTTAGCACGCTAAAAGATGAAAGGCATTGCTTGAATTAATAGTTTCCACAGGAGGAAACATCAAAGAGCCTCAAATATTAATAGTATACATTTGAGGTTCACCGCAGCTGCCTTTTGTTTTAATGTTTAACAAAGAAATTCTTTTTCATCAATTATTTTTATGGTCATTCCACAGTGATTTAGAAAGTCCTGCCCATCCTATTATTTCCAGTCCAATATTAAACAAATTGCACTGTAACACCATGGTAACAAGGGAGATTTACTAGTTGACTCTGGTAATTTGTGTAAGCTTTTGATAAGAACAAAGAGATAGTATCTAGAAGAAAGGGTAGAGACTGAGATTACAGTTTTCATCTAAACATCTAAAGCAGCAGTCACCACAAGGGGGCAGTCTCATTCTGAGACACTGGACTCTGTGTTGGTTCTGAGGTTGACCACTGCTCAACATCATATGTACAAGACCAAAATTACTTTAACATTTTCCATACTAATCCATAAAATCCAACAAACTTTGACAGTCAAAATAATTTAAAAGTAAAGAAAAGCATTAAAACGTACTATTTTGTCTTGTAAGTATCATGGATTTTTCATACTAACCAACAGTCTGTTACAATCGAAAATGTCTTCTCTCATGTGTCTTGTTAACAGTGATGTTAGTCTGTTTGCAGTGTTGATGATATGGACAACTGAAACTGATGTAACTCTTTTATATTGTTGCATCTTGGTTGATGCCTTAAAACTAACAAACAAGGGAAAAGGAATCGATGCCTCTTCTCTTCATCATAGTCTGTGTTACAGAGAGGGATGAGAGGAGCTGCAGTAACCTAGAGAATCTTTAGAAAAGTCGTATTTTCTTCTATTTTTACAAGATGTCCAGCAGGGGTGTCTGAGGTGAAAGTCTTAAAAATTTAGCCACTCTACTGATCCTTTGTCAAGTGGTACAAATAAATTTTTTTGAAAAAATGCACATATTTTGATTTCAGCACAGCATTAGTTTAACACTCAACTACTTTGTTATTCAGTTTTGTTGCATTATGGTTTTGCAGGATTATTAATATGGTTCATGGGGTGCAAATTAAGTTTTACATGTGGTTAAGTTTAAAGGGAAAAGATAAATTAATTTCATAAAAGCGATGAACAAGATCCAGGAAAGATTTCCGTCAAAACTGTTTTGAAAAGCAAATGCAATTTAGAAAGATGTGTGCAAGTCACTGTTAATAAAAAATGTAAAAACAAATTTAAATCATACAGGACTGATTAACTAGAACAGAGGAAAACGCAGGAACAACGTTGGTAGAAAAAAGGAGAAGCCAATTTTAAGAGAAATATCTCACTACAGTTTGTGTGTGAATATGTGTGTGTGTGTGTGTGTGTGTGTGTGTGCGTTTGCCTGACTGTGTGTCTGTTGGCAGTCTCCCGCTGTGTACAGAGTCTGGCGAGAGCAAACACACTGAACTTCTTGGTTGATGTGCGAAGTGTGCCATGACCTCTGGCCACCACATTATGTTTGTTCAGACCAACATTTGTCTTATTTAATGACTAAATTCTTCAGCTGGCGACACCTCAGAATGAATTCTTGTTCAAATGAGGAAAAAACATTCACACTAAAAATATCCTCATGAAGATTAAACTACTGCAGAACGATCGAGAGGTTATAAAAACACAAAAAGCTGTAAATGCATCGCCGCAGGAAACCAGGTTCATGTTTGTTCTTTAACATGGCTGTGAACATACAGCAGCGGATATAGGCCAGTCTAAAACAAACAATGCTGCATTTCAGACACAACTTTGAACAATGTCTAAACCTGCATTTCCAACATTTCTCCTAAACTTAATTCATGCATGAGTGCATTATGCATTTCTCTCTGTCAGGTTACATCAATTGATTAATATGCAGCATTCAGAGTCTTTTATAATACGCTGACAGGAAATCAGTAAAGAAATCTGGGTCATAGTGTTCAGAATAAGGTTTTGTCAGGCTCATGATAAAACTTTAAAAAGTTATGAACCTTTCATACTCTTTTGATCGTGCTCCAACTCAGTTAGTCAATCCAAGTTAAAACAAATGCTGGAGATGATTTGCAAATATAGAACCAGACAGTCGTGTTGGGAAAGACACACAGTCTAGTGACGCACTGACTAAAGACACACACAAGGAGATTTACAGACCAGTTCAGAATTTGGACTGCTGGTGTTAAAAATAAATAGACACAATGAAACAGGGCAGGGATAAACACGAGCGCAACAGCCCATATGTTGCACAGACTTTCATAGACTCATTTTTTCATGCAGGCAAGTTTGGCCTCACCCTGTTCATAATGTGGCGATGTCGAGAATTCCATGAACAGCCCGAGTCTGACGTATGTGTTAAGAGGGGCAGGTGAGCGGAGGCTAAAAGAGCCGAAACTGTGTGATGCCATTCAAGGAAAACTCTGGGTGGAGCTGCAACCGGCCTGCAGAATAAAGCTGCACTTGTTTAACGGCACCGGAAAGTGCGAGCCTGGACGGTTGTGTGCTCTGCAACATGTTTCACATGATACAATGAGAGCTTGTTTACAAATCAGGAGGGTAGAAAACTCAAGGAGAATATGTAACACACACACACACACACACACACACACACACACACACACACACACAAACACTCTGAACAGGGTGTTTCCAGGTAGAAGGGGTGGGACCTGGCACAAACAGGATACAGGAAATGGGCCTAAGCCTAAAAAGGCTCAATCAAAAGACCCTTGCAAAATAATGGACACAAGGTTTCTCTTGTTCTAAATGAGGTCATGTTACAATGGTCTCAGCAAAACATTTTTCATAACTGTCTGGCTATAAATGTAGTCTGTATATGTATATGTATGCTAAGTGGCAGAAGATGGATTCGGATCGTCCATTAGAAGTAAAAGCCCTAAAATAAAAAAAAGTTTCATTGGTTTAAGAGCATTTAAAAAACCAGAAGTTCTCATGCTAAAGAGAAATGGCCCTGTGACTAGCATACATTGTGTGACATCAGACTTTTTATACTGCAGTTCAACTATTGGAGTGATTAAACAGAAAATTTGACGTTAATAACTCTTGTGGTACTTCTGTTTCAATAATTATAAATTACTGAGTCAACACAGACTGAGAAATCAGACAATATTAGCCTGCATGCAGTCACCCAGGAGTGCAATCATCAAAGATCATCAAAAATCATCCAAAACCTGTCCGTGTCACCTGACTCAGGTTCCTCAGACTGATTCCTCTCCCCCAAGATTACGAGGAGCTCAGTGTTTGCAGTTTTGACAGTGATGATGATGTCATAACTGCTGTGGAGGTTTTTATATGGACCGTTTGTTTTTCTAATATTGGAAAATTTGACGTCTATGGGCCTTCAACAGAAACTAAAACAAAGCCATCTGGGATGTTCAGAAGGGAAATTTATCTTTTCGTAAACTTTTTTTTAAGGGGCAGTGGGGAACAATGTACCAAATTTTTTGATCAAAATTTATTTACTTTAGTAACTATAGCTTAACTATAGCTGTGAGACACAGTAAATGTAATGAAAAGAAAAGTACATTTCTGTAAAAAAATTTGTGAAACACATGTGTAAAGTGGCCTAAAATCTAAATACTGAAGTGCATGAACCTAAAAATTGTACTAAAATACTTTCCACCACTGCATATGCCCCCAAATGTCAGCCACATCAACACAGACCTTCAAGCTGTTGTTCAGGCAATAAATGGAAACAGTGGTATTTTGATTGCGCCGTCCTCGTCCACTTTCCTTTGGCCTGTCTGCATACTCACAGACAGCCTTGTGATCCATAAAACGAATAATAAAGCAGATTTTTACCTTGTAAGAGAACGACACACTCATTCTACTGCTGCCCTGTGTTCACCAATGTAGGAACTGGAAAGGAAAAGAAAATATAATCAACAGTTTTAGAGGCCAAAAGGGGGATGATCAAAGCTTTTAAAAACTTTATCTTAGTACAGGTTTTATTTAAAGGCTTTGACTTTTATTTTAAAAAGTTTTCTGTTCGTCCTTCAAAATGCGATAACTTTAGATTCCATGTTTCAGTGGGAAATTATTAAAGTGAACTGAACGTTATGAATACATGCAGGTAAAATGTGTCTCCGTCTAAGTGACCTTTCAGTGGAAAGTGCTTTAACTGAACAACAGTAGAGCGGCTTCTTTCTATACTCAGGGCGGTGAACTTATTCCACTGTACAAAGACTTGTGTTGTGAATGACTGTGTGGGCTTGTGGGGCAAAGCACGCGGGCATGGGTGTGCACTGTCACACCCTTCAACACAGCCTATTTATTTTTATTTGTTCCCGTTTCTGGAGGTTTGCTGTTAGGTTGGGCTTTAAACTGTGTGTGCATGTGTGCATGTGTGTGTCTGTGTGTGTGTGAAATGAAAGATGTTTCACAGATTTCACTTCATGGACCACCAAGCCATCACATGATCCAACAATGTCGTCGCAGATCATGCATTAAAAAAATATTATATGGATACAGTATATGGTAGTTTAGTATTAAACACCATGTGACACTATACAATAACATTTTAATGTATGTTAAATCATTTAAGTTCTTAAAAAAACAAATGGTGTTTTTTTGTTTTAGCTTATTAAATGTGAAGACTTTCTGCTTTTCTTTACTTTACATCATAAATTAAACATAATTTAATGTTGTACTGTTGATCAAACAGAACAAAACATATGAGAATGTCACTTTGGCAGCAGCTGAATGTTACTACTGTTAGTACATTTAGTTATGAAGTGTATCGAAGTACAATTTTGAGTACTTCCATTTCATTTTTACTTGTAAAAGACTATTCCTACACTGCGGAGTTGCTACTTTCAGTCAAGTAAAAAAAAAGCTAAATGCTTCTTTCAGCACTTCATCATTTGTTCTGAGAAACTGTGACAGACATATTTTCTTTAACAGACTAGACGATAAATCAAAAACGAACAAACAAAATTAGTTACAGCCTGTATTACAACTGACATTAACATGACATCTTCATGATCCTCTCTACTGCATGTCACTCTGAGAATGATGAAATAAAGGGAATATGTAGGAATATATAGAGGGAATATATAGAGAGAATGTAAGCTGCAAATGGCTACAGAGGATGATATGACAAGGAGGGCTTTTAAGCAGCACCTTTTCTCAAGACCTTTTCACAGCAGACATTTTGACTTTTCGTGTCATGAAAAGCTCAGGTTTCACAAATAACATTAATGAGGTCTTCATTCTGTTCAAGTGTCTTAGTAAGTCATGACAGTGTGACAGTGGGCTTACATGCACAACACCAGGACCCCAAAACTGAAGCAGCTATTGAAAATCAGCCATCATTGATTTTATTAGTAACACTTGTGCTTTTCCTGCTCTGACACGTCAAAATGTCCTCTGTGAAAAACACCTACGCACACATGGGTTATTCATAATTCAGGATAAATCCGCTTCATACCTCAGAAAACAAACAAATTATTGTCTTGTCATCTACGATTTGTATTTATTTCCACTATTACCTAATATTATTACTATACTTCTATTTCGGTAAATGGCTTGTTCTCTCTGGATGTGATGTGCTGTTTCCCCTCTGGTTTGCCGTGACGTCACCATGGGAAAATATGTGTACATTAGTTCATGAGACATCGGCCTCTGCCCTGATTGGTAGAGACAAACTTAAAACTAGATGTGTAATAAAAAAAAACTCAATCTGTAAAAAGTTGCACACAGACTGTGAAGGTGAGGGCTCTCCTCTCTCCTCCAGTGTCACTTTGGTGTGACTTTGAGGAGGTTGAGTGGGAGGAGATATGCAGATGGTGCCAGTGGAGCCCTATTAGTGGCGTCCGTAGACCACCAAATTCACAGTGGACCGTTGTCACACCAGCACAGTGCTGACACACACACAGCCAGCGTTAGGGTCAACACTCACAGGGTGGCATTCTACTTTAGAGCACAGCCAAAAAAAGTTACGCTGCAGAGACTGAAGTCCTTTTTTTTAACCTTTTTTTGTGCTTTTTGAGATATCTTGTTTTGAGGCCTGGCAGTTCACTAATTTCCATTTCAATTGAATGGATTGGAATATTTAAGGTAATCCTTGCTCTTGATGGAGGAATATTTTTTTCTTCTGTGAGATAATTTTCACCTCACTTTGACGAGTCCCTTCACAAGCTTTCAGCTTTGGATATTCAAGGATGCATTTTGGGATAGGTTTGAGTCCTCTTGTGTTCATGACTCTATTTCTGTCACTGGTGGAAACCAAGTTCTACCAACCATTCCAGTTTAACCAGTATAAAGCTGGGCTAAATCTACACTATGACCAAGGAAAGCCCACTAGCAGACACAAGTAAGTTCCATTCCTCTATTTTTCTATTTATCACCTCTACATGACTTCAGGTTTTACTGTATATTTCTCTTTGACCGACAACATTGAGAATTTTTAAAACCAACAATAACAAAGCAAAATGTGTCCTATCTCCTCTGTCCTTTCTTATCTCCTCTGTCAAAGGAACCACTGTGCCTATGTAGTCGAGAAGACAGTGTCCTTTACCGTGCAGGATGGGGCAGCCCCATATGTAAAAGCTGAGTACAACAAGTGTTCCTGGGGTCACAAATGTCCAACTCTTCTGTGAGTATACAATAGTTAAGTCTTGTGGATATTTAGTCCTTGTTTTTCCTTCATATGAAAAGTAAAATTAACATCACTTCAGGGTACAATTTACCACAGTCATGTTTATGCTTCTGACTCATGGTTGGCTCTCTCCCTCAGGTATCGTCTGATGTACAAACCACTTTTCAAGGTGGCACATAAAACTGTCACAGAGCTGGAGTGGCGATGTTGTCCCGGGTTCTCTGGTTATGGCTGTATGGAGGGACATCCATTTTACCAGCACCCCATGAAAATGATGCCACCATTCAAGGGCCCATCAATGAAAGGCCCGCAGTTTCAGGGCCCACCGTACAAAGGTCCTATGTTCAAGGGCCCACCTATAAACACTGTTGTGAAGGCCAACCCATGGAGTCAACCCAAAGGACCTCCCACTGGTGGTTTTAACTCTCATCCAATGCGCCACTTTGGGCCTCCAAGGTCCTCCTCCTACCCAGACACCTCCTTCGAGCCTTATCCTCCTGAGCCAGAGCCACTGCCAGACCACCAGGAACCACATCACACAGAACATGAACAGGAACATGAGAATGGGCAGGACCTTGAGGAGCAAATACCAGAGGATATCCCTCCACCCCCCTCTGGTGTTGAAGAGCCTGAGGGTGAGGCCATAGGTGAGTCCTTATTTCAAACAAAATGCTATTTTTTTTGGTTTTCTTAAAACTGGTTTGACTGTTGATTACTGTCACACTGGATAAGCGTCAAAACTGTGCATACCACAATTTTTCACATGAAGTCATATTAAAGTAATATACTAAGACTGTTTCTTTTTGAACAGTGTAATATTTCTGTCCCATTATTAAAAGCATTTCTTTCTCTCTTCAGGTCAGGCTCTAGACAGTGAGACAGACGAACGAATATATCGAATGGAGGAGGATGTACAACGCCTACACCAGGGTCTGGAGACCCTGAGAGGAACTGTGAATGGACTGGAAGATAGCCTACGAGCCTCTCTCAGAGAAGATGCCAATCGGATGCTGTCAGCTCTTCTTTCTGCTGCCCCTGGTCCTATTCCCGCTCCAGCTCTAGCCTCTAGTCCATCCAGTGTAGGGTTTGGAGAGATTCCTGGTGGAAATCCTGAGTCAGAGGGTCTTGATGGCAGACATGTGTTTCCGGGCCTTACAGAACTGAATAGAAAGGTGGAGGAGCTCAGGGCAGAGTTGCAGGCCAAGACAGCAGAGCTGCAGGAACTAAAAGCAACAGTGATGGGACATGAAGGAGCAATGAAGAAGATGTCAGATGACAGAGCAGCAGTCATATCAGACTCCACTAGTAATCTTGACAGTAATACCCAGAAGTTGATAGATGCCAAGTTAAGTGTTGCCAGGACTGAAATTCTTGGTGGGTTTGAAAAGCGGGTGGAGAATGCGGAGGGCCGATGTGAGGAGAAGGCTGGGGATGTGCGTCGTCAGTGCCAGAGGGAGCAAGGCGAGAGGCAGGAGCAGATGGAAGACGCTCTGGAGGGAAGTACAACAGACTTGAGACGAGAGTTGAGAAACCTGCAGGCACAGATGCATAGTTTGAAGGCAACAGAAAGCTGTTGTGGTACAGTGAACGGACTGGTTGAAAGGGTGCAACTGCTAGAAACATCAGTGGCAGGCCTCAACCAGTCCCAGGGGCATCTGAGAGTGGAGTGGGGTGGACACAAGGACCACATTGAGGGAATTCTTGAGGGGCGTCTGGCGTATGTCGAGGCTGCGCTTAACCTGACTGGACAGATTAAAATTGAAAAGTTTGAAAAAAGGAGGGCTATTCCAAACAAAGCTGAGAAGGGACAGAGCCTGGAGGCCAGGATGGAGAGTAAGTTGAAGGCTCTGGAAGGTCGTTTACTGATGGCTATGGAGGAGCTTGGCAATGCCACTGCTCCTGCACTGCTAGAGGGTCATGCTGTTCCCACTCTGGAGACAGAGCTGGAGTCCCTCCGAGGCAGACTAGAAGTGGATGTGGACAGGGTGAAGAAGCACCTGAGCAGCCTTGAAATTCTTTGCTCCTCCTCATGTTCCTCACCTCAAAAACCATCTGCCATCCAGGGAGATTCTGCTGCACCAACTGCTAAACAAGCAGAGAAGCAGAATGTGAAGGAGGTACTTGACTTGCAAGATGATCGTTTAAATAGCCTCAATGTCACACTGCAGTCCATCATGAGAAATCTCACCTTGAGAGACCAGCAAGAACAAGAAGAAGGAGATTATCCTATACAGGGAGAGCTCACAATACTGAAATTCAATGTGCGCTCAGTCAACCTCACCCTGAGAGGCATCCAGGATTCCCTGGGGACAGTGCTCCACCAGGTGGGTCAAGCCAACAGCTCATGGCATGAGAGAGAGGCTCGTCTGGCCCAGCAGATAAAGGGTGTAGTCCAGCTGATGGGACATCAGGCCTCCATGCTTGGGGCAGGTGAGCGCAGACTGACCCGGCTTAAGGTTGAGCTGCAGGAGATGAAGAGGCGACTAGCTCAGGAGGTCCAGGGTTGCCGGAGCACAGCTATAGGAGTCCAGAAACAGGTAACTGAGGTTGGGGGGCGTGTTACCAGTGTGGAGGACCAGTGTAAGGGCCTGAATTACCTGGCAGAGGACCTAGAAAGGATCAGGCAGGAGTTGGAGGGACACTCAAATGGACTCCTCTTGCAAGTCAATGGCACTCTCTCCAGCCACGCTCAGCAGCTGTCTGAGCTGAGAGGCGAACTGAGGAACTGCACTTCCAAAGTGGAGCCAACACAGCGGAGTTTAGTTGATGGGGCAGAGCTGAGTCGAGGGGACACCTTCACTCTGAATTAGTTCAGTTCATACAGACAATACATTTTAAAATGAATGAAAAAAGGATAAATAATCCACAGGCATAGTGGAGGTCCACTGAAGTCCCATCTTGTTATTTGAAATGTTGACATACAAAGGTTTTGAACCTGCACTGAGATAAGGATGGTTTTAGTTAGCTTACAGTTTTATGTGAAAATGGCAGCTAAATCCAACTGCACTAATTATACAGAATCTTGAATTCATGAAGGTGCTATGACAAACTGTTTGTTGTAATGAATTATTTAGCCACCAAGTAATTGAGAGAGCGATAAACAGCAAACTGCAGCTCTGTTTCTTTACTGTTTGCAAATCTTACAAAAATAATTCTTCTATGAACAATTTAAAAATGTTTACATGTTTAAGTTGTATTGATTTTTCTTATGTCTAGACAAGAAGTATACAAGATATGTTTTTATATGGTTTCTTTTTGTGAGCATTAGTTCTATTCTATTTGTAATAATGCATAAAATGTCAGCATTCCCAGCTATGTACAGTTTAATTTAAAGGCTTAAATAAACAAGTTTTAAACTGGTCATGTTTTTGGTTAACAGAAATGCAAAAAGGTGTTGGATACATATTAAATAATGTAAATAAATATATGTGTACACACACACACACACACACACACACCTATGATTTTGGTGTTGGAATTGGATTTTTTTTTAAGACAACACTAACACTAAATTTCAAATAATGGTCACATTTCACAGTGGCGAGACGTGTTGATGCAGAGAAGTGGGGAAACCTCAAGAGAGCTATAAAGAAGCATAAAAACTGTTGATGGCTAGGGACAAAGGAGGCTTGACTTGACCAAAGTTATGCTCGTCCAGAGACCAACTGTGTGCTTCTTTCCAAAAATCAAGTTAATGAGGAATGCTGTTGCTTGCCATAAGAAAATTACAAATTGCCATTATTGCCAAGGTGATGCAGAAAGACAAGGAGCATTTCAGCACAATCACATATATTCTATTTTCTCTCTCTCTCTCTCTCTGGGCTACAAATCAACCACACCAGCTGTCTGCACAGCACAGTCCTTCTTGGACGCAACAATAGGGCGATAGGTGACCTTGCTAATAACCCTCCCCTGTTAGTTCCTGTTCCCCTATCGGACAAACAACCATTAAAATGACAGCAATGTGGGAGATGAGCCCGCTGCTGTGTGAAAACCTTTTAGCCCGAGACATGTGGTGAATAATAACTAAGGAAATGCCAGGGAGAAAAAGGAGGGCAGACAGAAAAGATAGGCACCAAATTTATGGTGGAGAAACTGAGTGATGGAGCAATTTTCGAGACAGAAATATAAACCGAAGTAATGATGCAGATTCATGCATGCACACACATGCACACACATGCATGCACATGCGGAAAGTGAGAGGAAGGGGGAGATGTTTTACTGCTTCCAGAAGCAACCTTTCACCCATTACCTACAAAATAAAATTCTTCCATTACTTAAAGCAAAAAGCAATAAACAGCATTAAAGAACAATAACGGAATAACAAAGTAGTGTTTATAAAACTATACACAAAATTATATTCCAGTTTGTCTTTTTTATGCGGCACAAGTCCCACATTACTTCAAGTCTCTATGATTCTTTGGATTTTCTTATTTATTTTCTGTATTCCTCCCATGTCTCCTTAAAGTTCAAACCCTCACACAACCCCCCAAAACAACACATTAATCTTGTTTGTTTCCAACTAGACACTTGAGCAGAGAAGGCAGTCAGGGTCTTTGGTGATTTGTCTCCTCTGACTCAGAGTCTCTTCCAGCTCACTCATGAATCCCATTCTGAGTTATGCTTCCTGCACAGCCCGCACACTGTCACTGCATGGCCAAGGCAAGCTCCCATATCGGAAAAAAGGCGAAGCTGACATAAAGACAGAGGACAAAGAAGGGGGCTGCAGTCCTATAAATGTGAATCATCCTATATAATGTCCTCTGTTGAAGTGTGAAGTGAAATACGAGTTTTTGTCCTCATTATAGTGATGGTCAGAGAACGGACAGCGTTGATTAAAGTTGGCTCACACACGAGGGAACTCAGAGCTTCCTAATAGTAAGCTCCAGGATTGACATTTTTCAAGAAGCAGTAACTGCAGTTTTTGTCCACTATAATGTTCAAGTTTTTGTTGCTCTCATATAAACCCACACTACCAAACCACTGTGAAATTTAGCATCATAAATGTTTTAAATCATTAATAAATTCAAACAGATGTACGGATGCTATGCAAGGGGTGGAAATCCTGTACTTATGCACAAATCTGAGGTACTTCGCTTGAGCGTTTCCATTTTATGCAGGTTTATATTTTTACTCTGCTACATCTCAGAGGTAAAAATTCCTATATTTGCCTGACAGCTTTAATTACTAGTTACTTTTTTTAGATTCATTTTTTTAAAATCTTTCTTTTCCAGTAAAAAAATCATATATCTTCAAACTTTGTGAATTTGCATCAGAAATGATTCTCCTTCTTAAGCCAAATAAACTCTTAAAAAAGCCTCTTGGATTTACTGCAAGTTTTTTCCAAAAATCTGAAAATAATCTGTTTTCATGACTTAAAGGCGATAACTGTTCTCACATACAAACACATGAAGGATATAATGCACTGTTGTAGATTAAAGCACCCAGTAGTATAGTTATACTGAGCTCAACCCCAAACATCTACAGCTCTAAAACTACACATATGCAATATTGGTGCATTTACATTAGTTCAAAAATGTCAGATATAATAGTTAAACACTGGGACTGGGACCATTTTACTGCAACATGATTACTTTAACTTTTGATACTGGAAGTACTTTTTGCAGATGATGCTTACATACTTTTACATACAATAGGTTTCAAATGCATGAATTTTACTAGTAGAGGAGTATTTTCACAGTAGTACTTATGTTTCCTTAAGGATCTAAATACTTCCACAACTGTGCTGTATCAGAAACATAACACCTATGCCATGATTTTGTTGTTTCTAGATGAAAGATGGAGCCTTGAAATGTTGATGAATCCTTATCCAAACACTCTGGTATGTCTTGGCTGTGAGACTCTAAGACGATGGACTCTTGCCAGAGTTAAGTGACTATAAAGAATAATCTGGCTCAGTCCTCAAATTGGGGGGTAGATTGTTAAAACAAGCAAGAGCAGCATCAGGGAAAGGAATCCAAGCCTATGGGACAAAGATCTTCCGTAAAGTTCTACAGTAAAAAAAAAAGTGTTGCACAATAGTACTGAACATCCCTAGACTTCAGAGCATCAGAGCATTAAAGCAAAACGGTCACAGATATACTGCAGTCTGAAACAACAAGCACTGGTTTCCTCTCATAGCCTCTTTTACACTGTGAATCTTTTATTTACACATTAGTAACTGACATTATTGCAACATTAGCATAGCAGGTAGCATTTCAAGTTTAAGATTGCTTGAGATGTTACTTTTATGTTGCTGCAAATATTCTGAGGTACACAATAAAAAAATCAAAATGTCTTTTCCTCAAAACAACCTAGGTTGCAGCCTCATAAGACAACAGCTTATGTTTAGCAGCTAATGTATCAAGAGAGGATTCGTGATAAACATAAGACATCTTACACTTAAAGGAGTATTTTAACATCTGTGGAAACACCCTTACTGATTTTTCTGATGCAAGTTATCAGGTCAATACCATTTCAAATTTTAGTTTAGAGCCACAAGTTGCTTATGTTAGTGAAGCTTAATGAATGAAAACAGAATGAATGAGTCAAGAGACATGGCTCTGAACGGATATGACCACTCCATATTATTTTATATTACTGTCTTTATTCATAAGAAAGGAAAAGAAGTTCTGTAATTTTTGCTAATGATTCAACCATTATTGAAGTTATTCAGTAACTGTTTTGGAGACTGGATTTTGCAATATGACACCTATATAAACGATAAAAAACTATATAAACAATGACATTTTGAAAAAAGAAAAAAAGAAGTAAAAATAACTGAACTAAGCACCAGAGGATCTTGCTGAGCTGCTGTTCATGTAATGGATGTAACTGTTTAAAGAAATCTGCAATATAAAATCTTCAAATGCATTTTTTTGTTTTCCTCCTCGTCTTTGGGCAGAATGAAGGAAAAAAAAGCACAAAAAATGTATAAAAGATATCCATCATTCCTTATTCACCTTTAAATCATTCACTGAGCCGCATGTCATTTAGTCATGTCCATTGGATTATAACACTCGCCTAAATCTTGCAATCCAGCATCTAAAATTATTTAGGGAAGGCCTCTGAACTCAGTTGGCTTCCACTGCAAACCTCATAAATAGCCAAACGAAAGTTTCAGATCTCTATCCATATATGCATCACAGAAGAGTTGATTATATTTCAGGTAATAGAGTAAAATTGAATTAAGAGATATTTATGGTATAAAATCTGGTTTAGGGCCATAGTTACCCACCAGCAGCCAAGATACTTCTTTCCCACAGGTCCCACATGAGATATGATTTTTAAACCACATAGCAATAGCAGGTAGATGATCATTCTTCCTCAGCATAATATATTCATTTTAAGCGATTAAGGTCATGGTAATAAATTGTGCTTTATACCTTGTATCCTGAGGCAGCACTGACGTGTCCTCTCAGGGGATAAGTCTGCGTAAACAAGGTATATCAATCTCCATTATGTTCTTGATCGCGTCCAGTAAATCTCCAATAATGGCCTAGTTTTTCACTTCAAAGGAGAGGAGTATGATTTTTGAATTACTGTTATTTATCATGTGGAACCTCTCTGTAAAGACGGTTTTATATTTACCTGATACAGCTTGTGAGGGTTTTATAAGCATGAGTCATGCTGAGTCCTGTTCCACGTCTGCAGTTAAATTTCTCACTTTGCCTCAAACTTGTCATAATTGACTTTTTGGCTGCTCGAGGGCAGTGGAAACATTCTGTTAAGACAACATTGATCTTGGCTGAGATACAATATCATCACCTATAATGTTGATACAGTGAACTTGTAAGCAAACAGCTGTTTATTTACTCATTCGGTAGGTAGAGAGCAACATTATAGCCCATTTGGTGTTATGTTTTTGTCCACCTGTTACTCAATATGCAGTTTCTTTTAGCTGTTTTTGGCCTTGATAAAAATTCCTTTTAGCTTTTCTGCTAAAGCTAATTTATGCTTACCAGTTAGTTGCTAACTGTGTGTGATTGCTGTTTAGACCTGAGCAGGTAGTGTGTGGTAGGTTTTATAAGCTTTTTCACTCAAAATATGTGCCTGCTGCTGATGAAAATGATGCTCTGAGTGCAGTGAGAGTGAACCAGAACAGAAAGGTTGCAGGTCAGAAAGCTAAACAATGAGCTGAAATTCATTGCATGGATATCTGTACCAAATATTCTGCTGACCATCCAGTAAACTTCACAGGTCAAGTGAAAACCCTGACCTGCAGGTGGCACTAGAGGCAAGGTCAAGGGGTCATCAAAATCATTTAAATACACCCTCTGGAGGCTGTTTATATCTATGCTCAATTTTATGGTTATCCATAGAATAGTGGTTGAAATTCTGGATCAAACTAGCAGACACACAATGTCAGAGTCAAGCTGCAGCATGGAGGAAACAGAACATACTCACTGAAATCCACCCTGTCTTTATAACATGATTAGAGGTGTTGGGATATGCCAGCATTTCCAAAAACCCTGTTATCTAAGGACAAAATGTTGATATATAAGTTGATTAATACATATAATATTTTTTAAATGCTAGAGCATCTATTAAATCATTTCTGTTTCTTTTCTTTCTCTCTTTGTCATGGTTGGTGGCTTTAATGCACCTCAAGGCTATTGGCCCTGAAACAGAGAAAGCTGAGTGCATTTGTAATTGTTGAGTGTAAAAAAAACAAGGTCAAAAATTTATTCAAATAAGAGCGTTTCTTCAATTTCATATTGTGATAAAATCATTAAATAGAGTTCTTATGACAAAATAATCATCTAATGAAAATCTGATATCATGGCAGCTCTAGATCTGAAAAAAGTGATTTCTCTAATGCTCAACATGATTTTTCATAATTTCCTCTTTTTCTGATCATTTCCCGCCTTCCATCATCTCCAATAAGCCATGAAGGGACTTCATGCTACAGCAGGCCACTGGCTTTGACACTTAGCTCATCTAAACGTGTCAGAGCCAGCAGCCCGAGAAGGACCACAACCCTGCACCAAAGTATTAATATGACAGCGTTGCTCTCCACAGCTTTCTGACAGCCCTGCAGCCTCGGCACAGCTCAGCGAGTGAGCCCACGCTCCCTTAAGCAGCTTTCCATGACTGTCAGTCTGGGAGCAGCGCTGCTCCGAGCAAACTGCATGGTGGGTATGATAAAGTAGGGTGACACAGTGCTTCAGGTGCAGTTCAAATGCTCCCCAGCAGGCCTGAATTTCCTGTGTGAGTGAGGTAGACACTTTATTTTTCTAACTGGCTATCGCATCAATTTTTGATGCTTGAATTAAATACAATCATCTGAAGTCTCATTCCAGTTGCAAATTATGCATACCACATTTTGTAATTCCACATGGAAACTAACGTAATCATTCATTATAATCAGCAATAAACATTTGCCAAGCACAATCATAAATTGCTGGTGCAACTTAATTGCTTCACTGTGAACTATTAAAACTGTTATAAAAGATGTGCAATATCCTCGTTACACAACAAGGAATTACAATCATTACTTTTCTGACTCTTGCTTTGAGCTTGAATTACCACTGCACAGGCACATCCTGCAACATTTATATTCTATTAAAATCCCACTCTGATTTATATTCAGAGAGAAAATCATTCAAATGTTAAATAGGATCAAAATGCACCTTAACACTGTTGCATCCACACATATAAATTTATCATCAACTGCAGGGAAGGACACAGACGCTTTGAGGGGCTTCTGCTCCAACTAGAAGAAAACGTTACAAACTCTGTTTCGTCACACACAGTACTCCATTCACTGTTAATCATTCCACAACTTCAAGAGACTCACCTGGAGCCGTAGAAACATAACAAAGTTCAGATGACATAGCTGTCCAATTTGGTCGAGCTTCAGTTATAATTGGTTCCTCATATTTTTGCAGTCAAAAATGCAAAACCAAAACACTTTTTAATCTTCAGAGAGAGCAGCTCAGCCAGCTCAGAGGACAATATCGGCATTTGGTTTTATCTCCTTCAGGCTCTGATTAACACTGTAACAAGCACTGACCAAGTCATTTGAATATACATACAGTGTGCAAGCAAACACACACACACAAAGTTGCTCATGGGTGCAGAAATGAGCAGCCGTGTAGAAGTATACAGTGGAGAGTTGTTTGGGAAAACCAACTAAACATGCATCACTCAGATACATGATTCAAATGTGTAAAAAAGATAAATAATTTAAAATGTAGAAAAAAATCAAAGTGTTAGGGATAAGTATAAAAGGAAAGTAGTGAGTTAGGATATATAGAGGAAACAGGGTGGGGAGTGGTACTTTGAGTCATCAGACACTCCGAGCCTGCCAGTATTATGCTTATCCCTTCCTCTCTCTTCCTCCCTCTCTCTCTCTCTCTCTCTCTCTCTCTCTCTCTCTCTAGCTGACCTGCCATCACTGTGGGTTTTTCGTTCTACATCAGTGGGGCTCAATGCATCTCCACGATGATGATGAGTGCATGCGCTGAGAAAGTGAGTGTGTGTCCACCTGCCTGGATGTGTGTAAGTGTGTGTCATTGAAGAGAGGGAGAATACCTGAACCAGACTCTTCAGTGGGAGCCTGAAAAAGATCCAGGTCCACCCCTCTCTCTCTCTCTCACTCTGTCCGTCTGTCCCTCCTCTCAGCCTGTCTGTCCCTCCTCTCTGTCTCCCTGTTGGTGGCTCGACAAGCTCCTCTCCTCTGTGTCCTGCTCTTCACCTGGCCTCCATGAGTTTAACTGAGGACAAGCCATTCCTCCCTGGAAGGTAAGCAGCAGAGCAATGGGATGTCTTTTTCAGTGTCCAGTGCAATGCAAAGAGATTGGACAGTAACAAAGAGCAGGATCATTAATGATAATGCACTTGTGTGATCTTCCAGATGATGCTGATGTTGTTCGAAATGTCGAAATGCCAGTGATTGATAGTGAGATACAGAGGCTGATATGACTTTCAAAAAAATATTAACTCTTTTTCTTTTTTTTATTTTCTTTCATTACTTGAATTTTTATGCTGTGAGTCTGGTAGTTAATTCTCACGCACAGTGGTTGTTATCTGACAACTGTCCCTCTAAAATTACAACAGCTGGTTGTTAAAGGGGTATTTACTGAAGGACATTCTGTCCAGTTTGAAATTTTATCTCAAGAGGGTGAAAATAAATTGTGCTTTCTGTAATACCCGTGAAATTACTGCACAGGCATCACAGCCAATTTGTTCAGCAAACTCCGGCAGGATTAGTGATGAGATCACTGATCAACCTCTCTGTCTGAAAACAACTGATTTTCTGTCTTTCAATCAAAGTTGTGGCTATGCAGACCTTTTTTTAAGACAGCCTGTTGACTCAAGCTCAGTTTATTTTCTGGACATGTGTGTCTGCACGCGTGACGTCTATTGTTGTTTCCTGCACAGACACACGTGAGCGATGATTCATTTGTTTGTGAGTTTTCTTTCCAGCCTCACAACAGAGAATCAATATGTGTTGACAATGACTGATGGCAATGCCACAGTATGATGTCTTAATGTTGGATACAACATGATAAAACAAAGTGGATGACCTTCAACTGAGGATCAGAGTCAAAGGCAAAAAACAAATTAAACCAGCTGTTTGAGGATTTATCCATAATTGACATGGAAATGTTTTCCCATACTCAATCACACTGTGGTTATGTAATATGTTTGTGTCATGAAGCGGAAGCAGTTGTGGTAGAGTGGTGATGACTTACTAGGGTGGCAGATTTGTGCTTATTTATTTATTTTGCATTCTTTGCGGCTGCTGTCCTTCCCATGGGCATGGAGGTCGTAGACTCAGTTTTAAAGCCTGATTAACATGAGAAACACTTTATAGTATCTTATAATAGTTATTCTGATGGGTTTTTTTGTGCACCCAAGGATGAAAGGTAATCCAATTAAGCTAAAAGACATCTCAGATGGTCAGTGGTTGTGTTGTTTGCCTCAGACCTTTCATGATAAAGTGCTCCGTACCAATCGGATGATAAGAGTCTCTGTTCTGTGAAAATAAATCTGTGCCACCAGTGCCTCAAGATCAAATCCTCCTCTATCTCCCCCTCTCTATTTTCCTTTCTCCTATCTCACCCGCTAGAAAAATAGAAAAAAAAGAAAGAAAATAAGAAAACAATCTGCAGTTACAAACAACATTTAATCTCGATCTCTACGTCAAAGCTGATATTTTAATGGTTTAGGAAATGTCAACAAATCTTTTGACTGTTAAGTTCAGATCTCAAAGCCACATGTTACACGAACCATTTGCAAAAAGCAATAAAACATTGCAAGATTTTGGCAGATTTGCTGTCTAAAGACCATCTGAACCAAATTTTCAGCAGATGTTGAGATATCTCACAGTTTAAGTGAAAACTTGCACAAACCCGCAGGGGGTGCTACAAGAAAGATCAGGGGATTGCCAAGGTGATTACGATTCATGGTCCTGGGACCATTAACATCTGTACCAATTTTTGCAACAATCCATTAAATTCTTGCGGTGATTTCTGAGAACTGACTGGGTGTTTGTGTTTGACAAAAATCAATATCAAAACCTTAATCCAGTGCCATTGTCAGATGTCAGCTGACTCATGATCAGTTTTTTATAAAGCCTGGACACTGCAAACACATTGTGTTCAATGCACATTGTATCATGTGATCATTCTCCACAGTCATTACATAAGATATGTCACAGCATGCTTTGCAATGCCTGAAAGAGTCGCCTCTAACCATTCTTTGCCATGCTGCTTAAACACAGTGTAAAATTGTACTATGATGGCATTTGCTTGTCACTGTCAGTCACTCTCAGATGAGGAGGCAGTTACACACGGAGAGGGGGGAGAATACAGCCCACTTCAGTCTCATAAAGGTCTCACAAGACCCTCAGGGGATGTGCCAAACAGCACGCTGCGTGTCATATGTTAGCAAAGATCTGCATCTTGTACAATGCAGTGAACCAGAAGCTTGATGAAACAGTGATGATGCGAATTGTTTGCAAGCCAAAATGTAGACTTCAGCATAATGACTTCTGAAAAAATTATTTACAACTATTTTGTGAATCACTTTCACAATTTTTGAAGCAAAAATGCTACATATGCTGGTTTGGTCGGACAAATCTGACATCTGATTACTCTGGTTTCTCCCACCAACAAAAACATGTGAATGGGCGCTGTACAGTGGCAGCCCTTGAAATGAATATCCCCAAGAGGGGATCAATAAAGTTAAAGTTGATATTAACATAAATATATAATCATAAATATATAAAAAAGAAAGACCATGATGTTACTTGTGGCTTAGTAAGTTGCACCCTTATTTGGAGATCTGTATCAAAACTATGAACAAATTTTACACTTGGAACTTTCAGAAGACTTGGACAAAAAAACTGCATGTTGCAAACAAAATGGGGCTAAGTAGAATAGGCAAAAATTACTGACTGTAATATTTAAATCACAATGTTTTACATGCACTAATATTTGTAGCTAGGAAGCCTTTTTAATGACAAATGTCTTTCTTTGTCGGCAGGTTTTCAACATATCCACAATATAAATAGTAAAAATTTGTTTCACTTTGTAATGCGTCAGTGAAAAGTGTAAATGCACAGAGGACAAGACAGTTCAATCAATCTAAACATACAAGATATAATGTGACACTTCCCATTCACCAACACATAAGTGTTTCATGATTCATAATTTCAGACGCACAAACACCGAGATGACACCGAGATCAAATCACTCGAATCATTTTTATGCAGATGGTAAAAAAAAAGTGGGCTGAGGAAATGCAATGACAAGTATCAATGATGAGAACCATTAAGATTAAAAGGTATGATTTATTTTAGCCTCCATTATAATAGCAACCATTTGCCTTCACAGAGTAAAAAGCTCAGGAGTTTTAAAACCACCCAGGGTCTTGGTACATTAAAGGGTCAGATTTGAACACATGTCAAAGATTGATCTATGCCACTGTCTGCCAATCTCCAAAAACCAAGCAGACACACTGACATTGAAATGGTCGTTGCACACAAGCTCATGCATGTGGTATCTTTGCCGTTTCACTGAAGACACGCTGTCACGCCTGTCAGCCTCTAAATGGCTGCTTATCTCCTCTGACCACAACCATATTAATGTTATGAGTGACAGTCCTGGTTTCAGTGGCATCATATAAATCTGAGATTTGATGACATGCAGCAGTGAAGCTTGTCACAGACTTATAGATTACTTGTCATGCTGACAGCAGCAGTAAACCACAGAGAGACAGGTTCAAATCTTTTCCAGAGCAAATTACAAAGTCAAAATGTCTCCACAGAAGCAGCAAACTTTGGCAAAATGGTCAGAGCTGGAAGAGGATGAGGTGCAAATGTGCATCAGAAGCAAAATAATGGGGTGCATTAGTCAGGTCAGCTGGTGATATGTGGTTTACCCCTTAGATCAACTGGAGGTCAGTGTCCCTGTTCCTGTCTCAAAGGCATCCAATTAATCACAGCTGAACTGAAGAGTTATTCAGCCGGGCTCAGCGACATGATAACAGTGGTGTGACAGCTCAGCCAGTCTCAAAGTACTCAATCTGTCACAGCAGACCAAAGGCATAGTTCAGCTTAAGCTCTTGCCGGCTCTTTCTGTCCACCTCCTCCCTCTTGCTTTCACACCCACGTGTCCATGGGTCGTCTTGGTTTCGCTTCTCTGGTTACATAAACATGCTCTTATAGATCAGGTCTAAGATATATATTATATCAATGTCACATATACCGTCTGTCTGTTATTGCTAATGAAAGGCATTTCAAGAAATGCAAGAGTTACATTAAATGATACAAATTTGACTCTGATTTCTAAGTTACACAGTCAGACGTTTGTTTTTTTAAAAAAAAAAATCAAAGGAAATACTGCTCAGTCAGGCTCAGTGGAGGTACTCGAGCCTACAGGACGGCACACTAGAGAAAGAAGCATCCCCACACTCAGATCTGCGCAAAAGTTGTTCTGATTAATGCAAGCTCTAAATCCTCCAGACGTGACAGTTTTTGTCCAAGAGCTTGCATGAGATAAATCATGTTTTCCACAGATCTGAGTGAGCAGATGTTTCTCTCTCAAGCCTGCTTATACTGGACGGTTTTCACCCAGTAAACAGACACCCACAAAACGCCTTGTGAAACTGTGACAGAAACTGTGACGTAAAATAAAACCTGAGGATGATATTTTATGATTGCAGAAAATTGAGAGAAGGAGGCACCCGCTATTTTGTTGAGTCATTTCAATCGTTCCTGATATTTAAAAGAATAATGTGCAGTTCTCTGAAAAAAACAACATAAATATTCATATAAATAGTAATCTCTCTCAATGACCACCCACAACCAACTGGAAGTGTGTAGTGTGTCTGCATCTGCAGAAATGCTGCACTCTGCCTGCATTTCCTAGTTTTAATTCTCATTTTGCTTTGTTTGGGATGTTTCTGTGGTCAGCCCATAGGCAGTGGTGTGTAGTCCCTAGCCAATAACAGCAGGAGGTCAGATCTCTATAAAAATATAGTGAACAGGTTACATCACTGTCTTGTCACTCTGTCTATGTGTGTGTCTGACCAAACACACACACAGAGGGAGCCAACAAACATTGTAATTTAGTTTCATTGTGCTCATCTGCCAACTTTCTGATGAAATCAGCCCCCTTCCAGGCCCAAGCAAATCCATCTAAAAGTAAATATGTCTCATTTGTAACAGAGTCCCTTGTTGTGCTGAAATGACAGTGGAGTTCTCAGAGCCGGGTGGCACTTAAACTGGTCATAACTACTGACTCTGCCGAGTCTCCTCCACTCAGACTGACTGGACATTTCGTCATTGACTGGTGTGCTGACTTGCATAGTAATGAAGTCTCACTCTTTATCCTGTGTGATTGCCAAAGTCCTTGAGAGTCAATGTTTCCTCTGCATCATCGCCCTGATAGCACTCTAAGCATTGCTCCAGTCTTCCCCTGCTCGGTGCTTTCCTCCTTGATTCCCCCTTTTCTTTTTTTTCTTCTATCAAGCAAAGTGATGCCCTGATTAGCAATCATCATCTTGTTTGCAGATACGAGGGTGAGAAGATACTGATTGTCTAAATTAAGTGTCTGGTTCATCACAAAGAGCATGTGTGCCTCTGACACGCTTCAACTGATGCTGAGGAGACGCTATTAGGATTCTTTCAGCAGTCTAATAGGTTAATTTATTAGCTCTGAGCATCTGTCAGCTCTCTGCCATGACAGAGTGAACATCCTCTTACCGCTTATTATGTGATGACTCTATCACTTCATTTGTCTTATTGTTTTTGCATGTGTGCATGATTGCATCATGTGTAAACACGTGTTGGTTGGGGAAAACATTACTATCTTTTCTCTGATTTGAGCTTGAGTTTTCTTAAATGTGGATGCTTTGTTTTCTAGCTCTCAATCTCGTCTAATGCTCTGGCTGTAAATCCTGAAAGGCACAATCTTTCTAATTCTTTCAATCTGTCAATCCTGCTTTGTCTATTTCTATTTAATATATATTGTCCCCATCCTTTGCACAGGATTATTATATAAACATAAAAAAAGGTTTTTAAGCTTTTTTAAATCTATTTCTACATCTGCTCCCTGCAGGCTGAGAGTATTGAGCAACAAAGACAGTAAGAAAGCACAGCTTGGACTAGAGCACTTTAGATGCATTAGAAACTAAACCTGAAAAATGTTTCTTTGGTTTTGAATATTGAAACCAGGCAGTGGGGAAAAAGCTTTTGTTGCGGTTACAGAACACTCTCTCAACAATACATTTTGCTGCTCTTGAACTTTTCCAGTCGAGCCTAATAACATCAGTGGAGTATTGAGTTCAAGTCAAATCTTTAGTCATTGCATTATTTACAACTAACTTATGTGTGTTAACAACATTTTAGATGGGAAATGCTTCAGACACATCTGTTGTGTTTGCCTCCACCATCTCCAAGGAGCATGACATCCTCATGGGTTCCCTCTACAGCGTGTTTTGTAAGTCCACATGATGAGCAAATCATTGCTGACTTCATGTATGCATGACAAATCCCCACAGGTGCACAACCTCTGACTCAGCTCAGTCGCTCTTTTTCTTTCTTACAGGTATATTATCCCTCATGGGCAACTGCATCCTGCTACTTGTTGCATATCACAAGCGGTCGACCTTGAAGCCAGCGGAGTTCTTCATCATTAATCTCTCCGTCAGTGACCTTGGAATGACGCTCTCTTTATTCCCTTTGGCAATACCATCGGCTTTTTCTCACAGGTATCTCATATTCTCATCTTATCTCTCTATTTTATTTCTCTTATCTTAAGAAACAGCTGAAAAGTTTCTCTGTGAAAAATTAGTCAACTGATTGATTAATTAAAAACAAAACAATTATCACCTTGTTTTTAGATTCTCTATTGAAAGGATTTTCTGCTTTTTGCTTCACAGCCTTTTGAGCTAACCTGGGTTTTAAACTGCTGGTCGGGCAAAATAAGTCATCCACATCGGGCCAACCTTGGGTTGTTCTGACATTGTACAGACCTTTCCCATTTCTCTTTGTCTGTGTATGCAGGTGGCTGTTTGGCGAGATCATCTGCCAGCTCTATGCTTTGTGTGGAGTACTGTTTGGTCTATCCAGTTTGACCAACCTGACAGGTCTCTCTTTAGTGTGCTGCCTTAAAGTTTGCTTCCCTACTCATGGTGAGGGCATAACGAACTATGATTTTATCACAAAGCTGAACAGTATGATGCCGGAGGGAAAGAAGTGACCACAATAACTTAAAAGCATCTGTTGTCTATCTCCTGTCTGATCAGGTAACAAGTTCTCCTCGTCACACGCTCGCCTCCTGGTGGTTGGAGTGTGGTTTTATGCATCCGTGTTTGCTGTAGGGCCCCTGGTTCAGTGGGGACATTACAGTCCTGAACCGTACGGCACAGCCTGCTGCATTGACTGGCACGCACCCAACCACGAGCTCTCCGCTCTGTCTTACATCATCTGCCTCTTCGTCTTTTGCTATGCACTGCCCTGCACCATCATCTTCCTCTCCTACACTTTCATTCTGCTGACGGTGCGCGGGTCACGTCAGGCCGTCCAGCAGCATGTGTCTCCACAGACCAAGACCACCAACGCCCACACCCTCATTGTCAAGGTGAGATTTTATAGTCACTGACTCCAGGTTCTTCAGCTGACAGGATCTGACTAGAATTTGAAACAGTAAATTCTTAAAAGGTTACAAAAATGCTTTGCTGATAATTTGCTTGGGTTAAACAGAATCTTCTAATGCATAGATAGCTATATGTGTGTATCTACATCATGTATGTGTGATACTTTGCCACTGCTACGCCACTAAATAAATTATCTGCATGTCATGTGATGTGGTGTGTGTCTGTGTGCGAATGTTTCTTCTCCATAGCTTTCAGTAGCTGTATGTATTGGCTTCCTGGGTGCCTGGAGCCCTTATGCTGTTGTGGCAATGTGGGCTGCTTTCGGAGACGCTTCACAGGTTCCTCCTGATGCATTTGCCCTTGCCGCTGTGTTTGCGAAGTCCTCCACCATCTACAACCCTATGGTCTACCTGCTGTGCAAGCCCAACTTTCGCGAGTGTCTCTACAGAGATACATCCATGCTACGACAGAGGATATACAGGGGAAGTCCTCAGGCGGATCAGAAAGAACGCTTCGGATCCACTTCACAGCGCAACAAGGACATGAGCATCTCCACACGCTTCTCAAATGGACAGCAGGAAAGCTATGGGGCATGTCTGCACTGCACTGAGAGCGCAGCACCGTGTCATGTGACTGCTCCCCAAAGGACAGCATGCATCCTGACTGGATCCACCTACAGAGAGGTGACAGTCAGCCAGCTTTTAGACAAACCGCAGGCTGATTTACTCTAGTGGTACAACCCTTTTCTTTCAATAAGCAAACAAGACAGGACAGATGCTCAAAAAGACTGAGAGATCACTGGGCATGGAAAACAAAGCAACTACAGTCTGCACAAGTTATAATGAGTGTGTGTTGCCAAGACTGTAAGGCATAAGAAAACTAGAGTCTTGCAAGGACCTTAAAAACAACTCACAAATAGCCCCTTCATTGTGAAAATATTTCATAAGTCCACATTGTGCTTACTAGGAAAGATTTATACTGAAATATATACCTGTAATGTTTTCATGCCTCCTTCTGTATCAGCTTGTTTCCTGTTTCATTTTAATGTACAGTGAGATAACCAGATTCTGCAGGGGCAGAAAATGAGACAAGAGAGCCCCTGCTCGCTTCAAGGTTAATTAGGGAAATGTGTGACATTTTAAAGCAGCTAACAGTCTTTTGCATACAGCAGGCACGTACTTTGTAACGTGAGAATAATTTGTATAAAATCAGGCCTGTGCAAACAAACACATTATAATAAAAAAAATTTATATGGAAAATAATTGTAAAATAGATTAATGTATTTTCAATGGTCCTTCTTTTGATGCAAAACTAATAGGTTAATGTCCAATTGAAGCCATTTCATGGAATTTTGATACCCAGGTGGTGAAGATGGAGAAATGATCAGTATTCATTCCCTGTAGGCTTGAAGACATAAACTCAAACTGACAGCCACTTTTTTTTTTGTAGGGACTCAAAAAAACAACTTTAAGCCACTTCAAGCCTACAGGGGTCAAGTATCTGATAGTAAAAAGGCAGATTTAGGTGGAGTATCACTTTTGTTATGTACTTGGTGAAGCTCTACTGTGCCATGTAACCTGCAGTCATTCTCATACTGTAGACTGTCAGAGAAGAGAGACAAACTGTAGAAACTGTGGACCTTAAGACTGCTAAGTTCTGCTCATTATTAGCCATTGATTTTGGCAAAATTCTTCATCTTTTAGTTGAAGCTGCTCTCCGTAACGCTTATGTTGGTTAAGGGAACCCCCCTCCCAGAGCCATTTAGTTCTAATTTAGATTCAGCTTTAGTACGACGAATTTACACTCAAAAGGGCATAAATTCTATTAAAAAAAAACAAAGTACTGACTGTTATGAGTGAAATTTGTAATTTACGATCATTTCACTAAATCTTTTCAAAACAAGTCTTTTCATCAGGCAATGACTTTCCTGAGTATGTCAAAAATATTCCTTTATTTATGTAGTTATTAGCATAAAAAAGATAGAGGTGCACATACAAAAAGTTTCTATAATCCCTACTCAAGATAAGATTATGGATACTTTTTGCTTGTCTGCTGCTGTTATTTATGTGCATTTAATGTAAAACAAAGCCATAAATGACTCTTTATCCCGAACTCATGCATCTAAAGATTTACAATTTGTTTCCCATAATATCAGAAGGACACAAACAGCGCTTGGCTTTATTAATTCCGCTTTCCCTTGTTAATATGGTACTGTATTATGTGCTTTAGTACACGCATTTAAAAAAAGCATTCTGTATGTGTTGATATTATTAGTCTATCAAAACTTACTCTTGTGCAGCCTTATTTATTAAAGAAATAAAACACTTAAACAGAACATTCGATGATTTTAGTTTTCACTTGACTGAATTAATCAAAGACTTGCAACTGTCATTTTGTCAATGCTATTTTCACTCAGGACTCAAACATCAAAGTTTAGGGTTTTGCATTTTACTTGGGATTTGGGAGCAAAGTCCAGAGATCTATTTGGAACTTGCAAAACAATCAGTTTGTTCTACCTCTGCCGAACAGGGCCTATTAAAGAAAGAAACAGGTTTTTTTGTAATTTCTAACAATTATTTTCTACAAGAATGAAAAAACAAAACTACGTGACTTGATTTTTTCCCTTTTGATTTAATTAACTGTGAGGAAGTGTTGCTTTGGAAACATTAACATTATTCATTAACTTGAGAGCTCAGGTTCAAATTCACTGCCAATCTAATTTTCTACAAAGGAGTGAGCTGACATCATTGGCAGCACCTTGCTGTGTTTAAAATTCCTGGGTTGGTGTGCAATACGTGAGGCTGAAACAAATCCCCTCTCTTTTTTATCATTATTAGAGTTTCACAAGACAGTGCAGCACTTCAAATACTGCTCGCCCTCAAATACTCTAAGAGTGAAATCACAATCATAAAAAAATTAACAAGGACAAAGACAGCTGTTTATTTTTTATTACTTCACTTTGAGTATTTAACCCAAATAGCTGTAACAATGTCTTGATTAATAAAAAATCTCTTCATCCATCTAATTATTGGTCTGCATACACTGACCAATCTATTGCTGGGGTGTACAGCACCCCATAGTTCACTACTGGAAAAATAATCTAAACAATTAATAAGAAATTTAAAAGAGCTTAATATGTGGTTCTCGCTTAGGGGGGGTTGAAAGAGTACGCATTTGATGGACTACGCTGCTGAGACAGCCTTTTGCAAAGGAATATTTCTGAGCACACTGACCAAAATCATGATGACAGCAAAGCTACAGCTGGGGGGTTTTCTACCCTTTGAAGATAATATACATGTTGATCCAAAGCACATATAAGAAAAGTGCATAAGAGTTTAAATCTTGGAAATATAATGCCGGGATAAGTATATCTGGAGTGCCATATCTGCTGAAATGATCTGCTTCTTTCATAGCTGAATTGTACTGGAATAAGTGAAAATGAAAAATGAAAACCTCCATGCCAGCAGGGAGCCCAAGCAAATATGCATGAAGTTTCGACTGAGATGCAAAGTAATTTTTTTAAGTCTGGAGGGTAAGCTTTTCACTTGCAACCATAACAGGCAGGCACTGCAATGCAGCCAGAGGAGGAATTAAAAGAAAAAGAACTTAGTATGGCACATTAATGTTAGAGAAACTGGCAGATTAGTGCTACATGGGAATACACACACATGCACACAAAAGCCATAAACTAAACAGGCATGAAAACGGGTCAGGGGTGAAAAAGGTGAGAAGGATACGAGGGGGGTCCAGGTGCATGCTCCCCCGGAAGAAAATTTTGAATATTTCATATTTAAAAGCATCAATCTGATGCATTTTGAGAGAAAAATCTAGCAGAATTACAAGACAGTATGTTAAGGTCTGATCAAAGGAGTCAGGACCCAGGTGCAGAATCGTTGAGAACAAAAGTTTTATTTAAGCACAAAAAATAACAAAAAAAACACCTTGCGGGGAAAAACTCTCTAATAAAAATCAAACACAAAAATCACCACGAAGGGGAAAAACTCTAATAGATAATCAACAGAAATTGTCCAGGGGCAAACTCACTAGGCACGTTAAATGTGAAAAAAGAAAATACAATTAACAATTTTACTGGAAACAGGAGGCAGGGAAAACTACTCGAGAGCAGGAACACGTACAAAGCAATCACGAAAGCGAATCATCTGACACAGGAAAATGTTTGGAGCCGGCTTAAGAAACCGGCTGATTGCCGATTACATGCAGGTGCGGCTGAATGAGCCCTGCTCCCGAGCACCTCAGCCCCGCCTTCCTGCACCGCACTGGCTGAGAGAGGGAGAAGAGATATGGATTAAATGACCAAACCAAATCAGAACAAAATCCTAACCATGACACAGTATGAATGTATAATAAAGTATCTATCTATACATGGTCACATTATGCTATATAAGAAATGAGATTGACAACTTATCTCATGAAATGCGCAACAGCACAATTTTAATGGAGTAATCGTGGCTTTTGAAAATGGTTCTGCTGCTCTGAAGATCAACCTACCCTCAAAAGATTCGCTCTGATTGGATTTCTTCCTAACTTGTCCCACAAAAAGGGTAGTTTTGATTAGATCTCTTCTCCATTCGTCCCTCCCTAGCATTCTTGTGTCATTTTTATTCATTGACGAAAGTGTCAATTATATTTTGTCACAGTCCTCATCAACATATCTGACTTTTTATTTAGTTTTTATTTAGTTTTTGTCAGTGAAAAAGGTTCGTTGACAAATATTTTTCACCATAGTCTTCATTAACTAAATTAACACTAATACAGGACTTATACTGGAGTATTTTTTTACAGTGAGGTATCAGTACTTTTACTGCAGTAAAGGATCTGATTACTTCTTTCTGCCCTGCATTTCTTAATACTGAACCTCTTCCTGTTGCAGCAGGTCAAAGTTCAGTTATTTTATCTTGTTTGTCAGTTTATTCTGTAACAAAGCTTCACATTAAATCATCAGACTCATACTTACATTCATCACAACAAAGTAATTAAAACTGGAAAATAACTGTAGTGAGTAAGAAGTACAATATTCCTTTAAAAATGTAATGGAATACAAGTGTGGTACTGAAAACAGTGTGAAATAAATTTGCCCTCCTTCTTCATGTGACTGTAAACTGCCTGCATGTCTGCTGGAGCCACCTGCTGATGAGAACATGTAATTGTCTCCACATTTTCTCTGAATTCAGTCTGATGAATTTAGTTTCTGTTGAAGCTTTGAATTCTTTGACAGAGTTTAAAAAGAAGTTCTGCAGCAATTTTTCACATCTTTGAATCAAAATGTTTTTACATTAAAATGACTGTTTATGTTGTTAAAATAATAGCCAATAAATTTGCTGTCAAGTGACTAGTGAAATAATCAAACTATATTTTCAGTTGTAACAACATTCAGTGTTGGGTTATTTAACTTAAAGCAAAACATATTTTATAACATTTCTTAATTTTTTTGTTTGCAAAAATATGTAATTTCTCTTTTAATTTTAAAATTTACTGGTTAGTAAAGCTTTTACAATAAATGTTTACATTAAATACAATAACATTTTAAGTAGAATGCTAAATTTTTTGTGTTGCATAAAAAGAAAAGAGGAAAGTTCAAGTAGATCTAATTTATCCTTAAGAACAGTACTTGAGTAAATGTTGCCTACTGAGTTGCATTCCTTCACTGATAATATCGTTGACTGTATAAAACACTGGACGAACCCTCCGTGACGTCACCAATTGGTTTCTGCTTGAGCAAAAGTGGCGCCTCGGAAATCTCATCCTGGGCGCCGCGATTTGCCTGTGCCTGACTCCGCCAAGAGCCCGCCTAAACGACGAAAAACCAAATGGGTGGGGCTAAGGCGGGGTTGAAGGACAGACACTACACCCACTCAGCTAACAGCCCCCGGCTAGCTGTCAACAGGCTGTCAATCAATGAGGCCACACCCTAATTTATGCAAAATTGCAGAATTTTAAGCTTAAATTTAAAATAAACAAATGAGTTAGAAAAAAATTCACCCCGCTCAGAGTTTTCATGAGATAGCAGAGAAGCTGTAGACAAAAAAAAGTAGTTTGAACCAGGCAGTTAATATGTTTATTTCCGCTCTAAAGTTGGCTATTTTAAAATGGGCTCCAGTGGGAATTTGCTCCCTTTTGGAGCCTCAAGCGGTCAGTCGAGGAATTGCAAGTTTTTTTTACTTCCTGGTTGGCTTCAATGCGGAAGTGGGGAGTTTTCCCCTTGGACAATATGCATTCAAAAGTACACAAACATACCAGAAGCGTGCAGAAGGAAGCACTGATGAACCAGAATATTACAGAGTAATCTATTACTCTGTCAAACACTCAGCTGCTGAAAGCCTCGGTGTATTTTGTACCTTTTCAGGAAGTTTCGCCGAGGTTTCCTTGGACCAACCACGTGGTTCTGCCTCACGTTCCTCCTCCTCCTCTTCATCCTCCTGCTGTTTCTCCTCCTCAGGCTCCTGTTTCCACCGTGCTGCTGAAGGCGTCTGCAGCCTGGCACACTCGTCCTGCACCTCCTGCTCGTTACGGTTCTCCAACCTGTGACTCCAGTCGCTGAAACCTTCGTCCTCCTCCAGAACCAAGCGGCAGCTGGGCTTCAGATGTTCTTCAAACCTGAACACAGAGTGGAGAACAATTAACTTTTTAAGTGACATGACTGTTTTACAGGAGATACAGGAGGTTTTTGGTTTGGAACATCATGATAAATGAGCTAAATCTGAGTGAAGCCACAGACTTTTCTTCTTTTTTCTGCTTAAAAAACCTCTAAAAAACAGCAGGATCTAACTCATAGTGTATAGCGGCTTGTCTCTTGTTGCTACTGATGTTTTCATCTCCCAGGTGACCGAGTGTCTCTGATGTCACCATGAGGTTTCTGACAGGGCAGAGTTTTTCAGGCAGGCAGCAGGTGGCAGACAGGACCTGCAGCTTCAGGCTCCATGAAAACAGAGACGATGGAAACAACAAACAAAGAGTCGCTGCCTCCTTCTGTTCCAGATCGACTCACATCGGCAGACTTGACCTCATCGGCTCTGACCAAACTCATAGGATTTGGTGTTCAAATTGAGCTGACAGAGCAACGAGTTGATCTGTTTGTGTTTATGATTCATGGAAAGTATTTTTTAAAAAGTGGATGGAGCCGCAGTGACGTCGCTCGTTGGTTTGAGGCCTGTCGAGTTTCAATTATTGCCAACACCATTTTATTTTTTTGGAGCCAGAGTTTATAATCAAGTATCAACAGTCTGAGGCTGAAGACAGTCGAGCTGTTGGTCTATTTTGTGCACTAAAAAGATGTTTTGAGTTTTGGAAACTAAATTCAACTTGATGCTTTCTGTCAGAGCTTCAGTGTGAACCTGTAGTGAAACCAGCAGTGGATTAGTATGATTCAAATCTGCAGTCAGGAGGTCTGAAGCAGTGAACGGTGCTGCATTTAATGAGGAAACTGACTTGAACTGCACAGTCAGAGCTGCAGGTGATGAAGATTATTCTCCTCATCACGTCTCTGAGCGAGCAAACAGAAATTGATGGTGCAGCAGCTTCTTCAGCTTATTCACCTGCAGCATCACTGGACTGTGTAACTAAACACACAAACACATGCATACACACACAGGCATGCAGACGTGTTTTCCCCTGTAATCAGCACTGCATGTAATGAAGCCTCAGCTGTAAACTTCAAAGACACGAACAAACACAAACATGAGTGAGTGAATGGACATGAAGAGACAGATGGAAACTTACTAACATAAAACAATTAACCCTTAAATCAGAGCTCCACCTGTTTCCCTGAGGCACAAAAATGCTCTATTAAAGACTGACAGAGAGATATTATATATTAATGTATTTTTTTCCAATTTTTTTAAAATAAATGCTAACATTAACTTCGGTCCTTATTTATATAACAAACATTCACTTAGTTTCAGAATTTTAACCCCTTAGAAGCCAGTTTTTGTTATTGAACTGTCATTTCTATGTTGGAAAAAACACAAAGTGCACTATTTTACATCCCATACATGCAAAAATATGGGGGGTGGGATTATCAGAGCCTTTGAGTGTCAAAAATTGGTGGCAACATTGATACTGATCCCTTTTTTGTGCATATCAGGTTGTAAACGAATCATCCCATCTGTGTTTTTGAGGCCCAAAATGCTCTAATAAAGAATGCTATTATATATTAATGATTTATAAAAATTACTATGAATGCTATTATTAACTTGAGTCCTCACCATACATAGTTTTAACTTTGATTTTAGAATTGAATTCCTTTTTAGCTTCGTGATAATGTGAAATTTCATTATTAGATTATGGAAAAACGTTGATATTGCCTGTCAGTGGTGGGTTTACTGTTCACTTAGTGGGATAAAAAATATAAAGACAAATTTTGAAGGGATTTCAACACCAAGGAACGAAAAAACAATTTAAAAATAATTAAAGCTGCATGTTGGTAGGGCCCTCACACCCCGGCAGCAACTAGCCCCAGACATGGCCGAGTGCTGGTGCTTGTCCACACTGCCACCCAAGCCCAGCATGTGCCCTCTTTCTCTCATGAAGAGAGGCCAGACTGTCAGCCTCATCAACACTTGTTACACCGGACATGCCACATAAATTTCCACAGCGTCTCTGCAGCATATTAGTTATCTGCTTAGTTAAAGTAAAAAGGAGTTCAGCTATATGCATTTATTTTACGGCTCTTAGCATAACTTACATTTATCTTATGGCTCAATACTGCAAAATACAGTTAATAACAGGACTCAATGCACTTACATGAAACTTGAAGTAAGTTTGACATGAAATTAAATGCTAGCATAACATGTGTAGCAGCTAGCTAGTCAGCCTGTAATGAGAGCCTATGAGGCGCCCTACGACATTTGGTTATCCTCTCAAACACTACATAGGCTTCATATAGCACATACACACAGTTATCACATGTCCATAAATCAAATTTATCCACAGTAAGATAATCCCCACATGTTTTTTTTTTAAGAGAACGAGGCTTTTCTCTGAGTTATTTTAACTGCATGCACACTTCGCTAATGTAGCTAGCGTGCTAATGCAACATATAGGATGTTAGCCGCAACTCACCGGGATATGAATTGTTCACAGTTATAAGCAGCTCAACGCAGCTCCACTCGAAGTCACAGCTTCTCAACTGTATTTCAGTTGTCAGTGTTCAATTTCTGTACGAAACTTCTTAGTTTAAGATCACTTTTTATCAACTTTAGGTCTGTTTTTCCCCCCTAACATCCACAAGGACTGCACAGCGCTCCCGCGCGCTTGGCAGAGCGTAACGGCTGTCAACGTCACGTGAAAGGACAGTAACCATAGCAACCTGGAGTTTAACTACCGCTTAGAGAGCGATGCTCTGCCACCTGGTGGTCAAACGAGGATCTACGTTGTCTAATGATAATGTCTAATGATCCAGAGTGATTAAATCACTTGAATCATGTTGTGTTTACATAGAATCTGCAGTCGCATGGCAACAAGCCGGTAGATATTCACATCCGTAAACATCTGCGCAGTTTCATCAGACTCACTCTGTGCTGTTTGCCGGGTCGTCGTGTCGCGGCGGCTCCGGCGGCTCCGGCCAGAATGGACTCCCCTCCCTCCTCTCCTTCTCCCTGCTCCGCCTCCTCCGCTCCCGCTCCACTTCCTCGGCGTCCTCCTGGCTCCTCTGGGCCGTCACCCTGAAACCAACATGGACGCCAACAGACCATCACCACGAGCCCTCACCCCTGAAAACTCTCAACTCTGGGAGCAATTAAGAACATTTGTATGTGATTTTTCCCTCTAAACACACAATTTTTCCAATTTTTTCCCCTTTGACTTTAAGGTCAGAAAATTATCTGAATCCACACTGTCTGAAGATATACAATGAAGTTAAACTCAAATTCAAAATCCATATTTTTAGGGCGTCATGATCCCATCAAACAAAAACATCTGCAGTTTGTCTCTTAATTTGCATTTTTTCCAAATGAATCCTGAGGTATTTGGCATCACTTTGAAAATACTTTTTGCAGTTTTGATCAATGTTGGGCTGCAAAGACTGACTTAAAAATGACTGATCCTCATGTTTTAAAAAGTTAAATAGAATGAGAAAGGTCGGTTTATCCTCCATAAGACTGACAACCAAAAAATATGTACAAAATGTTAGATATAACATCAATTTCTTCACACTGATATAATCTCTTTAGGACAGATGTTGAGCTTGTTAACTGTGATAAAGTTGGTTTTCTCTCTTCGACTGAGTGCAGCTGCCTAAAAATCCTTCAGTCTCCGGAGGCCCAAAGGATCCAGATACAAGCTAAAAGTATTTGGACCATGTACTTTACACCCATATGGGATTTTTGAATGTGTTGTCCCAAATCATGGTCATTAATCTGCTGTCATAACAGCCTCCAACCTTCCAGTTTTATTCTTTTTTATCTGACTGTAAACCTGCTGCAGGGATTTGCTTTAATTCAGACAGAAAACAGAGTAAACTGGTTCTTTACGAAGTTTTGGATCTTTTCCAATATGATGCCGAAGCTGGAAAGAAATGATTGAAAATCTAACATTTCTTTTGATTGGAGCAACGAAACCTCCTAAACCTTAAAATGTGACCCAAATTAAAAGTAAAATGTGTAGCCAGAGCGGTTTATAACTAGTTAATTTAGTGTGTGAGTTACGAAATAAAAATTTTGTCTCCTTCACCAACCACTTATTTTGCAAGTTACTCACATTTCCTGTTTCTTTTCTAATTTTCGCAAACAGTGAAACGTCTCTAAGGAAAAGTGTTTGCATCAGGATTTTCTCAGGTGAGTGGATTTTAAAAAAAAAAAAAAAACTGTAGGAAAAACTTAGTTGGTCTCCTGTTTCATTCAGTCCTTCTGTCTGTTCGGCTCTGGTTTCCAAAGGGGGCGGGACTTGATAACAATAACTTTATTGTCCAAGCACATCTGGCAGAATTTGAGCCAGCTGCTGTGTTGTTTCACTTAAATTTTAATCTCTGGAGAGAAACAAAGAGAGTGAGGGAGGAGGTGAAGAGATGGAGGAGGAGGAGGAGGAGCAGAAAACAGATGATGGAGAGATTCGAACTCTGCAGCCAAAACCTCCATCTCGTCATACGTTTGGAGGTCTGGAGAAAATCCTGACAATAAAAACTGGAACAACGAAAAACTCTGCAAAAATCTAAATTGACAGTCGGCCTGAATCTCGCTGGAGAAACAACTGGTTTGATACAAAACAAGTTTTACGAAGCCTGATGTCATTGTTTTAAAGGATGACTAAGGTTTACATATTTTTTGAAGATTTGGCTGCGATGATGTCGTTCTTTCCAAAGTTACTGTGAGATCTCGAAGAAAGTTTCCCCATCAACAAAAATGTCTGACTGGGCAGAAAAAATATGGCAACTGTTGAGGACTTAAAACCATCCGAACCTCTGTGAAGGAGAAAACAAAAGCTTACAAGTTCAAACTTTATGCTGTAAACATATTTAACAGTTTACAGAACGACTTCATGTTTATCTTTAATTCACTGAACTTAAACCGTAGTTGTGCCTGCACAGTTTTACTGTTAAATGATGGATTATTACTAATAATTCAGGTACACACAAGTAAAGTTTTATCTTCATATAAAGGTGTTTAAAAGTCACCTTTAAGATCCAATCATTGTACACTTCCTTGAAACATTTTCAAGTATGAATATGGTGAAAAAAATGTATTCAAATAATGTGACTTTATCTGATACATTTGGGTCCCGATATGAAGTTTAGTTTTTGATGCAAAGGTTTCATATGTTTTGCTAAATTCTGTTTTTTTATCCATGCAATCCATCTCTAACTCCCAGAGCTGTTTTATTACTTTTTAGTCAGTTTTTTGTTTAAATAAGGCATTATCCTGTACAAATAGCACACAAAACTCTCATACTGATGCACTTTACAGTCCTTTCCAGTGCAAAAAATATATATATTTAAAAAGTTAACAAAAAGTTAATATGAAATTTTAGCAGCCTGACTCAGAAACAAGTTTGTTTCCGTCTTCAAAAATTAAACTTCTGTTTCTTTTTTAATATAAAATTCCATCTTTATGTTCCTTTGTTAAGCTGCAGCTGAGAAACAGAAACACATGCAAAATTTCTCTTCAAAAATTTTGGGAAGAGTCCATCTGATGTGATCAGCTCTGACTGCTGCGGCCTGACATGAACTTCAGATAAACTTCAGATTGCGTCTCTGCACGGAGAGAGGACGAGTCGAATCTGCTGCAAAAGGCAGATTCTGCTGTGAAGCATCAGAGAAGAAAAAACTGGCCAAAGCCTCGAAGCTTGTTGCTTCTCGTTAAAAAAAAAAAACACATAAAACATGCAGATCTGCCTTTGTACCGGCCATTTGTGGTTAAATTTAATGCACAGGCCTTCACCCAAAAATATGATTAATGCTCTCAACATGTCAACCCCTCAGTTCATCAAGTGTTTGGCTGAATGAAAGCACCATAAAAACATCTTCGGAGTGCACAATACAAAATAAAATATGTTGGCCTGTTGCAGATGTGATCGGCTGTGGCTGTTGCTAAGGACACCCGCCATGGACGCGTCTAAATAAAAACGTGCTGTGGTCATTATCATGTGGGAAAGTGACCTACATAAGATCAGTAAGGATGCACTGGGAGCCATGTTGGCGTGAGTCAGGCGCTGTAAATGGGTTTGATGTGTGCGAGGCCTGCTTGGCTGCTCGGACAGGACGTTTTTGGGGGTTTTTTTTAGAGGAATGGGTCAAATGGGGATAGAGATTGATATTCTGGACTTCATCTTTACTGCCTGAAATGCAACAAGGGGAAGAAGAAACCATGTTGTCAGTGTTGCATGTTTAAAAGATGAAGCCAGTAACAGCAAATCACATTTATGTTCCCCCTGACTTAAAACGATTAGCTGAAGCAGCTGCCAGTGAGTGTGACATCTTTTATGTTATCATATTGAGTTATCATCTTGTTATTAACTGCATTGAACAAAACAGTGACTGAAAGAAGCCGGATTTTCGCAAATGAAAGAGATATGACTGAAATAATTGTTTAATAGAGCCTAGAAGAAAGACAAATTGTCAGTTTTCATCTCAACTTCCTGCTTCTCTCCAGAGTCAAGCCAGAAATTCTGAATGTTTTGAACTCAGATTCACTTCCAAAGTCACATCAAGTCGGTCACTAAGTTCAGGTCACCATTAAAAAAACATTGCAACGATCAAAGAGTTGATGACCAAGCAAATGCTGACCGATGCCTTTATTCCTGGAGATGAAATCACTGTAATGATCTGCTTTCTAAAAAGGCTTTTTGGCCTCTTCGGCTCATTCTGACGCCGCTGCCAAAGACCTGATGAAAACTATAAAGTACGACCACATTACACCAGTTCTTAAACCTTCACACCAGCCACTCGGAGTCTTTAAAATGTTAGTGCTCGTCTACAAATCACTCTGTGGCTCTGGACCCTGAAACATCTCTGATGCTTGTTCCATATGAACCTCCGAGAGCCCTGAAGACATCTGGGAAATAAGACAGTGAAGCAGCGTTTTGTTTTCATGCAGCAAAGACCTGGAATAACCTCCAGCTCCGACTCTTACCACAAAATTAAAAAGCTCTCTGTCTGTCTTTACACTGCCGACTCCACCCAGTAATGATTAAAAACTGATCTTTTTAATTTAGCTTCTAACTGGCCTTCATTTGAGTTGTTTTTTTAAAATGATCGTATAATTTAATTGTGCATCTTAAATTGAGTTTTTGCTGTGTTCTTTTGTTTGCTTAGTGTTATTGGATTTAAAGTGCACAAGTTTACTTTTTTGGTTTTACATCTTATGCACCGCATGTCTGTACTTTTGCATATTTTAAACTCTAAACCTTTAACTTTGCTCTGTTTTTATTAACCTGTAAAGGACATTAAGTTGGCCTGGTGCATGAAATGTGCTGCTTAAATAAAGTTGCTTTGTCAAAACAGCAATTTTGCATCAGCAAAATAATAACTTGTGTGTACAAGTTTCAACTCTGTCTCCTAGAAATCACAAAACATATTTGACATCTGTGGCTTGAGAACTAATTTCATCATTTTCTGCTAACGTTTCAGATCTTGTGAAACAGTATCTGCTCACAGTGACTTCAGCATTATTAAAGTTTTCATGGACGTGTTTATGCTCATGATAGAAGGAAAGATGGGAAAGATGTTGATTTGATTAATTACAGAAAAAGTCAGCAGTGAGTCACACTGTGTTTGTTATCATTAAATAGAAACCACAGCCTTTTTTTCACTTTAACCAGAGTCATTTGTTACCTGAACCGCAATCTAATTTCTGGATGTGAACTCCAGACAGTTAAAGTCCTGAGCTTTGACTTCGCCCACACAAACCCGACCACCTCCATGTGACTCCAGAGAGCAAGAAATGAAGCTTTATGTTCATTTAAAAACAGGACTTTTTACTAAACATAAAGCAGGCAGCCATTATGTTTGAAGCCACAACATATCTGGGAAAACAGTTACCGTAATATATGTATAAAAGGAGACTTAGTTGTTTCTACACTGATAGAAAAAAAGCTTTTAGGACCTTAGGGGCTCCATAAAGATCTCAGCTGCTATTTTACACATGACTTCATGGCTACAGCATGTCACATGTCATCAAGAGGCATTATGGGAAGTGTAGGAAAGTGGACACAGATGATGCATGTATGTTCACTGCTGTTAGCTGTGCGGGACAGTCTGAACCTGCAGGTATCCTGAGGGTCTGCAGGGACATTTAACATGATGCCGTGAAGCATGAACGTGGAACGAGCAAATTATGGAGGAAATCTGTCTGATATGCGTCACTTTTTCCATCATTTACACAATGAGGCAATGGAGGCCTGGGGAACGGCATTTTCTTTGTGTGTGTGTGTGAGCAGGAGGGGGTTCAGGAGTCAGCCAGATGATGTCATGGTCATTAAGGAAGTTGCAGCTATAAAAGAAGCCATTGAACTCGGTGGCTCAGTGTCATTTTCAGTGAGGTCACACAGAAAAAAAGTTCCACCGATTGCTGAGGAAACAAGAACCACACTGACGGTGAGGAACAGTAGTTACAGTGAGAAAGAGCTGCAAATGCAGAAAACAAGACAAGAAAATTAGACTCCTGGGTTTGTTTGATCAGAACAGACTGTTCAAAGGGTCCAGACGAGGTAAATAATGAAAGAATGGAAAAAAAGGGAACAAAACGATGTGATAATTGTGACTGAATTGAAGCTGATTGTGATAATTGAGACAAATAAATCTAATTTTAAAGCTACAACCATCTTATTATGAGTTTTACAGAAAACAAAGACCGTCTTGTCATAAAGATGAAGAGAAAACCTGTCGTATTATTCGGGCTTCAGTTCCAGCCAACTTCTAAACTCTGTTTTCAAATCCGAAATCATAAGAAGCAAATTTAAAGCTGTTGAATCTGCAAATGGAGAGACGTAACGTTGTGCATTTTTCTGATCTGCAACAAGAAAAGTAAATGAAAAGGAACTGAACAGTTTTACTGAACTGTGAACTATAAGACAAAGTGATTGTGCCTGATAATCAACTGACTGAGCCGAACCATAAAGACCAGCTGCAATCATCATCATCATCATCATCATCATCAATAACATCTGACATCAGTCACCTCACCAAAGAGAAGCAGTTCCAGACATCAAGATGTGTTAAACGATGTGTTTAATGACTTTTTTTATGACCTAAGAGGAGTTTTATAAAAGTTTAAAGGCCTCTGATAAGAAAAGGTTTCTTCAGCTCTGATAAAGATCATCACAGATATCAGGTTTCTCATGATCTCAGATGAATCAGCTGAAGCTCAAGATTATATCAGTGTTAAATGTGATGATATTGATCTTGTTTAACCTCTGATGGTCAGTTTGGATGACTGATGTGTCTTTTTTATGTTGTTATGTTGAGCTTTTGTGTGTTTTTTTTAGCAAAATGTTTTGCATATTTCAAATAAATGTTGATCACATTTCATTTTTTTGTGTTCAAATTTGTCTTTTGAATACAAATTTCTCTCCAGGAACAAGAAAGTTAAATCTAAAATTAAAGTGAAAGTAAAAGCAAGTTGTTTTTAGGAAAGATACATTTTTCTGACAGGACTTGATGTCCTGAAAAATTCCTCCTTTTACAATATTTAGAACAAAAACGGACTTAGAGTTAAAATTTGGGTCTAATCATTCAAAGCTGACTACTTTTTCTTAAGTCAGAAAATTAAAATTTACCCCCTGTACACACACACCTCTTTTGATGCCGTATTAACTCCTTAATTAAATATTGATAGATAGATGACTTCTAGAGTAACAATTTTAAAAAAGCAGAAAATTAAAGTTTATAAAAGAAAAAGAAAAAATCCAGATACAGCAGAACTCAAGCACAGACATTCGGTTAAACTATTTATTTTCCTGCATCTGTTTATAAATGTTTATTATTTAATGACGACTGCGTGAAAGCTGCTGCTGATATTCTGCCTCATTTGTTTATTAATCTAAACAAATCTCATCTTTAGCTAATTTTCATCCTGCAGATTAAGAAAAAACAGACCTGAACTCGTCATGAGTCAAAAACTTTCCTCTCTCACCTGATGAGGTTCTGCAGGATCTGCCTGCTGGAGCTTTTCCTTCTCATGGACTCTGACATGGTGGACTTGGACTGGGCTGCTCCTGGATGTGATCCTGGTTCTGGTTCTGGTTCTGGAGGCTCAGATGTTGTCCTGCAGCTGCTGTCCAGCTCTCCCTCGTCCGACTCTGTGGCTCATGTCAGCCTCCCTCTCTCTCTCTCTCTCTCTCTCTCTGTTTAGTCGCAGCTCTCTCCTCCCTCCATGTGGTTTTCATTGAAGTGTTTTGACCCCCCCTCTCACACGCTAACAGGGGTCATGTGACTTTCCCAGGAGAAATAGTAAGATGACATCATCACAGTGGAAGAGTCGCAATATTATATGCATGGATTTTGTGCATGTTCATAATGAGAAATGGGGTCACAGTTACTTTATCAATAGCCCAGTTTATTATAACAGAAATGACTGATTATTAATCACTTACTGGACTTTAAAAAGGAATTTAATTTCTTATTAATCTAAACATAAAAAATACAATTTGTTAATTTTTTTAAAAAAGCAGAATTTTACTTGTCAGACCTGAGAATTTATTGATATCGATTATTGTAAAAATCTCTTAATCAGTTCAGTCACTTTTTTAAATTTTGTATCATTCATCAAACATCCCAACAAGTTCTGGCTTTTGTCACCCTTTCAAAAAAAACCACTTGAAGGTCAAGTTGACTTTTGGTGATGGATTGTTTTTTTTACTGCTGAGGTCCAAGTAGCAGAGGAAACACAGGAAATGTCAAATTTAATCAGTAAATATTGTAAACATCTGTGAAAATGACATTTTTAAACAACTTCAGGTCACAAGTTTAAATTAATGTGAACATGACAAACGAGGAAGGAATGCCGGCTGCAGATGTTCATGTCTGTGTTTTTCTCTGCTTCATAAATGTTTCAGGTGATAATTCAAACTAACTTTTGTTATATTTACTTTGAAAATCATTTAGAAATATGAAACATAAACACTCTGATTACAAGAGATCTTGCAAAAATCACAAAAAAATCATTTACCTGCTTCTGGTTATTGTAACAAATCCTGCAGACTAAGATGCTCTAAAGTGAGCTGAGAGGTTAAAAAAATGCTGGAAAGTAAGTGAGTACATTTACTCGAGTACTGTATTTAACCCTTTAGCATCCACCTTTTTGAGCCTATTTGAAACAAATTAATGGAAAAGCTTGTCAAATGTCAAGTTTGCCAAAAAAGACGAAAAATTAAACACTTAAATCTTAATACATTGTGCTTAGTCAAAAGCTTCAGTGGATCACTGGAGATCCAGTGGATGTGAGCAGGTTAAGGAAAGTATTTCTACTTAATTCGGTATCTAATTTTTCTGTTTTTTAACTTCACTGCACCAGAGTTCGGAGAGAAATATTATATTTTTAGCTGCACTGGAGTTATTTTACAGCTATAGTTACTTTTTAGATTAAGATTTCACATAAAAGACATCTGATGAGGTTAGAAAATACAGTAAACTGCAAATGATTAAAGGTTTGGTTTTTTAGATTTGGGGACATCTAGTGATGAGGTTGCAGATTGCAACCAACTGAAAGCCCAACCCAAGTGTCTAGGAGTGGCCATTAAACTCCTGAAAAATATACAAAAAGCTTCAGAGTGTTTGTAGTTTGTCCCTTCACAGCCGCTGTAGAAACATGACAGACTCCTCAAAAGAGGACTTTCTCTCTCTGTAGATACAAAAGGTTCATTTTAAAGTAATAAAACACATCAATTTCAGTTTTTAGGTGAATATACACTCATTTAAGCGTAATTCTAAATACTGTATTCTATTACTGTGAATAAATCCATTAAAATTTTCTCTTTACATTTGGCTGATGATACTTTTAAAGAGACACATATTATTCAGCTTGATGCTTTCTTGAATATTTTTCATATTATTAAATTAATATGCAGGTTTGAACAGTATTAAATGATCATTTTTGCCAGATTGAGACAGCTTTAGTAAGATTCAATCACTTTTCCTGCTGTAAGAATACTAAAGAAGTGTTTAAATCAGTTAAATTTTTGAATAAAATTGCAGAATGATAAATGTTTGTGTTCAAACATACAAACTTAGTCAAGGTTTAACTCATTTTTATCAATCTTTATAGTGAATTAATGGATCCTGGAGTCTGTAAACAGAAATTAAAATAAGAAATCATCATAGACAGAGTTTAGATAAAACTGCAGCCTTGCAAACAGAGCAGATAACAGACTTGAAATGAGGAGCGTAGATGAGAGAGGAAGCTCATCTCTTTGTGTGAAGCAGCCTGTGAACGAGTGTCGGATCTGGTTTCAGTTCTGCAGGTTATGAATAAGAAATGGCAGCTCGGAGCAGAACAGGAGCAGCTGCTGGAGGCGACGAGCTGGTCGGTGTCATCAGAGTCACCGAGGCTGCAAAACCACCCTGTCTGTCTGCCTGTCTGTCTGTCTGCCTGTCTGTCTGCTTGTTTAGACTCTAATATATCTGTGCTTCATAAAACTGAGACACAACTGGAACTTTTCTTTTGAAAAACTCTCTGTCTATCAGTCCAGCGCTCACAGATGTGCATTAGGTCACCCAGGCATTTCCAGCCAGCATTGATTTACACACACACACTCATAGACACACACACACACACACACACACTGTTTCACCCACCCCCTCAAATCCCGCAGGAGCTTGAAACACTCACAAACACTCCACAAAACGGTTTCCACAGCAACAACTCCCACAGCACTTAGCACAGGCTGGATGTCGTAACGGCTCGGCATGAAGCTAACGGCGACGCAGCGCCAACTTCAACACTTTCTGCAGAGTTTCCCCCAAAGGAGGAGTTCAGTTTGGAGAATTAAAGCAGAAAAAAACACACCACACACTGCGTTTTTAATCAGTGTTTGTTTACCTGCTCACACTCCGGGGGTGTTTATTCTGCAGCATTTCTGTCTTCACTTTCTATAGCAGATGCATATCTGTGAAAACTACCAGGAGTCTGAGGGTTTTTTGTCGTTCTGTTGCTGCTGATCTTTTTAAGAGGCACTGCGGCGTTTTCGTTAAACAAGCAGCGATGTTAACATCAGTGTTTGGTGTTTGTCTCTGAGGCCAAACAAACGTGTTCCTGTAAACATTTCAAAAATGCTTCTTAAAATATTTTCAAAGCTGCATCACCACATTTTTCAGAGGGTTTTATGGCACCCAGCTGTTAATTAATTCAACATTATAAAACCATCAGCGGTTAAGTATCCGGTGTGATGAAAAACTGCGAGGCTGTTTCCGTTGTGCACAAACAAAATGCTGCACGGTGATGTGCATGAAGCTGGTGCAAGCACAAACTTTCCTCAAGTACGTACTCAAAGTTTTATCGCTTCTTTATCAGCTGCACCTGAGTTAAACATGTTTTCGTGACTACTGTTTCGTGCACATTTGCACTTTCCTCAATCCCGAGCCGAAGCAGACATCCGGACTCGTGTCGGAGTCTGGATGTCTGCCAACAGGCCCAAGTTGACCCAAACTTCATGTGGAGGAGCATCACCGGTGATGAGAGTTGTGTCTACAGCTTCGAGTCGAAGAAACAAACTGGAGCCTTTAAAGTGGATGAGTCTGCAGTCTTTAAGACCGAGGAAGGTGCATCAGATCAACCAAGAGCCTGGTGGCTTTCTTGACATTTTCTTTGATATGTCTCTTTTGGACGAACTTTTCAGTTTGAGCTGAACTAAAACAGCCAGTGTAAAACCTCCGTGGTCCACGGTCCAGACAAAACGGACAAAATTTGGTCCAAATAAAAGAGCTGATCTCAGTCTGGATCAAAGTGAACCATTGTTCAGTTTGTGCCCAGTGTGAAAGCAAAGGTTCGGACCTCCGGACTTTCGTACCAATGACAGGAAGTTACAGCAGGCAACCAAGAAAACGGAAAACCAAGTAACCATAAACAAAAGACAGGGAGGAAAATGGAGAGGAAATGTCCTATTAACATTTGGTCAGAAGACTTTATGGAGGGTCAACTGGAAAAAACTCATAAAGCTGCAATCAAACTACAAATCAAGGCGTTTTTAACATGCTGATGTCGGACGCCAACAAATCAATCAGTGTAAAATATAGAGACACACAACCCCCATACTTGATGACGATATTACATAGGTTTGCCGTGTTAGTCTGTTAGTCGTAATTGCAGTGTGAAAGCAAAAGTGACTGGAGCAAAATGTAAAAAATGTGACAAAAACACAAACTTCGGTTCCGGACTTTCAGGTGTGAAAGCGCCGTAAGTTCTCCAACATCACAACATTGACTAAAACTGAGTTTTCCTGCACAATTGTTGCTCCCCAATCCCAACTTTTAATCCAAACTACATTCAGAATGTCCTTTTCTGTTAAAAATTATATCTAATTGTGTCAAAGTCCATTTATTTTATTTTTGTTTATCACAAACCACCGAGTCCATCTCTAACTATGTGATTTCACTGTCAGTTTTGTGTTTCTGTGTTTGTATGTTTGGGTCCGGTTGAGTCTTACAGATGTGTTACAGATGAGCATCAGTTTCCACAATGTGTACATTTTCAGCAAAACAGGCTGATTGAATTTGGATTTTGTTTTGCCGTGAAAATTTCTTGCTGGAAGTTGAAAAATGTTCGTTTCAAGCAGATGTGTCTCCTCAGTTCACGTCACCTAAAGTGAACCTTCCTCAGCTGCCTCCATTGACTTTGCTCGCTCTTACGGTTCCTTTGCATTGAATCAGGGTTCATTGTGAAACAGATTTTTACTATTTGTTATGAACTAAAGTTTAGCTGACAGGAAAGTTATTGTTTAATAAGCTTAGTATGCATTTGTGGGACTCCTGTCCTCCTCTCCTGAGTTTTGGCCTGAAGGCAGCGGGGCCTGAACAAACCAGTCGGCCTCTTTCTTTCTGCAGTAAAACTTTGCCAGCTGCCCCGTAAAGTCGACGTCACGGACAGGAAAACAGCCGCGGCCGATCCAGACGGATGAGGGAATGGATAAAACGTGAGTGGCGTCAAGAAGGAGAATTCAACAGCTAATCCAAGTTGGCAGAGGTTGTCGGAGGTGTTGCACAGCTGGGAAGGAAACGCCGCCTCTGCTTCAGGAATATGTCTTTGTTTCTGTCTGACAACTGATTAATGCGCTGATGTCCTCAGGCTATCGTTATTGTTACAGGAAGAGTCAGGAAAGTGAGGGCTCATGGGATGGAAGCAAACTTTGTGGCAACAATAGACGGATAATCAAACTGTCAGGTGGGTGTTTCTGACATGAAGGAGTCCTGTAAGTAATTTGTTTTTCCTGTTCGTTTTTAACCATCTGACAGTTTTTTGGCTTTTCTGCAGAAGCTTCGTGGCTGCAGAGATGTCACTGTGGTTTTGTCAGATGTTCAGTCCACGAATTAAATCCTGACAAATAAATGTTTTAAGATCACTGAGACCGATTGCTTTTGTGCAGGTATTTATGATGACCAGTTAACGAAACTTACAGGTCAATGTTTTTAATTAATCAGTGAAACATCTCAACATCTGCAAGAAAGATTTGCACAAAATTATTAACAGAAGATTAAAGAACTTTATTTTTCTTCTAATCCACGTTTCCTAATCCAGATTTTACATTTCTCATTCCAAAAAAAGATTCAGACAAAATTTAATCTCTTCCAAAGTGAATGAACAGTTCAGTTCTTTGTTGCTGACAATAAAATGATGAAGTTTTAGCACCACAGACTGAATGTCGTCACTGTTTCTGAGTCAGCTGGAAGAGTCAGAGTTCACATTTCAGGGTTCATCAGATCTGTTTGGCCTCTGGTTTCAAACAGCTGGAGGTGGTTTGTGCAGTTTTGTGCTCAAATTTAGGGGAAAGCATCAGCACAAAGAAGACACTTATATCATTTGAGTCACTTTCTATGTGTTTGTGAGTCAGAGGCCTGTCAGAAACAGTTAATCTGCCACCTAGTGGGCATTTATGGTAAACCAGAGAGGCTGGACTTGCTTGCTGAATGACAAATGAGCAGATCAGATCAATCTGCAACTACATTAAGTCTTTACTGATGACTGGAGAACTATTTGAGTGGTTGAAAAACTACTTAAAGATGAATGATCACAAGTTTTTCTTGGATAAATTGCATAAAATTATGTGTGTATTTAATGTGACAATTGATGATTTGCAAAATCTACACTTCGGCTGTTTCCATTCGGCTGTTTTGTATTTTGATTTTTTTTCTTGAATGAGGAATACTTTTTTTAAATCTTGTAGCTTTTATGAGTAAATGTGATGAGAACTTAATCTTTATGGTGGCAAAGCAGAAAACTGTGAAACATCAAAAATCCTGGTTTTTATTGCATCTCAGGACCAACTGCTGTCGTCACATATTTAGAGAAACAACACATTCAATTAGCTGAAAGCACTAAAATGAAACCTGATCATTTGTTTTCTGCAGTTTCATACAAACCACACGCACACACACACTCTGCCTTTGCTGGAAAGGTTTCCACTACAAGCTCATGAGGAGCATCTGACACATCTGGGAAACATTCATGACAGAGAAGCTGCCAGTTTCATTAAACAAAGTGAGGGATTAGACAAGAACAGAAAAATCTAATCACACTGACTAAAAAAAAAATCCTCCATCGAGCTTTAATACGATCCAGAAAACCTCGAGCTCGTTCTGATTTATCTCTTTTCACAGCCACAATCTTTCTTCTTACATGTTTCACTCCCAAGAGAGCAGGACTGTGATTCAGGCAGCTTCTCAGCACACTGACGCTTCTGTTATACTGGACGAGATGTGTGTGTGTGTGTGTGTGTGTGTGTGCTGACAACAGTGATAAACTCTGAGTGTTTCTCTGCACAGCAACAGCGACGAGACTCAGCTTCGTCTCCAGCGTTTCCATTACAGCACAGACGTCTTTTTGTGGATCGATGGCCTGTTTTTCCTCGTTAATTGCTGCGTCCGACAGTGTGAAAAGTTCAACACTCCCTAAAAAATACTGAGATCAAATCATTTGCCACCACCAGTCTTCATCACTTTTGTCTAAAGACAAACAAACTTCTGGCAAAAGTGAAGTAGAAGTCTGGTTTTTTTGGAAAAAAAACTGTAAGTTTGTCACATAATTTGTTAGTAGATAAAAGTGTAAATGTCATTTATCTCCACAGGTTTTGAGATGTTTTTTTTTGGAAGCTGCTGGTTAATTTAAGTAATTTATTTCTGACTGAGTTCTTTTCTTTTTTGTTCACATTCAAAAGCTAAAATTAAAACTATTTCTCGTTTTGTTTTTCATTACTCGCTTATGAAACACAAACAGCTGCTGCAGACAAACAACCTTCTGATATTTGTGTTCAGACATCCAAGATGCACTTTTTGTTCCAAGTTTCAAAATTTATGCCTTTTTTTGATTAGAAATTATTATTAAAGAAACAAAGGCTAAAATTAATTTTTGTTTCACTAAAACAGGTTAATTGAGTTTTTAACAAACTTTTTTTTTTTATCTCAGATTTGTTTCAAACTGCGTCATACAGAGTCGGAGAGATGCTCACATCCTCAGTTCATAATCGTTTCATAATCGTTTCTTATCGTTGTCTGATCAGTTTTTCACATGTTCAGCTCTTAACATTGATGAGGAGGAAGCAAGACGACTCGATTCCAATTTATTTCCTCATTAGTTTAGGAAAAAACAATGTGTTGGAAATCTTTTATAACCACTTGTTTTATCAAGGAGAGTGGAAAAATGAAAAATCTGGAAAACCCAACAACACCTTTTGTTTCCACAATGTCCCAGTTTTATCATAATCTACTATATTCACTGTCAGTTTCCAAAATGACCTTTTTTAAGGTTAAAATTCATGAAAACAGAGAGGAAACCAAAGAAAATGACCTTTATTTTGTTTTGTTAATGCAAACTTTTCTCCTGCACAACCATAATGAGCAGCTTTTGTTTATATTTAGTATTTAATAAACGCCGTATGAGCTACAACAGTATGAAAGAGAGTTTTATAAGGTTAAAATAACCTTTGAGTTTATTTGCTTTTAAGATTTAAACACGTACAAATCAGTGCATAACTTTTATTTATTGATACATGACTAAATCTATGAGAAGACTCACCTGTCAGGTTGATTTACACACTTTTTATTCATATTTAATAATAAAGTTTCATCACACATTTGCAAAGTTATCACTTAGTTGGATTCATGTGTTTTTTAGCCCTCATCAATAGTTGCTCACCTGCCATCTAAAGAAGCTTTACATGAGGGATTTAATAGAAATTAAACCCTGATGGTTTTCGTTTCAGTCCGATGTGCTGTAACACAGGAAGTTCAGTTTCTCGACACAGTCTGTCGGCTTCACGCTTCCTGTTTCGCCCTTCAAAAGGGCCCCGCAGTGCTGCCCCATGACGGGGCATCCGGGCAGATCAGAGAGCGACACGTCCTCCCTGTTCATCCACAGCCAATCACCGGCCAGGAAACGGAGGCCTGACCACACCTGAGGAGAGGAAGCAACCAATGAACCTCCACCTATGCAATAAGAGAGCTGCAATTAAAAAAAAAAGTCACCTGTTGCCAACAAAGTTTTTCTACAAACCTGTAAACGAGAAACTCCAGCTGCTAAAAAACAGGTTTGCTTTCTTTGTTCAGCTGTTGCATTCACGAACATCCGGTCGTCTCAAGCTGTTGCTGGATTTGAAATTTTTATTTCTCGTGAACTCACCTTCTCGGTGTCGGCCTCCTCCACCCTGTTCATCACGTAGCTCAGCCTGGCTCCAGGCTGCACGCTGATCAGCTCGTAGTTGAACTCCGAGCTGGACGACGACGACTGCAGGGCTCTGCAGTGCTTCAGCGCCTCCTCCCACGTCTTGTTCTCCTTCACCAGGACCAGGTTGTCTCCGAGGCAGATGGAGGGGAACCGGGCGGAGCAGTTTTGGGTTGCCATCTCCTTGCTCCTGGAGGTTATTGTGACGCAGTCGCCGTTGTTCTGTTGCTCATCTGAAGCCCATTTCCTGTAGTCTGACACCCCTGTGCTCCACTTCCATGTTCCCCCTGCAGAACAGATGAAGAAACTTCAGTAAGTTTTGTGCAGATGAGGGCGAAAGTTTGTCTTTTTGATGTTTTTAGAAAAGCAACCATCCATCCAATCATCAGGTTTGTGGCTTCAGATGGTGGTTAAACTGGGTTCAGAGCAAGAAAAGCTGAAAAAATGATAAATAAAAGCGGAGTTTTCCGCTTCTCTAAAGTAAAATAAGTTAATTACAGCGTTTTTGACCTTTTTGTCCGTCCTTTAAGCTAATAACAGCAGGTAAAGTGAGTGTACTGTTTATTTACAAGCTGTGTTTAATGTTTTTTAAAGATTTTGGAGATGTAAGATGGTTTTACTCTCTTGATTTTGCATCGTCAGCAGCAGATTTTTCGAACACTCTCTACCACATTTTTAACTTTTTGTATCCAGATGTGTTTTCATGTCACAAAGCTACAGGATCATAAAGTCTATGAGCTTCACAGGACAGATGTTGAGCTCTGTGAGGTGGTGACTAAAAGAGTTCACCATGGATGAGTTTCATGGCTGAGCAGCTTTTGGAATAGTTTATAAAAAAGTGTGACAGATTGTTTTTACCGTCTCTGTGCAATCCGATCCAGACGGGGAAGTCCCGCTGACGGACAGCAGAGTCTAAGGTGGACCTGTCTACGATCAGTGCCAGATCGTGGAAGTTTTCCCTGCAGTACCGCTCGGCTTCAAACCACGTCTTTGACTCAGGTACGAAGGTGTACTGGTAGTTTGAAGGGTTGGAAACGTCGCTGTTCAGACAGATGAAAAACAGAGATTCCTCACAGTCGGTGCCATAAAACCTTTCAGGGGAAAAACATGAACGACAGATTAGTTTGTACAGTTTGTCCTTGAGAGAAGAAAAATAAAAGTAAAGCTTAGTTTCGTCCCTCCTGTGGACGAAAGAGCTCAGTGCAGCTTAAGAAAACCAAATGCAAATATACAAAACACAAGCAAATTCAGACACACACTCATCAATCTGACAGCAATTAAAAAAACACGATGCAAATACAGAGAAGGATATAGATATTATTGTTGTTGTTGATATTATTGTTATTGTTATTATATTAATTATTTTATTAATATCATTATCATAATCATTATTAATTGATAGTTTCATCAATTAAACCTCTGTCCAGCTGTTTTTATACAGAGGTAAGTCCCATAATTTAACCTTAAACACCTGTTTAAGGCGTTCAGTGTAAATTAGCAGCAGTTGATGAGTCAAATGTTCCCTTGGCATGAACTTTAAAACAACTCTGATTTGTGAGGAGATTTTAGCATAAAGCAATCAGCCAATCAGCACTTTGAATCTCTTGTGTTCAGGTTTATTTGAATGGAGTCAGATTCTGTAATTTAATTATTATACAGAGATACTGACAATTAAATCAGTGATATAAAATCATTTCATCAAAATTTTAATTTTAAGACTCTAAAACTGAGCTAATCCAGTTTTTTTAGTTTTAAAAAAGTGTGTGTTTGTGTTTTTTTTACAGCATTTGATTGGCTGAGGCCTTGAAACACAAACAATTGGTGTTACATTAGAAGTTTTAAATCCTGATTGTTGGAAACGATGACACAGACTTTTATCTTTAAACCAGGAAGACGAGCAAAAACAAACTCAGAAAACAAGTTTCCACATCAATCAAACCAAATCTGTAATTGTTTTTAGAAAAATGTTCCACTTTAAATATCAAATATAATAAATCTGCATAACATGTGAAAACAAGAACAGCCTCTCTTTACTTTTTGGTGCCATAATGGACCGAAGCACAGCTGCCGATGTAGTAATTCTCATGGTGGGCCCAGAAGTCTAAGGTGTTCTTTTGTCCATTAGACCAAATCCATTTATATATGGGAGTCGAAGCGTCGACGGGCCTCTTACGCAGACCGATCCACACCTGATATCGATTCATGGACAGAGAGTCAAAGTCTGACTGCGTGTAGACGGTGGCCAAGTCAGTGCTGGGCTTTAAACTGTTTGGACAGAAACAAAAGAGATTGTCTGAAAACAGGTGATTAAAAATGATTAAAAACATCTTTTTTACAGAAGAACACATTTGTTTTGTGCTCAGCGATTAGTGAGGCAGAGAGTATGTTTGATTTGTAGATATTTCTTCTTCTTTCACCTCCGTAACACTGCAAAAATCAGGCATATCCTATCACAAAAAGATGCAGAAAAATTATTTCATGCTTTCGTTACCTCCAGACTGGACTACTGCAACTCCTTACTATCGGGGTGCACAATAAAGTCTTTAAAGAGTCTCCAATTGATCCAAAATGCCGCTGCACGTGTACTGACAAGAACTGGGATAAGAAATCA
>JAPZDV010000002.1:21685159-21711803 GCA_029814665.1 Acanthurus lineatus | reverse complement strand
CAGTTTAAAACAACTCTAGTTTGCACTGAAATTTTTTTTCTGTCCACATAGAAACACAAATCGGAGGCCTAAATTAAAGCTTTGACTGGTGGGTTATGTAAAACTGGAGATCCATTTCTTGTCCAAAACATGTAACACTGACAGCAGAGACTGTGGTTTGGTGGTGTTGGTAATGTATGAGGACCTCCTTTGGGTATTTTGTGCAACATGTAAAAAAGTACTATTAGTTAACTAGATCCAACAGATTTCCTCATGCATAAATAAGCAAATGAATTAATTAATAAATAAAAAATGCAAATGTATAATGGTGCACGCTTGCATCTTTTGAAAAACTCTGGCTGGAGTGAACATATCCAGGATCTTTGTTCACAGTGTTGATGTGTGCCTGAAATGTACATTTTCAATGACAAAAAACTGTGTTATGTGTTGACAAAAGAAGAAAACACAGAAAAAAACTCAGTTTGAGGTCAGGCCTCAGTGCAGCCTCAGTTTTTGTTAAAAATTAGACTTTCTTTTAAAGAGAAATTGAAAGATTTAAGAAAATGAAATAAAAAATGAGCACAGTGTTAAAAGTGCTGATTACAAATTCCTTTACTGCTGACAAATGCTGCTAATGGGTATTCAAGCAAATACGGGCTGTCACAAAGAGAGTGGAGCAGGTGGGCTCAAATGCAGGAGACAAAGCAGACAAGATCAAAAGCAGAAACATTTAATTGAAAAGAAGAAAAACTTGGACACAGAAAAACAGGCAAACAGAGCAGACGACTCAGCAAAGAGCGAACTGAAAACTGGACTGAAATACAAAGTAAACTCAAACGAGGGGACGAGGTGTAACTGAAGAGACGGGCGGAAAAAGCTCAAGTGAGGGACATGAGGTGAAAAAACTCAGTTACATTAAAGCATCTGATTATATAGGGGAAAACACTGGTAACAGGGTAACAATAAAACCTGACAGGACTGTGACATTTCCATGACATGAGCAACCTTTTGTTGCACATAAGCCTGACAAAACTACCAATAATTTCAAAAACATGTTTATGCATCATCAGTGTACTGACAGCATCATGTAACATGCAAGATTCGCCTCATTAATTAATCCTATAGGTGCCCTTGTCGATCTTCATTTAAGCTGAAAAGGTGCTACAGAAAAGGCTTTGGATCTCAGACTCTGTGAGCTCTGGACCAGTGTTTTCACCTCCTGAGGGTGGCCACAAAGGAACTACTCAATTACTTGGAAATAAGGCAGTTTGTTGGCACTGATAAGCTTATAGAGATGCCCAGTTAAACTCAGGAGGAGTGATTTTATTGACACTTTTATTGAGCAAAAAAGACGGAAACAACTCCAGATTAGTACTGAATTACATCAGGTGAAACAGCCAGCAGAATCACCACAGTGCACCACCACATGCAGCGAGGGTCAGGACTGCTACACTGTAACTCAACTACACGGTGAACCCAGCCAGGTATGACCGCAACACTCTGCAACACTGGTTTTTTAAGCAGGGACAAAAATTTCAAATGTCTGTCCTTTTTTTTTGATAAGTCTCGTCAAAGTTAACCCCTTCAGTTAAGGCACTGCTCTCATTATTTCCCCTGTGCTAATACAGAATGAATGGAGTCTTAACCACATGCAAAACAAAAGCCAAAACACCAGGAGGCAGCAAAACAAAGCCACATGGCAAATGTCTCGGACCTGCACGCAGTTTGAATTAAATTATTCCTCTGACAAAATGCGAGATCAACCGACAAATCTTTTCCAGGCATGAAAACGGGTCAGGGGTGAAAAAGGTGAGAAGGATACGACCCCTCTAGGGGGGTCCGGGTACATGCTCCCCCGGAAGAAAATTTTTAATATTTCATATTTAAAAGAAATCAATCTGATGCATTTTGAGAGAAAAATCAAGCAGAATTACAAGACAGTATGACTGTATAATAAAGTATCCATCCATACATGGTCACAATCCCACTGTCCAATGCAAGCTGATTGGTGTGCTGTGTAAACCACCTTTCTGCTCCTCCCCTCAAAATTTACGGGGACTTCCAATATGCTCTGACCATCAAAGAGTGAACATCTGCCTCAGTTCCCTTGTATCACTCAAAGTTGGACTTGCACAGAGTCAGAGACAAAGAGCACACACAAAACTTCATCGCCGACACATTTCTACTGGTTTGCCATCACGGATGGAGGGAGAGTTTAGCCAGCATAGCATTGAAAAGCTGTCAACAAAAAGCTTCTATTTGGAGCCACTTTGAAGATAATCAGTGTGGAGTTTGCAGAGTCAAAGATCCTTAACATTGTAGTGCACATCTTTATCCTCATCAGATTTCCCATTCTCTCTCTTCTAAAACGCTGTCCCCAAAACTGTGTCTGTCTCTTGAAATGCAGACTGCGACTTGCCATGCCAGCTGTTCTCGTGCAGCATCGTTACCCCCAGTTCACAGTTAACACGAAGCACAAACTTATTTTGGCATGTTTAATTCTCGGTCTGACATTGCTGCCTCAGTGGTGACTCGAGGACAATTTTAGTTCTCAAGTCTAAATGTGTGAAAGAAAGAAAGAAAGAAAGAACAAAGAATGAAGGAAAAGATTAAGGATTTATTTTTGTTTAGTTATCTTCACTCTACCTCTGGACTGAGAAGTCCACAGTTGTATCTGACAGGCTCATCTTGTCATCAGGTTTAGATCTTCCTGCATTAATCAAAATGTAAATGGTTACGAAAAACACCAAAATAAGTAATCAAAGAAATATTCAAGTAACCTATTTAACCAACTCCACAGTGATTTTGTAAGCTGGGCATCAACCTTGGACCTAACCTAATCAGTCAATTAAAAGAAAAATTATCTGCTATGATTTTGATAATCAACCTGTTAAAATAACTTTTTAACACAAAATTGGAAGTTTCAGCTTCTTAGTAGGTCTGAGTGTGTTACTTTTGTTGAGAAGGCAAAAATGTTGAATATGTAATGTTGAATGAAAAATTCAAAATAAAAAAAAAATATGAACAATAAGTCTTTGACACAGTTTCAGTAAGAATAAACCTTACCAATTTCTGAACGAGGCAGCGTTTTTGCAAAGTCTTTTTTTTGGATTGTGTTGCTTGTAAACTGCAGGAGCATTGCCTGAGTTCAGACCTTTAAATCCTCCCACTCCACTGAAGTTCAGTTGACAGATTCTGCAAAAGCGTAACAAGTTCAAAACCGTTCTGATATCAGACAAGCACATGTTCAGTTTCTCACCAGGGATTTTTTTTTTGCCCCATTTACAATAATGTGATAAAAAGTGAAACTTTCATATTCCATCTAACAACAATGGACAAGCTGTTTTCTCCTACCGTTGGTCTGCATTTCTGCATGTGTCAGTGTGTGTTGAGGCATTGCTGTATCCTATGTTCATATCCCGGTGAGAGGCTATGTGCTAAAGTCCTGATGCCCTCTAGTGCATAGAAACAGGAAAACATATGGAGCTTTCCTTTTTTAAATAAAAGGAATAAATGGAAGGAATAAATCCTCAACTTGAAAAAAAAATCCTCTTAAAAATCCATGTAAATAATTTGTTGCTCCTGTTAGTTTTGCTACACCTGTGGTATCAGAGAGCTTACACCTTTATCATTCTCATTTATATGTAAGCAGGACTGCAGCAAACAATTATTTTCATTATCAAATAATTTAGCAATAAAATAAAGCATAAAAGCACCAAATTCTCATAATCACTGGATGATGACTGTCTGATTCATCAACAGTCAAACAGTTACAGATTAGTTTGACCGACAGATCAACTTAAAATGATTTCTGAGAGGGGAAAAAAACAGCCAGTATCATTTGTAAATGATTAAAAAATGGTCATTTGTACAAACATGAATCTACAAATTTGATGGTTTACCACTTAGCGTTAATATTTTTAAATTGGCCTGCTTGCAAAAGTGTTGATTTAAAATGTTGAACAACAAATTTCTAGACTATACATACTCAATATTAGAGACAACTGCTTTGAAAATTGAGCTCTAAACTGGGATAAAATCCAATAATATCATAATATTAATAGGTTTGTAGCAGGGTTAAATTCTTGAACCTGAAGCAATCTGCCCATTTGAGATAATGCTGTTAATAATTAAAAGCCCATTAGCATCAAAACCCTGAAGAATTAACTTCCTGTCTTTTGATGTCCTCAGAAACACTGAAGTGATTTATCTATTACTTGCATTTGCAATGCATTTTGGCTAAGTTCACATCCCTCCATCCAAATGTTAAATATGTGGTTTTAGGAAAATCGAGTAGTCACAGTACTGTTTAAGCTTAATAAAAACGAATCATACTGACCATGCACTTTCTTCTGTCTTCACTCCAGCAAAATTTGAAGCCCATGTTCTTGTTCTCTGAAATTTGATGATCACAAATACCCTAAGTTTTGGAACAGACGGAGATTTTTTTGCTACCTCTTACAAAAGTGGGTAAAAATTAAATAACCAAATTAACATTAGCAAGATGCTAACTTCACAGGTAAGACAGTCACGTCAGCAAAAAAGTTGTCATTCAGAATGGGGGAAAAAAAAGTCGCTAACGTTACTTTCTGAGCAAACGGTCGAACACAAACCTAACGGAAGCAACGTCAACGGTTCAATTCGCCGCAATTGTCATTTTTATTAATATTTATTGTCTTTTAGTCACAGACTGATCTTTTTGCATCAGTCGTACCTCTAAATGAACTGCTGTTAATCGTCAATTTTTATGTCGGTTCACTTATTTATTTATCTATTTTTTAATTAATTAATTAATTAATAAATTTTTCGGGCGGAAGCCGCTGCTTGGTAACGGCCGTAACGGCTCGCGCGATGATGTGCACGCTCCACCAAATGTCAAAACGCGGCACTTTCAAAATTAAGGTAAGCTGTATTATTGATATCTGACTAGCTCCATAGTGTGTATAGTTAATTAAATCATTATATTTATATGTCTATCTAAATTGTAAACTTTCTTCAAAGCACACATCGCAATAATGTTTAGTTGACTAAGGAAACATTTAGTAAAAACTGCAAACTAAAGTTAGTCTGTTTTGGTATTGCTGCTAGCTAGTTAGCATTCTAGCAAACGCAGCTACGTTAGCCGACTTTGACCCTCTAAGTTTGCTGAGTTCAAGCTCAGATAACAGAAATATACTGACCTATGCTTTTTTCATTGTAATGTCAGCTGGCACAAATTAACACTGACAAATTAAGCAGGGAGGAAAGAGATTCAACTAGTATTTGTTTATTTGTCACAGGTGACGGCTAGCTTTGATAGCTCAACATGATGTTCTACACTCAACTCTTCACGTCCAAGCGGGGCCCTCTTGCCAAAATTTGGCTAGCAGCGCACTGGGAAAGGAAACTCACAAAGTCTCATGTATTCAAATGCAATTTGGAGACAAGTATCAAAGATATAATCTCCCCAAAGGTAAAGAAAAACATTCAAATAAAGCATTTCCAGCATGTAATTTGACAACTTGGCAACTAAGGTACGACAGCTAATTGAAATGTGTGTGTGGTCTTTGTAGATGAAAATTGGTTTGCGGACATCTGGTCATCTGCTCATTGGTGTGGTCAGGATCTATTCCAGGAAGGCAAAGTATCTCCTTGCAGACTGTAGTGATGCCTTGGCGAAAATTAAAATTACATTCAGGCCAGGTAACAAATGTAAATTGTTTTGTCATTATTGTCAAAAACACTGTAGAGTTTGACAGGGGTGTGGTATTACATTGGACAGGCTGAAATTTTAGTCATTGCAGAGCAGAGGTAGGGAGTAATAACTATGGCCAACTGGATGTTTTCATTTGAAGGAAAAAGAAAACATAAAATATAAAATCTTTCATTTTAACCAAAGTGGCTGTTCTGTTTATTTTCTGCAACTGCTTCTCCTGAATAATTTAGACCAAAGCCTGTACTCTGAGAAATGATTGCAATTTAACACTGCAGACACTTGGTTTCCTTCACCCTTCACATTCTAATAATTGCAAGTACAGACTGAAATGAGGAAATGGCTTCACTGTCATATTGATTACATTGTATTCGAACTGAAATGCACTCAGTTGATTGTTTCTTATGGCTACCTAGCTTAAATTACTACAGTCTTACATAACACGCCACCATAAATCCTATATTCATTAAGGTTACAATAGGTTTTAATGTCTAAAAAAGATGTTTATACAACTGTATGGTCACTTTGGAGGCTGCAGTGTGTGGTGGTATTGAACTCTGAGATCTTAGAAAGAGGTTTATCCTATTTATCCTGCCGTCATCAACCTGTTAACAGAACCACAAAAGAAGCACTTGCTACTCTAACACACAACATCATTCATACAGTTGAATTATCATTGCTCTAAAACAGTTAAAACAAAAATTGCACATTACAAATGTCAAAGGCAGATTTATTGCAGAACTGTGGTATTAGACTGCACTGACTGCTGACTGAATGTAAATACTTGTAAATACCCTCCCTAATCAGGATAGACCACCAGAGGGTGGCATAGACTTAATTACTTAACCAACTATTTTTTAGTAAGAAAGCTATTCAATGAAAGCATGATATTTCATGCATATGTGATTTGTTATATGAACAATATAACAAGACCAAACAGTCCTACAGGACAAATACAGAATGTAGGCTTACATTTCTTAAACTAAAAAAAAAACTTTCATAAACACCAAAAAAAAAGTCAGGATGTCAGATTACTTGTACTGCCATACTGCTCTGCTGACAAGATCAGTCTTAAAAACGTCATCTATAAATTCAGTTGTCTACCTTTTATTACCTTTTCATGTGCTACCTATGAAAGTAATGGCACAATGTCTTTGTTTTATTTTTTTGACCTCCTAAGAAATCAATAGCTCTTAATTTGAATAGTTGATTGCTGCTCATATCTCCTCTAGTTCTTAATGTTGTACATATTTGTATTATCTTCCTTCTGTCTGATTGTCACACGCCAGGCCAGACAGATATGCCTGTGGGGGGGCTCGAGGCCACACTAAAAGCAATTACCTTGATCGAAGATTTCAGTGCCTTTGAGATTCAGCTGCCAGACCCAAGGTACAGTACACTTATTTAAATACTAATAAAGTTTCATGCTCGGATTAAAATTATTACTGAAGATAAACTATACTTTAGAATTATGTATTTCTGAATGCAGGGCTAAGCCTTTTGTTTACTTTTGTGTTACCATTTGTGTATTTTAGCCTAACAAATAAGTATTCTGTCTGTCTGTCTGTCTGTCTGTCTGTCTGTCTGTCTGTCTGTCTGTCTGTCGCTTATGTTCTCCTCGTACTGAAACACCAGTAACATAGATGTTGTGGACCACTTTTCACTGAACCAGTGTCGATCAGAGGAAATCACCCTGAAAGAGGATTTTGGAAACAGCTTTCTCAACTTGATAGATTTTAGTAAGTTGCGGCAGTTCCTAATTAAATATGTTGTAGCCTTTTGCATTGTTTCTATAGAGCCTTTTGGCACAGTCAGCATTAATCTATCCCTGCATTATTACTAAAATTAAACCTTGAAATAAATCAGAGTCATTAATTTGTTCAGGACTGAGTTACACTAACAGGCTAGAGAAGTCTTCATGTCTTGAGAGACACACACTAGGTTTTTGGTCTCTTTCCATGGGTTTTGTTGATAAGAGAACAAATATTCATTATCATCAACCTCTCATTCGATCATATTTTTGTTGTAGAGCTGAAATCTTATCATGATTAAAAAAAATACCCCTCCTTTTGTTTGCTCTGATGGCTAGGAGATGAGTCACAGAGCCACCAGAGAGGACTACTGGATATGAACTTCCAGAGCCTGACTCAAAATGAAGATGCTTTTGGGGATGAGGACAAAGGGTTTGACCTACTAGGTAATGATTGTGAATTGACCAGAATACATTTTTTTCCGTATTTGAGTAAAGAGAAGACATACACTGGGGGAAAAAAAACAGTCCTTGCATTTTTGACTTGCACTTTACAGCAAAAAACAGTATTATGAATATATCATTTTGACAGAATGCAGTGGTTTGAACAAACAAATCAGCAAGGTTTCTTAATGTAGTAATATTGGCCAAAATATTGTTGCTGTAATGTTTGTAAACATATACTTAATTATTTAAGTGATCCATCTGAAAACGTCAAGGTCTGGATCCTCTGAAGTCAGACTTTGGAGATCAGCTGTGTCACAGAAGGCTGTTAGGGAATTTTCCTCTGTTTTAATAAAAGGAGTCTTGCTATGTTGTGGATCAGAAGGTATCGAAGGAAAGGAAAAGTTAAATCGCAGTCTTGTGAGCGCTTCAGTTGTCCGAGATTGCTCAAGTACACCTTAAAGTTTGGTTTCTCTGAGGCTGGTCTGTTCCATTTGTAGAGAAAGCACAAATTGAATCTGGCCTTCACATCGTCTGAAGTATGAGTGTTCATGGTCTGTGTCTCTGAGGGATTCAGCCTCTGAATTAGGGTACAAAGGATAAAAATCATTTGAGCCTGACTGCTCGCTGAGTAGTTTTTAAGAACCAGTGAATGATAACCAAAGAAAGAAAAGATTTTCTCTGCACTTATTCATAAGTCTTACAGCTTTGTAGCAAGAAAATTCCACTTAGCTATAGATTACATTCGAATTCTCCAAGTGCTGCTGAAAATCTTTTTTTTTAATGAAAGTGATTATTATTTTACTGCTTTTCTTTCCCAAAAATAAAATGATAAATTTTGTAATGACTTTTTAGACTTTCTGACCAACTCCAGTGAGAATGCCGAGTCCACTGACTTTGCCCCGGAACAGCCTCAAAATGAAAACCCAGAGATTTCTGCACTCAGTAATCAACAAGGTGAAAATTTATTATGCTAAATATTTTTACAGTACATCAGTAGTGCTTTGCCTGTATTTTGTCTTTCCAACTTTGGTTTTTTGTGTAAATAATGGTTCAGCAGTGCAAATGGATATTGTTAAGTTTTGTTTTTCTACATTTGCATTTATACTACATGTGCTCTTTAGATGACGACAGAATGGAGGTGGAGACCTCTGCACTGAGTGAGACCACCCTGCTTGCTAATGAGGAGCAGGGCTTTGCCCTTGAACCTGTGGCGCTCACTCGTAGGCACAAGCACACAACTCTCATGCTGTATTCTTTCAACTCACAAATTGTCCTGCATATTTTACATTTTTTAAAATGCTGCTGTAAGAGCCGACACTGACCCACTGAAACCACCACTGTTGTAATTCTGAACATTGTTTTGCAAGGAGAGCCAAACCAAAAATGCAAAAAAGTTATGTCCATTCCTTGTAACACAAAAGTAGCCTCCTGACATTTAATGCACATATAAGACCTTCCACTGTTTCTTTTCAGCAAACTCTGAAAAGAAAAGGGGAAAGAGAAAACGTGTATTGGTTGTGGACCAGTCTAAAGAGCTGACCAATGAGTTCATCAGAGAGCAGCTTTCTGACTATTCAGATCTGCTCGGCCCCTTGGACATGGCCCCACCAACCCTACAGCTCATGCAGTGGAAGGAAAACGGCGGTGCAGATAAACTTTTCACACAGCCATGTTCCTTGGTAGTAGCTCCACAGATAAAGGAGGTAAAAAAAAAAAATTCCCCAAAACTTTTTTTTTTAAATCATAAAAACAATGAATCTATCAATAGTGAACATTATAGTGAAATTACTACTGCTGCAGTAAAATCTGATTTTGCCTCTGTAGCTCTTTGCCAAGAGTATTTTCCAGATCAAACATTATGGTGTGTGTGAGGGGACTGAGCTGATGCGCCAGGATGGACAAGCCGGTAGGGCCTTGCATATATAAGTCGTAGAAGAAGAACTCATTTCTTCCTCTCCTTTTCTGCCCTCTTTTTTTAATAAGATCTGTAATATTATGTCTCAAATAGTTCAGAGGGACATTAGTGCCCTCACCACAGATGACGTCAGTGTCGTAGATTCATCAGTAGATCCTGAGCAGACACACAACACTGAGCTGACTGTCACCGATCACATTAATGACAGTCAACATGAGAACTTCTCAGAGTTCGTACAAGTAAGCATAAGCATGTCAGGTGAAGTGAAGGTAAACACATCTGAAAGGAATTTTTTCTTATTCATGATGCTCTCTCCCAATTTTTAATCTTTATCTTTTTCATCTTTATCTGTATTCCTGACAGGATGAAAACAGGTCGGAGTTCACTCATCCAGAACTTCCATCAGAAGACTCCATGTTTGTTCATCCCTCTTTAATGGAGCCAGAGACTCAGTCATCCTCCCTCCACACTCAGGTGCTTGTGAGCAAACACACACACACAAATGGTTACAAATAGAAACCGTACAGGGATTTATTCTCTGTTGGACTCCAGATTTCACTCATCCTATCTTTGAAATGAAAGTGAACTAATAATTGATGGTTATCTGCAAAGATACCTGATACCGTAGACAAGCTACAATCTATCAGCATTTACCAGATGGTGTGTGTGTGTGTTAACTTCCCATGCTGCCTTGGTGATGTGCCCGCCATCACTGACTGAAATCCTTTTCTAATGTGCAGTCTGTGATGGGCAGCCAGGACTTTGAGGACAGAAGGATAACCAAGCGTGCACAGAAGCTTCTGAAAACTCTAAAAGTAAGGACCTAAAAATAAATATTTAGTTATTTAGAATTATAATTGCACCTAATACCCATTCTGACATGATCAGCAGTGTTTACAGAGCCTGCATTTCCACGACACAAGACTGTTGTTTTCATGTGAAGCAAGCAGTGTGTCCCTGCTCTATTTCATGCTGAAAAAAAACAGATAAAAATCTATAGTCACGGTGGTCAGGGATTTAAAGATGAGACGGCCAGTGCTGGATTAGGGATGGTGCCTGGGAATTAAATTCTCTCTTGCATGTGTGTTTGTGTGTCTGTGTGTGTGTGCCTGTCTGTGTGTGTCTGTCTGTGTGTGTGTGCATGCATGCGTGCGTGCTCATGTATTTGTCCAGAGCCACAGTGACACAACATTCAGCCTGCAGGCACTTTGTGAGGGAGGCACTCGCTCACTGGCTGCAACCACTTTCTTCTGCCTCCTGGTTCTGAAAAAACAAAAAGCCCTTCACCTGCACCAGAGCTCGCCTTATGAGGACATCTTTGCTACACCTGGACCCAAATTTTATAATAAGTGAAGCAGGAAACAGAGTTACAGCATGGGTTCATAAATGTGTTGCAGTCTGGTTGTACTTGATTTGCCTGATGCACAAGAACGTGTTTGTGTTACTACATCAGTTTCCAAGACTGAAACTGAATTTACACGAAGAGTAATAACTTGGAAAATAATATATATCGCCCACAGAAGTGTCTGCCTGTGTAAGTGTCTGTGTGTTTGTCTGTGTGTGTACATCTCTGCTGTTGTACATAGTCCTTTTGCTTGTTCTTGGCACTTTTCATTTGTGAGAAATTGGGATGGTATCATTTAAAGAACATTTTGTCTAAAACTTCTTGTTAGACTGTTTTTATTATAAAGTTTCTGACTCCAGAATTGGAGTCTCTTGAAACATATTTATTTTTTTATTGTGTGTAACTTCTGACACAAAGCATTCATTCCTGTGGTCTTTTAGGACTGCAATTGCCTGCATGTTTAATTAATGTTTTACACAAGTTCCTCTTCTATTCATGCTGAGCACAGAGTAAAAAAAACAAACAAAACAAAACAAAACAGTGGATATAAGATTTGTAAAGCACCAGGTGTCATTTTAATCTCTTTGTGTTTTATCTGAGAGAGAAAAGCAAAATTTGACATTTTATTAACAAATGTTGTATATATTGCATTGAAATACAGTTTTTATACTCTTCTCTGTTTCAAATAGTAACATATATTTGGCATATGTGTTGGTTTACAACTTGTCAGGATTTAAAAGAGTTTTTGGTGCTGTGCTCAATACATTTTTTTACATTACCCTTATAAGGGTTCATGCCATAACAGCAGTAATAGCAAAAGCTACTTATTTATACATCATATAACTTCAGTGTGTTTTTCTAAAGTTGTGAGTATGTGTTCTTGCTCATTTGTGTTAAAATAAATGCATAAATGAATGTAGACTGAATTTCTTTGATTTTAAAGGAACAAACTTTGTCCTAACTGTGGCCTGTGAGTGGAGCTCTGCACATTCATCCATCATCTGAGGGGGTGTACATGGTGTACCAGTGCAGCCGGACACTCATCACCCTGCCCTCTCTCAGTGTCTGACTGAATGGGGTTTATCTCGGCTTTGTTTTACCTGTCAGACAAGTAGTATCTTAACCTTTTCAGGGTTTCAGGCAGTGCAGTTATCAGGACTTTACATTAGTGCAGTGGCTGCCAGATGAAGCGTTATTATCCCCTACTGTCACTTTAAGAAGCAGCGATGCAGCAGACGCAGTTGCCTCGTTTCATCTCCGGGCTTCATGGCTGCAGGATGGACTCTCATCAGCATCAGCAGCATCTTTTCTTCCTGTTGCCACCAGGGACTTTTCAACCACCATCAACTCTGGCGGGAATCGAGGCTTTTCTGCGACGCACAACTTCCACCTGCCGAAATGGTAGTGTTTCAAATATCACTGTTAATGCAGGCTGTTTTGGTCTTTTGTGTGGATATGTGTGTGTGTGCAGCTGCCAGATACGTTTGTTGTGAGATAACAGAGAGCCGGTGATATCCCGGTTAAGTAACCGCATGTAGGACACAGTTTGGATTAAATGTGTCAGGCAACTGTTTGTGTCGGAAATGACCGGGATGCGTTTTCCTTTATGGAAAGTACCTGCTGGGATGCTGGATGTCCTGTTTAAGGAGCCCTCTGTAGTCAGCTGGTTAAGCAAACCAATGATGAGACTTTTTGGGGGGTTTGTGTGTGTGTGTGTGTATGTGTGTGTCTGCTGTAATCATCCTGACAGCGGACCTGCCTGCTTTATCACAGCGTTATTGCAGGCGACAGATGTGAAAATGGCTTAATGATTATTCAAGGACGAAGCGCAACATCCCCGCACCTTGTGGTATTTATCCTCAAACGTTCAGCTGACTGTCATTTCATATTTAAATGCTGCTCTGAGTTCAGTTTCATCCACCTACTGTGTGATGCTCGCCTCCACAGTAAACACTGATACCCACACTTACGTAAGATGATTGCGTATTTCTCACCAATAACGTACTTGCCACTTGTTGCGCAGACAGACAGAAGAAGAGAGAGGGAGGTGAGATTTCCGGTATCATTGTCCTAGAATTTAAATATAGGACAAAATAAATATGCGTCTCGTTCGTTTCGGCTGCTTTTCATGACAAAGAGAGTGGAGCCCTGTTGTGTCTGCGGCCACTGAAGATTTATGCAGGAGCAGGTATATTTTAGGCCTGGATCAGCAGGTTCCCTCAGGTTTTACAGAGCTGCATGAGCCAGGGACTTATGAAGGAAGATGAGAACATTTTGTCCTGATATTGTTTTTTTTTTTTTTTTTTTTTGCTCTGAGATAGAAGTGAACTATATAACTTGGCGAGAGACAGAACTATTTTTCATTGAGGAACAATAATTACTTTTATTTTTTTAAAGAAGGGGAGTTACCATTGAGGTAACTGAGGTCATGTGGTCTGTGTTGTCTATGAATTTAAGGGTTTAAACTGTCTGTAATTAAAGGTTACAAATGGTGGATATTTTATAGGCTAATGCCACTATTACGTCTTAAATATGGCAGCTTTTATAAAACATAAATGTATAAAGGCTATACTAGAAATGCTATCAATATCAATACTAAACTTTTCATCTTGTTTCTTTAAGTATAGAGCCAATATAGCAAACTGCTCAATGCATAAGTTTAATCAAATAAAGATGAGTCTAAATAGAATACAGTCTAAAGTTAAAAAAAAAATAGAAATATCTAAGGAATGAGTAAATAAACTTACATCTGAATGAGAATTACTTTTCACATGGTAAATGATTCACCATTTTTCCAACATTTTATTCCCTCATGTGGTAAAAAACAAAATATAGGTGATGCAACTTAGCAGTTATCCAAATAAATAAGACATTAAACATCCAGATAACAAAAGACGAGTTGACCTGAACTCATGACTCCATAACTTTTATAAAATACCAGCGACATCACTGCTTTTTTGACACAAGCTTTAGAAACTTCTGTAGTTTTGGGACGCCACAATGGGATCAAGAACACAGTGAGCCAAAATTATAAACAAATCCACCCCCATGCCTGATTAACAGTAATGAAAAAATTTTAGTTCATTGTAAGCAAAAAATAACAATGCCAGCCACAAAATGCTGGATTTTGTTGTTGTGTTTTTCGTTTGACAGCAGTTACAGTAAAGGTTTGTCACGTTTATCTGCGGCTCTGCAGACAGTGAGGACACAGCTCGCAGAGAGGCCAGCTGCACTGACTGTGAACTCACTGTGCCCCCTTTGTGTCAGCGCTGAAAGAAAGCTTTATCTACTGCTGGCCTCCACTATTTTTTTTTAATTAGGGTGAGACTATGGTCACTGACTTTCAGTGAAGACGAACATAATGACCAGTGTGCAACTTGGAAGAAAACCATTTTTTTCTTTGCAGTGGGATTAATTTTATTTCCGTTGTTTTAGAGTTTCTGTGATTTAGTTTAGTATGTGTTGGTTTGCAGGTTTTGCCTCTGATGCATTTATGTAACGGGGGCTCCTAGCGTCCCTCTCCAGAGACAGCAGTGGACAGGTTGGAAGTCCCTTGGACATCAATGTCTCTTACTCCGAGTCGAAAACCCTCCTCAGGTCAGCGCAGGTACTGTTGTTCCTTTCTCACACCTTTAGTATCGTATAATGATGCAAACATATTTGTATTGTCGCTCTTCAACAAACAAGTAATAATGCTGCTGTCCCTTCAAGGCGCTCAGTGGGCACTAGTGGCGGCAGTGGGCGATATTCACACAGTGATACATCCAGTACTCACACCTACCCGGGTCGGGTTAGGGCAGCAGAGGGCAGCCCCACGGCCCGGACATACCCTAACACACCCAGGTAATATGCTCCTCATAAAAAGGCTATGAAATGCAGTTACTGTAGGTGTGAAACAGATAAACTGGTGATTTCCTGCAGGGTGTTGATCAGCTTAGACTTCAGCAACCTTCTGATTCTCTCCTCCACTCCCCTTTTCTGTATGTAAAGTTTGATTAACAGTATTAAAAACCCATTGTTGTACAGTTTAATAAAATGAACCATAAACGACAGACTCCAGAATAAGTTGAAAGAACAAACCTCTGGCATAACTTTGACAAAAACTGGCCATTTTAAGCTTTACTTAGGATTGATTGCACAGCTTTTATTTAAGATTGTAAGAGATTGCACTTGTGAACCAAATACATGGTGAATCATGAGAATTATTTAACTGTTTTCATAAAAAAATTTGTTTGTACAATGTACATTTGTTGACTGCCTTCAGGGCCACGTTCAACCATGATTTAATGTGCACAAGGTTAATTTGTTTCAGAAGTATGCACATTAATAAACCCAGGTTTTGCATTATTAACTACCAGGTTTCATTTCTTTCTCACATGTGATTAAACAAACACCCTAATATTGTCATTTATTAATCCAGACTGAAAATGTTTCTTAATGGTTTTTAATCAAATGTTTTCAAAGCCCAAGGCTTATTTATCATTGCATTATTATTATAATAATTATTAGAAATGTTTTTACTATTTACTTCTACTCTTTTACTGTTATATCATACTTTTAATTTCATATCTACATCTGTTTCTCTTTTATTCTGCTCCTCTTAAACGTGTAGTTTAACCTTTGTATCCTGTTTTCTTAACTTCTCAGTGCAGCACATTTGTGCACGAAACATGCTTTGTAAACAAAACTCCCCAAATGACCCTCTCATACCTGCCCTCCCTCTGACTCAGGCGTCAGGCAAAGCACACAGCTTGCAGTGACAACCATGGGATCAGGCCCCCCACCCCGGAGCAGTACCTCACACCTCTGCAGCAGAAGGAGGTGTGTATACGACATCTGCGAGCCAGACTGAGGGACAACGTGGAAAGACTCCAGCACCGGTGAGGCTTTTCACCTTCAGCTCCAGCATCTATCTGTTTGCTTCGCCAACATTTGTGACGAGCAGTCAGTGGTGTTTCTCAGTTTAAGCAGTTTGGTGTTAACACTCCTGTTTGCTAATTTAGCTTAGATTATGTAAATCAGAGATAAAACAACAAAGAAAATCTGGTCATTTCTGATCTTTTATTCTTGAACAGAGACAATGAAATAGATGAGTTGAGGACCCAACTGTATCGGATGCAGGAAGACTGGATAGAGGAGGAATGTCACCGGGTGGAGGCCCAGTTAGCCCTGAAAGAGGCCCGCAAAGAAATCCAGCACCTGCAGGAGGTGGTTGAGTCAGTGAGGTCCAACCTGAGTGTTCGTGAACAGGACCCCCATGACCACAAGCCATACTCAGGGTTGCAGGGAGCTCAGCCTCTTGGGAAGTCTCGCTCCTGCGGCTGTTCCCCAGCCAGCACTTTGAGCCGCGGCACCACCTACACCCGGCTGAGCAGCGAGGCCCTGCAGCTGGAGCGCAGCTCAAATGCTCCAGAGACGGGCAGAGCGTCTCGCCCGGCAGGACAAACCCACCTGCTCCTGGAGGCGGCCCTCCTGTCAGAGCAGCTGCCACCGCCGGGCCACATCCGAGGCCCGCCAGCTGTGCCGCGCTCTTCCACCTATGAAAGGTTGTGCAGCGGGGGGGCAGTGCTGCCAATCTCACACTCCTGCCACACTCTTAGTAGCACCTGCAAGTGCACTGGCCCCACCTACCTCCCCCATCATCACTTGTTTCTTCACTTACCTCAGGAGGAGGCCCCAGTAACAACGGCGCCTGCAGCTGTCCCTGCCTCTGACCCCATCCCCACACCCCCCCCTGCGGTGGAGAAGAAGCCTGAGGTACGCTCGCAGGCCTGCAGCCCCACCATGACCTGGCTGTGTGAGGAGAGCTGTGCTGAAGAGCTGAGCGTCATTTCATTACCCCCGGCAGACATCCCCCCCTCAGAACCACATCTGTTTCCATCCTCCCTACCTCCTTTATCTGCGCCTGAGCACTCATACAGTTTAGACCCGCTGCCACCCGACAAACCAGAGGAGGTGAAAACGACACAAGTGGAGCCCCACACCTGCCAGCCCCACCCTACAGCTCCACTTCCGATGAAGCAGGACGCTACCGTACTAGAGATAGAAGAAGACGACATGGATGAAACTGAGGGCACAAATGAAGACGGGTACTCCCCTCAGCTCTGCCACTGGAGTCGCTACTTCCTTGTAGATCTGTTAGCTTTGGCGATGCCAGTGGTCCCGACGGTGGCGTGGCTGTGTCGGGGGGCCCCACGGGAAGTCATGCCTGTGTATCATATTGGGTCCCTGCTGAGAGGCTGCTGCGCTGTGGCCCTCCTATCACTTCGACGTCAGGGTGCAGGCAGGGGACGCAGGCCTGCTAGCATGAACGGAACGACACCGATCTGAGACCTTTTGCTCCCTTTAACATCAACAACTCCAAACCTCTGCAGGCCACAGCCACAGCAACGCTCACTCAGCCTCATTACATTCTGCTCATTGCCATGTGTTTGATATCTCCTATTAGATTTTTAGATTTTACATAATGCCCTTGTGATTTTTGTGGTCATGCCTTGCCTTAGAGAACAAAGGATTAGTTGTACATTATTAAATATGTTTGTTACTCAATTATACTTACTGCTTCTGCTTGCAGTTTAAGTGGTTTTCTCTTGATTGGAATTTGCATGTAACCCACAGTTTGGTTGGGCTCTCTTGCTTGAATTAAAAAGCTCTGACCTAATTTAGAAGAGTAATCTTCTTGGCAAAGATATTCAGTTCATTTTATGAAAAATGTAGAGGAAAAAAAAAAACTGCCTGAAGTTGACTGCTACTCTATCACCACATTTTAAAAAAAAAATGTTAATAGGGAAACAATTTCTACAAATCAACGATGTCCCACAAAATCAGAAAAGACGTCAAAACCAGTAAGACTCGACTGGTTCAGAAACTGTCAATACTGTAAATTTACAGAGCACTGCGAGTTAAAGTGACTCATTTTTGTACCTTTGTCATTTCCATCCATGAGAAGAGTGAATCTGGTTTAATGCTGTTGGGACTTTTACCTTCTGAAAAGTGGAGCATGTGCATCAAATCTAGTACTCAGGTGCAGAGCAGACAGATCATTATTCTTTTGCCAATAAACAAAAAAAAAAAAAAAAACAAGAGTTAAAAACTGTTCAGACTATTTCTTTGATACTGCTGGAACATTTATTCTAAACATCAAATCTATTTTTTTTCTCTTAAATCAGTTACAATCTATCACTAACAAGTAAATCAAGGAAAAATCTGCAAATTGCATTTTAAATTAACATACTGGAGATAATGCCAAAGTTTAAATCACATTAAAAGAAAAAAACAACACACTGTTCTTATAGCAGTTGGGATCTAAAAATAAAGCCTTGAGGTGGGTGTGCAAGTAGGGCTTTAATGTGCACTTGATTTCCACTGCTTCATTCCTGAAATGTGCACCATCTGGTCGTGAATCTATTGTCAACATAATCCTCTCAAAGTTATAGGAGATAAGGATGACACGCAGTAGACTGTGAATGAAGGACTTGGATGACCTGTTTTGTTTACTGAAGATTTTGATAAAGTGAATTATTTTCTAATTTTACATGAGACAAAAGATCTTTGCACGGTTGCAGTTTCAGATTTACACTTGAAAAGTTATCCTATGCGCCGGTGTGGGTTGCTTACCACGTTATTGCAATTTGTGATAATGTACAGTATATATATGATAGTCAGTAATACTCTTTCTACAAGAAGTCCTTTTGTGTCGACTGAAATGAAATGGCCAAATTTTAACTGCAATCCGTGATGTACAGTGTGTGTGATTACCGATTTTAGCCTTATCACGCAAAAAAAAGAGCAATGTTGGAGCTTTCAGGAAGCTCTCCAATGAGGTTTCACTTGTCATTTTTATCAGCGATTAAGCTGAAGACAGAAGCATAAACAGTAGTGCAACTTTAAACTTTAACGGAAAAACAAGTGTTTCTTAACTGTGGTTGGAGCAGCACACATTGTTTTGTTCAAACTTGTATTTCCTTATTTACAATTTGTTAGATTTTGACTCAAAGGCAACTGCATGCCCTTGTTCAAAACTCCTCCATGTCACTTTTCCTCCTCTATGTACTTCTTCCTGCAAAGCCTGGACTTCAGTACGTGGAAGCAGATCCTCCGTGAGCCTGAACTGCACATGCAAAAGCAATTAAATAGTGATTAAGTGTACTACAGTTGCATAAGAAACAACAGAATGTTGCAAAACACCCTGGATGTTTCCTCTTCTTGGCAAAATAAAAGATGCTTCTGTTCTCATTTTGTTCTTACAATGTGCTGTGATACATCATAAGTGAGATACAATCACTCAAATAGCAATTTGTGTTAAAATTACTCTTTTTTTTTTAATGTGTTTGTACGGAACGGACCTTTTACAACATCCACAGCTTGTTACACACAACTCCTTCAAATAAACATAATCACAAACCCCAAATGTGCCTACAACTGTGGGGGGAACTTACCATGCACATTTAGAAACCTTTTTTTTTTTTTTTAACCAGACATCAAATGTTTCTCTCACAAAGACCGTCTTCTGTAAAATAGAAAAGAAAAAAAAAAGAAAACAAAGTTCCCCCAAATGTTTTTTTTTACAAGCAATCAACAAGACAAATGATGTCCAGTTTCGAATGTTACAGCAATAGTCATTCTACACATAAATTAAAAATTAACACTGCAGTATAGACAAAGAAAACTCTACACCTGCAGACAACTGTAGGCTGTTCATGGCAAGAATGTGCTTGATTCACGAATCCCTGGTTACAATGTGTTCCTCACGTTTTTTACTTCTAATTTAATCCAATGACAAGTATCACAAAGGTAATTCATAGAAATATCATTGTGTCAAACAACAATTTATTCTTAGTTTTATTCAAGACATTACCCGCAATCAATACAATTTTTAGTGTAAAGGCCACAGAGCCACAGGAATGAGATTGATTAAATATTCATGACACTTATCTGAAACCTGGTCCTGATGGCAGACACATTTTGTAAATTTCAATTCAAATAAAGAAAGAAAAACATTTCCATAAAAATACATATAGAATATGTAATATGACAAAACACATAGGATGGGGTGGCCTATGACTTATTATTGTATGAAGTCTAAAATAAAGTATAAAGGATAAAGTTTTAAAGCAAGTGACATAACACAATTTGTACTGAAATGGAAAGGAGAGTGAACTAGTGAAGCTACAGACATAGGTCCTATGCAGGGATCAAGAGCAGGAATCATCTGTTGACATTTTTCCTCTGTGTTCCCGAGATAGGAGTCAACCTGCAGTGAAAAGAAAAGGAGTCTTAGTGTTATGATTAAGGAGGAGAGGCAAGAGGGGATTACAGGATAAGGAGGCAAAGCTTGTTATGCACGTACCATTTAATCTGTAAACAAGGCAGGGTAAATTACAAAGGCTAAACGTATGGCTGGTGTACATGCATGGAAAGTTAATACAAGCACAGAGCTGTAAAAGGGCATTATTCTAGAGGCAATAAACAATTCAGCCATTCATTCATTTGCACTTTAAGATGCTTTAATGCTTTACAGTAATTAACCCACCTACACATTATAAAACACACACAAGCATGGTAGTTTGTTTTGTTTTTTCTCTCACCCTGATAATTTGAGTGGAATTAAACAAAGTGAGTGCACAAGTTTCAGGCTTCCAGGCCGATCAGCTCCACGTCGAAGGTGAGAGTGGCGTTTGGTGGGATGATCCCCGGATGCCCTTTGCTGCCGTAGGCATAGTCCGGTGAGCAGATCAGCTTCGCCCGCTGACCTACGCTCATCTGTGGAGGGGATGGAGATGGAGATGGAGAAGGCACTTACGTGACTGTTGCTGCCAAATTAAAAAAAAAAAAAAACTAGAAATCTATAATCATAAGGCGTGTATAATGTCTTCAGGTAAGACATTTAAATCAGGAAATCCCAAGCTTCTCACCTGAGCTACTCCTTCCTCCCAACCACGAATAACCTCCTGGTGTCCGATCTTAAATTTGAACGGCTTCCCCCTGGTCCTCGACGAGTCAAACACTTTCCCATCTGCCAGTGTGCCTGATAAATAAAATCCAAAATACGGGAGGTCTGTTAGCGATCGGCTTGGTTTGTGGAGTCCCACTTCCCGACGCCAAGCAGCCCTCCAACCAACGGTAACTGATAGCCAGCGGCTAACGTTAGCATCATGGGACCGGTTAGCTTCCGTTAACTGGCTCACAATTACGGTTAGCTGGCGGCTACGGTTAGCCCGACTACCGTTTGCGTTAGTGCTCCATATTTTAAAACATATCGATTAATGATAACATGGATTCATTTAAATTACCGAGTGAATTATACAAAAAAAAACCGTGAGCAAATGCCCACCTCCAATAGCACCAAAGCTAACGTTAGCCGAGCACATATCACGAAATGTATTGAAATAGGGCATTAGAGCTAGCTGCGATGCTAGCAGGCATAAGCAGCAGCATAACACACAACCATCCGCTGCTCGCTGAAACAAACGGTTTCCAATTTCTTCTTGCCTCCCAGTTTCACACTACAGCATGTTTTCAGGTCTTTACTGGTTTACTACGAGAGCGTGATGCTTGTAGTTAGCCGGCAGCTAAATACATAACATCTAGCCTCCAGTCTTTGCGCTCCATTGGGTGACTGTTATCCCCGACACTAACGTTATTCCAGCCTCCCCGCTTACCGACATAGTGCACCACGACGCGCTGCCCCTTCTTTGGAAATGTCTGTCCTGAAAACAGGAGAAAATAGAGAAAAAGGTGAAAAATAATGACCCAAACATCATATGAAATGAAATGGGGATGTTACGGTGTTAATCGAGGCCGTTTATTCCCACCATCTCCCGGCTTAATGGTCTCAACTTCTACTCCCATTTTCGCTCCTATGTAACCTTCCTCTCGACCACCCTACAATGGGAGCGGAAGCTGGAGGCAGGGGCGGCCTGTTGCCGAGCGGGTGGGCATAAATATGGAAAAAAAACACACACACACACCATCCCATCAAGGCATTATTATAACAATGATAAATTACAGAAAAAGCCATCTTATTCGGAAATTAAAATGTCAAGAGTTTTTTTTTTCCTGCGACATCATGACATTCTGTTAAAAATCAACTTACAAATTAATTGATAATAACAGATTTTGATCACTGTGAGGGTTTTCTAAAATCTGTTTGTTTATGTGTTAGGGGCTTCTGGGGAGTCATGTTGTCAGGAAAAACAGCACAATTTGAATACTTATCGTGTAAAGTGAAGTGGGAAAAATCAATATAAAACCATTGATGGAGCTGTGTAATTTGAGTCATGTACAAAACTGTTGTTCGACTTAAATAAACAATAAAAAAACATACAAAAATAAATTTAAATGCTTTAATAATTAGAAAAGTAATAATACTTTATTAATTGCGTTAAAAATAACGACACACGTACAAGAAAAATGCGTGATTATTAGCAAAAGTTGTTTATTTGATCAATCAAACGCTTAGATTTATAGTGTGCATACAAGCGTAGAGAATTTACAATAGTTGTGTTAAAGCATGTGAAGCAAAATCTGACAACAAATCAAGAACCCATTATGATAACCAAAAGCCAACATAAATCAGAAGGAAAGCAAAATCCTCTTCTTAACTACAGTCAAAATTTTGGACATTGAACATTGCAAAAACAACCAAATTTAATCCAAAAAGAACAACTGAAAGAGGAAAACTGTCAAGACATGTTTGATTTACATAAACAAAGCCTCAAAATATTACAGGGAATATACATTTTAATATTAAAGATAAAACTTTAAAGGCCAGATTGATTTTTTCCCCCATATTTACTTGTATTTTTCTTAACCAGTATTATTAATAAAATCTTAATACTAGATATGTACTTAGAATAAAATTCTCAGTACTAGATACATAATGTTTTATGGAAAAAGTGTAAATATCTCTCATTTTCAAAAATGGAAACTGCGAATACCATCACTGGTGACTAAGTTTAGAGATGCTGAGAGGTGGATTTTCTCACCATGGGATGAAGCACAGCTGGCTTTTACTCTGTTCTCACTCTCTAAGCTAACTGGCTGTAAATTATTGTTATCAACATTAATGTACAAATATGAGAATTTTCAACAAGAGAGTTTTTATTTAAAAAAGACATGTCTCCAAAATTATCAAATTGTAATCTGACTATACCCAAGAAACTTTGGATTTCACCTTTGACCTATTAGAGAAAGACCCAGAATTATTCTCGGGAAAATTTCTGCCCAGTTTATCTTCTCTTGCATGCTGGTATGTGCTGAGTTTCTGCTTACGACACTGAGGATTTACACTTGACGGGACAACTGATTTAGGCCTGCTGTTTTCTTCAGAGGGGCCCCTTGATACATTTGGAGGGCCAGTCGACCTGACAGAGCTTTTGTCATCATGATTATGACAACCTGGTGAAGAATCTGACTTGTGCAACAAGTTGGTTTTTGTATAATGACGTGAACTTGATGCCACTCCAGCGTGAGGCGGCTGCAGGGCTGTTGGCTGCTCTGAGATTTTCGATGAGGATGCTGTAGCTTCTAGACTGGTAAAGAATAAAAGGATAATAAATATTAATGACTATAACTGCCCAGAATCAAAACATGTATGTGTGTTTGTTACTATAAACTCATTTTAGCAAAAATATTCAATAAAGGTGTTGATATGCACAGATATAATTACAAATAAAATGTTTTACAAGGAGTTTCACCCACTTGTTGCTAACAAGTTATTAGTGTTTAGTGGGTTTTAGAGCTTTTTCTCTTAAAAAAAACAGCTGTCTGCTGCAGTCAGAGTGAACAAACATTAAAGCTGTGGGGCAGACAACTTAACATGAGCTTAATTCTTCTTTCAGTGCTCATTGCATCCCATGGGAGCTGCAGATTCAGGTGATAATTAGTTGTAGGTTAATCCCTGCAGGCAACTTCTTTCATGTTGTTTTCATTTTGTCATTGGTAGTTATATATAGTCTGAAAATCTTAATTACAGCTGCTTTTAAGATGAGATGTCAGAGGACTATATGTCTTAAGAGGATGGTTTGCTCCAAAAGCCACTCACTGAACTGTGCTCAGTTGTTCCTGGAGCTGTGAAGACTGCCTCTCATTGATTGGGTAGAAGCGAAAAAAGACCATTCCTATCAGCAGAAGTGTGATGGGAACTGGCGAAAACAGCACAATCAGAGCCGTCACCACTCCATCACCATGGTTACACGCACCTGCTCTGTAGCCCACAAACCTGCAGACGAGGAGAAAACGAAATGTGACGGGCCGAGGGATGTAGACAGATAACACATGAGAAGAGCGGACGGAAGATTAACTCACTGTAATGTCATTGTTGAGATGCCGACAGACAGGCCGCCCGCCAGCTTACTGCAGAAAGCATAGCAGGAAAAAAACAGAGGCTCCATGTCTTTGCAGGACGGCTGTCTCATGGCAAAGTCATCCAACACGTCTGGGAGCATCGACCTGTGGCAGATGCAGAACAAGCCGATTTATTACATATAAAAACCACAAGTGAATTTAAACAAGGAGAACTGACCATTCAAAGAAAGGAAAAAAAAAAATCAGACCACTGCTGGAATATTCATCACTGTCCGGGGTCAGGTGGAGGTGATGTGAATGATTCATGTGCACCGCATTCAGTTCTGACAGTGATTCGATCTGACAGGGGGCTTGAAGAGGACTGAGAACTTTGTGTCCCAGCCTGGATTTGACTCACCAGGGAAGCAGGAATATGGTTGCCACACTGAATCCCATCAGGATGCACATAATCATGAAGACTGGTAGGTTACTGGGAACACAGGCAACTACAATAACAGCCGGGATGAAGAGCTGTGAGAGATATAAACAGGCCTCACATGTAAGAGGGAGATTGATGATGTGGAAAATTACTCTTATCAATAAATATATAAAACTTATCTGATTATTTTAAAGATAGATATGTGATTTCTTACTGAAATTCCAATAAAAACGGTGGCCTTTTTTCCAATCCTCAGAAGAACTGTCTGCCACAAAGGAACTGCTATTGAGGCAGAAACCTGTAAAAAATAATAGGACAGTTTCATTCAAACTTGAATTTTGTCTCGTGTAGGCTGCTGAAATGTTGCATCTATAAGCATCTTTCATGAGCAGGCTGTGATTCAAGTGAGTAGCATCTCACCAGTAAAACCAGTAGGAGGTGCTGGAACTGGGCACCCAGCCCAGCTGCATGACTGCAAAAGAGTGCAAAATTACCCAAGGACATCTGAGATAAAACAGACACAGGACAAAAAGTGAAAATATTCTACACTTTTAAAACCTTTTAATATGTGTACTACTTTTAAAAAGACAAAACCAAATCACTGCATTTGAAACTAAGGGCAGATATGCATAGATGATAGAGGATTATTGGCTTATGTTTACAGGAATGCAACATAGCCACTAAGAGGGCTAACTGTACCTGAAAAGCAAGTACACAGAAAACAAAGCCGAGCACCAAGCGTTGGTAAGGAATGTGGCATATCAGCATCTTCAGTGAGGTCAGAAAGGACGGTTGCACTTTGTCATCAAAGCAGAAAGGAGCTGAAAATAAAAACCACCATAAGATGTAAAGGACAGGGAGTGATATGTCTATAAATTGTAAAATCATATGAAACAAATCACATAAATCTACCGATTTTTTTAATAGTATTTTGGTATAATTAACATAAACCACTGTCCACTCCTGGATGACTCACCTGGCTGCTCCTTCACCCCAATGAAAAGGACCAGGCTGCAGAGGAAAAACAAGGCACCCATGACCAGAGCTGAGGTCAGGAAAGCCTTTTGCTGCAGGCAATATTACACAAATTAAACATTTAAAGATGAATAAGGCACAATTATGCCAACAACCACACAGCCTACCCAGTGGAACACAAACGCTAATAAACAGGATTTTTTACTTCATTATGTAATCTTCATATAAATGGTTTTACTTTTGCTTTAGATTGGAGGTTTTGTGACTTCAAAATCTTCAAATATACAATTAACATGATTATTAATGATCATTTAATTTTGCATTTATATACATGGTTGTGAATTTTGGGAGATGAACAAATATTTATTTTAATGCAAAAATTTTGATGAAAAGATTACTACCAGTTGGGTGGAACTTGTAGCTAGCGATGGTTAGCTTAGTAGCATAACCACTTTACTAGCTTTTAGCTTTACTCTGTTTGTAGGTAACAAAATCAGCCTCCACCAGAACACATAAGCTATAAATGTGTTAATTAGTGAGTTTAGAGGTGCTAAAAGTGGATATCATTACTTCAAGTTAGAGCCACGTTGGGGTTGTTTCCCTTGTTTTTATGCTAATAAGCAAAGTTGAAGCTAAAGATAGTTAGCATAATAGCATATCACCTGAGGGGATGAGTTAGCCTGACTCTGTCTGTAGCTGTAGGCAACAAAATCAGCCTATCAGATAAAAACAAGATATAATGTGTCATTTATGAACTTTATATAACTTGATAAGTAGATTTTTCTAACTTAACCACCGAGCCAAGCTAGCTGTGT
>JAPZDV010000002.1:21641124-21679604 GCA_029814665.1 Acanthurus lineatus | reverse complement strand
ATTACATTTTGTTCCTTTAAATTTTTATTTATTTTCTTTTATTTGTAAATTTTTTTTAACTTTTTTTTTTTTGGTGGGGGGGTGGGGGGGGTGATTTTTGTTGTTCATAATATTTTTCTCTGACAAAAGTCACTTTTGCTTAAATGTCCTTTGTTGTGATTTTATAATCTTTCAATTTATGCTCTGAAATTTTTTGAAATGTCTGGTAAATATAAATGTAAATAAAATAAGATTATTCTGTTTTTAACTAAAAACCCCACCTGAGATAATATTACAATAAATGTCTGTAACTTGATGAGGAAAGGTTGGATGTAGACAACAATTTTTTGAAGTCTAAACAGCAAAGAACATATTTTTTAATTTAAAAAAAACCCCAAACTTCTTGAGGTGCTCTCTGAGTTCACAGTAAACAAAAACAAAACACAAATTACATTTTTAATGACATTTTAAAAAATTCTGGTAAATTCATCCGTTCTCAGACAAGGGGGACGTAAAATTGGGACTTTCAGTAGATGAGACAGCCAGACTGACTGCTAGAACAGGTTAGATAAAGAGTAAATAAATACAGGAGAGTCAGGCTGCCCAAAAATTGCTTGGGGTCTTTAAGGTGCACTTTGAATTTAAAATTTTATAAATGTTACTATTTTCGTCTGCAGGGAAAAGTTTATAGTTCATCCTGTACTGATACTACAGGACCAGTCTGACCTCTTGTGGAACAGCAGTGAAACTTTCACTCCTCAGATGAATCCTGTCAATCCTGTTCTTCGTCCTCCTGACAGTTTTATAATCAGCTATTTCATGATCAGCAAAATGAAAAATAGATTCAAAGCAACAACACCCATCACATGCATTTACATGTGCTTATTATGATGGACCTGCAACTCAGGAAAACAAACTGGAGCTTGACCTGGTTCAGATTCCTCTGAGAAAATATGTCTGTGTTGTGACTCAGTAGATGAATAACTGAGTGAGAAACAGGTTGTTTGCATCATTGAATCTTTAATGCTGTTCATTTACAGCCAGACATGACACCTCGACGTCCCCATTGTGAGACACATGCACACCAAAAAATATGAAAAATCAGAATAACAAAACAAATTTTCTCAGAGCAGAGGAAAAAAAAAACTTTCTGTTTTTCTAAACAAAAAAAATTCTCAAAATTTTTAAATTTTGTGGAATTAAAATAAAAATAAACAAAAATCCCCCAAAACAAAATAACAAGGGACACAAATAGGAGTGATTTATTTGGACAGATTGCATCCATCTCTATATTATTAAAACAGTTTAACACCAGTTTAATCATGTGATCCCGTCATTTCACATTTGGTATTTTTTGACACTGAAACTTTTCTTTTTTTTTTATTAAGACTCTCATCAGGTCATCCTATAAGTTGGTGATCTTACTTGTGTTTTCTTTAGCGTGTCGGAGTCCATACAGCCATTTGATGACTCTTGCATTTCTCTCAATAACAGAAACACCGTAGGGAACTCGTGCTGCAGCATTTCCAGCTTCTTCCTCCTCCTCCTCATCTTCATCTTCACCCTCTCGGTCTGATCCTGCGACCTCAGACCCTGGAGCGCTCACACTGCGGAAACGGGCCATGGACACAATGTCTGAACTAGATCCAGCAGTCCACTCCTGCAGGTCCGCGGGGTCCAGACCACACAGGTTGAAGAAGCGCTCCAGCTCCGTCCCTGCTCGGGAACAACGGTCACTCATGTCCGACTTGGACCGGGTCAGCGACGGGCGTTTCCTGGAGCTGGAGGAGGACAGACGGGTGATGGCTGGGGATGAAGGAGGGAAAACAGGGAGGCTGGGGATAGGTGGAGCAGGTGAAGTGGGGGTTCCTGCTGGAGAAGAGGGAGGGTTGTCCAGTTTCAGTGGAGCAACGACAGGTTTCAGAGGAGAAGGACACGTCGTCGTTGTTGTCCTGGGGTGGAAGAGACGCAGGTGGGAAATAGCCGGGTGGAGTGGAAGCTGGGAATGTAAAGGTATGGGGTGAAGAGGCTGCCGCATGAACTGAGGGGGTCTGCAGGTCGTCCTCACGGGACCGGCCTGGGGCATGACGTCCACTCTGCGTACAGTCCCTGCAGCCGGAGCCCCTGGAGAGCCAGGCGTCTCCGTCCTGGTGGGCCCGGAGGCTTTTAGTCTCACCTTTGCTGGACTGGACCAGTCAGGACGGGGAGGTGGACAGGGTCTCTCCTTTTTCTGTTCTGCCCCCGCAGGTTTGGGGCAAGGAGAGCTTTGTGAAGTGGTGGTATGATCAGAAGCTTTGCTGTCCACTGAGTCTACCGTAGCGTCGGACTGGGGCCCATCATTCACGCCACTGATCAGATTAGTCAGATGCTCCAAGTCGAGCTGGACTCCTTCCTTCTTTATTTTCATCGGGGTCGGTATCTTCCTGGTGGGCCGCAGAGCAGGGCTGGGGTTCGACACGGGCTTCTGCAAGTCAGGAGGCCGGACTGGCTGCTGTTTGGAAAGAGCCACCTGACTCTTGACATATTTAGCCTTGTCTGCCTCCAGCCTCTCCACCGCACTCTGCTTCGGTCTGCCTGCTGCTGTCGGGAACTGCCGGGAGAAGTTTGGCCCCACTGGTCCTTTGGGTCTCAGGCGAGGTGGTGCGGCAGCTGCGGCGTTGCTCACCGGCTGCCTCACCGGCTGCCTTGCCGGCTGCCTTGCTGGCCGTTGAAGAGTCTCCAGAGGCATTTTGTAAAACTAGTAGTACCTCTCCTTGTGCACTCTCTTCACAGCTTTCACTTTCTTATTGTCCACCTTGAAATAAATATCTTTGGTTCTGAGGAAATTTCACAGTTATCCTGTATTTGAGTGTCTGTGTGGCCGTCTCATGGTCAGCTCCGGTCCATTTTTAAAGAAATGTCACCTCACTATCACAGTTGTATTCTTCACATTTGGACTTCCTGTGGAAAAGAGACAGATCGATCAGGAAAATCGTATGAAGAAAAACAACAAAGCTCAATAAAGAACTCAAACAAGCGGTCTATAAACATGTTTACCTCCAAAGACAAGTAAGCATTTCTTTTTCGAGACACTTGTAGTATTCTGGGACACAACCAACTCCACAAAGACCCTACAACCACAAACGCTACCCTTTCTTTAAAACCACAGCCAATCAGCTTCCAGAGCACTTCTCTATCTTACAAGTTCATTGGCTGCCTGCACCGACGGATCTGAACAATTACTCGCAGTCATCCATCTCCCCTCAGACAAACACACAATAAAACTGACACTATTTTCAGTCAGTAGAAGGCCTGTGAAAACAGTGGCAGAAGTGTGTGTGTGTGTTTGTGTGTGTTTGTGTGTGTGAGGGGTGATGGGGAGGTGCATCAGGACAGCTGTCAACAAGCTATTGTCTGGAGGCAATACAGAGCAGATCACACACACACACACACACACTAACAGCTGCTACATGAACAATGGCTCCTCATCTTTAAATAAAGCAGCGGGTTGCCAGGTTTGTAGTCGACTAGAAAACCTCTGTAGGTTAAGTCAAGTCACAACAAAAGAGGCTCAACTCAGCTTCTGTCGAATCATCCTCCTTTGTGTGAACTTAACACACCTCTCACTGCGCTGAGGGTCATTATAACAAACTGCAAACACTTAAAAATGACTGTTTGAAATATGCCGCTTTAACAATCTGCATCTGCCAGTCACATTCTCCACATATTTGCCATTCCAGTCCGAGCCAGGCCAAACTCCTGCTGACAGAAACTCTCCGTACCTCCACTCTAACCTGCCTCAGAGTCTCCAGATCTCCCATGTTCAACAAAAACAAAGCAATCTCTCCTCACCAGCCAAGACAGCCAGCACCATGATGTATATCATTAAGGTAGCAGTCTGTTCTCATTACAAACCCAAGAGGAATGTGAAGAGGTGAGTCAGAAGAACGAAAATAGAGCCACTAATTAGTGGTTCTTGAGTCAAGTGCTGGCATGTTGGGCTTTTGAAAAGTAAATGACAAACACAGTGAAAAGCAGGAAGTCAAAGTCAAAAGAAGCACAAAGGAGGCAGGTAAACAACAACAAGAAAAAAAGTCCCACATGTACTCAAGGCCTACATACCGGTCTTGCCCTGACAAGCTCAGGTCTGCCTGAATGAAGCTGTAGGTTGGTTTGTTTTAAAGCATTTGAACTCACCTCGTCGGTCGCTGCCGGTATCTTCAGCCTCTGCTGGGTTCTTCTGCTTTTATCTCAACGAACACACTGTGCTATTCAGCTCAGGAGGAAAGAGTCTGAAGGCACTTTCACAGCTCAAGACAAACCTGTTTGACAACTCATGTGTGCTGTTCCTGAGCCCGCCTCCGCCTTCTGATTGGTCCATTCGCTCCTACAAGGATATAAGCTGACTTTTTTTTATTGGTCACATGACCTTGGCATTGTTTTATGGTGCAAGCTGGATGATAAGCACTCTGTGTTTGCTGGAATCATAATTCATCTACGCTTCATGTTGACGGTTTGAGCTGTTCAAAGGTCTGTGTACGCAGAGTCTGTGCAAAGTTTGCAAAGTGAAAGTACACAATAAGACAAACAAATAAGACATATTTAATAAAAGCATTAAACCGTCTCACACGATCAAGAGAAACAGACAGTGTCTTTATATTCTCTTCTTTTTACTCAACAAAAACAAAAAAGAACAGCAACCTCACACCAAGTATAGAAAAATAAATGGTTGTAAAGTGTTTAGTTTTGTTTTTTTATGATTATAGACATGAATGTACACAAACTTTGCAGTATTTTGTTAGGACTTTACAACACACACGACAAATTTAAGCTCAAATAATTCACTGAAATTCTCCTTTATGTGATATTTTGATCTTACTTTCGATTTTCAAAGAATTAAAACTACCATAGTCATCAAACTCCATCCCATAATATTTGGCCATTCAGTATTCTCAATTGTACATCCATATAAAAACTGCACATGTGGTTACAGTGACAAATACGATACGTTTCATATTGATGAAATGTTGTGGATGGAAGATTTCTGGTCAACTTTGCATGTGATTCACGTTAAAAAAGCATTACTGACTCAGTTCAGGGTCACAGCAGTGTGTGTTCGAACAAGCCGTCACACACAGGTGTGGTTCCTCTGACGGGTGTTAAGATATAATCCGAACATTCATAACCCAAGTCGCTCCACATTCATCACCGCTCATGTGATTCATGCATGATTTTCTACACTGTAATGTCTCCCACAGTGAAAACAGTTCAGTAATATCAGTCAGGGAGATTAATACAGTTGTGGCCGTCATGCACGTGCAGTCATCCATTGCCTTCACCTCAAGGACTCACCTGAGGAAGTACAGAGTGAGGAGGCGGGACGATGAGTTCAAATGTGGCACCAAAGGCTTCTGTTGGCTATTTTTCTCAGACAAAGCTAATTAGCAGCTTTTGATCACCCGAAACAGAAACACCACGGAAGTTATTAACTTTAAACTCTCACAGCTGTATAACTCACATCCTACTTTCTGTGGCCACAAGCTTATCGATCACCATAAAACTAAAGGAGCCACTCCTGTGATGTTTTATTGTACTTCTTCTTGCCAAGTAGTGTGATAGTGTATCAGGAACACTGGCTGTTGTTCACCTTTGGCAAAAATCTGCATGTGTGTGTTCAATTTAACCTAAAATCATCATCATAAAACAGCTTTGAACACCAGAGTAACAAAGAGTCATTTGTTCTTCTTGTGCACCATAATTTAAGAAAAAAAGGCAGCATGCTGTGTCTTGATGCTGCTGGCTGATGGAGGTTAGGAGATGGCACAGTTTTTATCTTTGTCCTTTGCACCGAGACTGTGAGCTCTTCTTCGTCGTATGCTCCCTCTCAGTCCCCAGTCTCTCTGCAGCTCCCTCTCATCCGCCCCCTCTCTGTCTTTGCCCTCCTCGGGTGGCTGCTTTCGGAGCTGCGGCGGCAGCGGTATGGGCTGTCCCAGGAAGTAACCCTCTTCCTCTGAGTCTGAAGACGAAGAGCATGTAGAGCAGGAGTCCTCGTGTTTGTACCGGCCCGGCTGGAGGATCAGCGAGGAGGTTCTCGCTGAGCCTCGCTTGTCCCTCTCCTTCTCAACTCTCCACTCGAGGGTGTCCAGCCGAGGTCGGTCGGCTCGTGAGCGTCGGGAGCGCCGCTCTGCTCCGGGGTGGAGAGCAGGGTCGGAGGGGATTCGGCCACGGCTCCACCCTCGCCGCAGACTCCGCTGGTGATAAGAGGATCCGTCTAGTTGGAAGCAGAAATTGTGACAAAAACAAAATAAATTTAACTGATTAAACCAACAAAACTTCACGTTATGTGTCAATATTCCACTCTCTCAGAGCCTTTTCTTACCCAGCAGGTCCATCTGTGGTGGGATGCCTTTCTGCAGATTTAACCTGCTTCCAAATCCTCCCTCCACCTCATCTTCATCCTGCTGGTTTTCCTCGACCTCCGGCAGCTCCTCCTCAATCTCATCCTCGTACTCGTCCTCATCCACGGAGTAGCTGCTGCTGATTGGCTCTCTGAAGCTGACCCTAGCTGTGCCACTGCGAGACAGCGGAGTTGGAGAATCAGCAGGTTTTTCCTCTGGTTGGAGGAGATTCGGTGGGGGCGACTCCTGGGGCATCAATTCGCGGGATTTAATGGGCAGAGGAGGTGGGAGGATGGATGGGTTGTCGGGCGGTAGCGGGGGCGAATCGGGCGAAATGAGGTGTTTCCCATGTGAGTGTTTCTGAGGCGGAAACACTGTGGAGAGAAAATGATGAAGCCACGTTGGTGAGAGACAGTGAGGTGAGTTTGTATAATTGTATCCTGTTGTTTGCATGTTGTTGTTGTATTAAACACGTGTTTCTGTTACCTTGCATAACTTGATTTGTTTTCTCCACCCAGTTCCTGCAATCTTTGGCAGTAAAGGAACTTCTACTGCTTGAATTAAGACCAGTTAGTCCAGTATTTCCATTCAGCTCTGCCTGGAACTGAAGACCACCTGCAGGAGGTTTGATACTGCGGTCCTCTGGCAGCAAACTGTAATGTGGGATGTCGCTGGGCCAAGATGGACCTAAGCCGTTTCCTAGATGAATGTGGGGAAGAGGTGAGTAGGAGCTTCTTGCATGAGGATGACCGCTGAGAGGAGGAAGCCCGTTTTGAACTGGAGCAGTGCAGAGGACGCCTGAGAGAAGAAGAGTTTATAATCATGTTAAAAGATTCTCTACAAGACGTTTTAATCCACAAGGTGACCTACAAAACACCTGAGTGTCACATCAACACACCATGATCACCTCTGTTTTCCACTGCAGCATGAATGCAGTCTTTTGCAGGCGTTATAGGGGGTTTGACGCCCTCTGGTGGTTGCAGTGGAGAACTGCACTGTGGCTGCTGGTGTTTCTCAGCTGTCCCACAGCGTCTGTGCTGAGGCGTTCTGCTCTGCAGCGCCGAGTCACACGAGTCAGAGTTGTTGGGGTCTTCGCCCAGCGAGCAGGGCCTGGAGCAGAAGATGAGCCCCCCGCGGGGGAGGAAGGGACGGCCCAGCAGAGGGAGCTGACAGCGGGCGCAGCAGAAACACGACTCCACAGCGTGCCAGTGCTGCCCCTCGTAAGTCATCTGGCCCTGGTCGATCCCTGAGAGGAAGTGATTTTATTATTAAACATGAATGCACAATCTGTCTCTATTATCTCAGTGTGTGTAGAGTTCAGCTTTGATTAACGCAGCCATCTTTGAACAGTAATTTGTGACTTCACACTTGTTACTTAAAATATTATTGCATTCGTATGAGTGACACATTGTAATTATGTATTGCTACGGCAACATTTATAAACTTTTTTGTTGAGAGAAAATTCAGCATTCATCTGTGAGATTTAAGTTTTTTTTAAATATGGGAATCCTGTGCTTGTAACACAAGAAATAATGTCAATATTTGTTTACAGGCTGTATGTGAGGACTTAAGTGGAATATTTTTACTTTCTCCATGCAGCTAAAGGACATTTAAAATACAGAGACACTTTCAAAAACCCCTCGATCACGGAAAGAAGAGGGGAAAAAGTAACTTTCAGTGACCGATCTGTTCTCTTTATAAGGTAAAAAGATGTGCTTGAGATCTTTCTGTGCACATGAACCTTGTGCTGCTGCGGTATTTTAATTAATCAGGTTTTACTGTAAACTTGGAGGTTTCACAGAATGTTGACAGAATCTTTTTAAAGGAACTGTATGAAGATTTCTGCCATGGCTTTCATGTAAAAGTGACTCAGGCACTTAATCATAAAACATGTAAAAAAGCTGTCACATTTACAAAACAAGCTTGGATTTTTATTAACTTAACCCATCTGTTATTGATTAAAATGTAATATTTCTCAATCATTTACTTCCTAAAAAACAAATAGTTACACATCTCATTTGACTGCCTCTTAATGCCTGTCAGCTGTGTGTGTAAATGAGGTTCTTCAGGTGCGTTTCAGTACCTATGTGTTCTCCACAGGTATCGCAGTACTCCGCGTACAGGGACTCGTAGCAGGAGCAGCAGTACGGTCGACTCTCCCTCATGATGTAACGCTGGCCCCCCAGCGCAGCCTCGCACTCGAAACAACAGAAGTGCTTCATGTGCCAGTATCTTCCTTCTGCCTCCGTACATTCATCTGCAAGAATAATCTGGGATTGAGAGTGAAACAGAGAGAGAGAGAGAGGTCACTGAGCACAGCAGTGGTGACTTCATGGGTACAGAAGTAACAAATCACAGCCGTAAAAATGAGTACTTTGGATTTGGGTTAACAAGACAGGAAAGAAAAAAAGATGCTATCAGCTCCCTGTCATGCCAGATCCATTAGTGAGCTACGTCAACTAATCTCTGAGTCTTACTGAGAAGCCATTCAAAAAAAAAAGGAGAGCCGGACAGAAAAATCTGCAAATACTCATCTTTCCCCTCTGTGCACTCTGCCTGATAAGAAAAGGATCAAATATAGAAATAGTGAAACGCCTGACGGGGCCTCATGATTCATTGAAGGAAGTTTCTACTTTAGGTGGCAACAAAAACATCATGTTTTACACGACTCATTCATATAGATGTTTTCATAAAGTCAATTATTTAGATTTTCAATCACAATTTTGGCTTCCAACTAATATGATAACAAGATTTTTGAAAATAAATTGATTACTGTGTTGCATTTTATTTTTCAATGATGATCGTTTTGTCTTCCATCATTAATGCAGTGCATCTCTTTCCTTCACTGCGAGGCACTTTGGTCCCTCCATAAAAGTCCAAACTAAATATCAGTGATCATGTTTTTCCAGAATCGAACGGCCCAACATCAGCTGACTGTTCACAGCAGAGAGAGAAAGAGAGAAAAGGGGATGCCAAGAGATCTGAACTGGGTAAATGAAGCTAAGTTTGCCTCTAATTGCAGCTGGATATTCAGTTTCAAGCATTTTGATTCCCTCTGTACTTTGTTTTTAGAGATCTGGTGCAAAAAAACTTGCTGTTGATGTGAGTTTATTGGCAGGTTTGGATCTGGGTAAGACGGTCACCTCGTCGCAGGCCTGGCAGCGGGGCTTCAGCCTCTCAGCGTGGTGCCGGCCGCAGTAGATCTGTCCGTCCTGGTAGAAGTAGATGAGATCGACCAGCAGCTCGCTGCAGGAGGCACACTGGAAACACTGGGGGTGCCAGCAGCTGCCCTGTCCTGCCCGACTGGCAAACACTGCTATGTCTCCACCGCAGATCTGTCTGCCACACTGGAAAAATAAATTTGGTTGGGGTGGGGCGTGGTGCAGAGGGAAGGAAGTTAGACGGTTCATCCTTCAACAAACGGTGTAGGCTGTGAGTTGCACTGTATTTTGCTTATACAGCCCTGTAATCATTAAATCTCAGCGTGCTGTGGCCCCTGAGCGATGCCTGCACCTACTTGCTTCAGTCTTATAAACTGAAATTCTTCTTCTGCTGTGTTTTGTTTCGATAGATCATCACTGGTTGTTTTTGTGCTTTAAACTGGTGTGTCTGACAAAAGGACTCTGCCTCGTTTTGCGAACATAAAATAAAAATGCTGCTCTACCTGCTGGCAGATGGCTCCCGTCATGGTTACTGGGAAGAGTCTGACGACGCCTCTGCCCAGGTTTTCTCTTTTCCGCTGCTGGCTGAACAAACGCAGCTCTTTCTTCTCTTCCTCGTCCAGAGAGTTACAGTACTGCGGCTGTAAAAGACACAAGAAGACAATTTGAGACATGTGACTGCAAATATAATGTCCAAACCTCATTCGCCTTTGAGGTTCTGTTGTCTTTCTATTAATAACTTGACACCTGTAACTGAGAAAAAGCTGATTGCATAATCTCACTTCAAACAAGTTCTTGACGAGGTCTTACATAATACAAGCTAATGGGTGGTGTGTATAAACAAAACACAACAAAAACATCAATAAATTACAGCAGATCAGAGTAATTGGCATGACATGAATGCGTGGGTAATTAAGAGTGAACATGAGAGGAGCGACTAGATTGTAAGTCAAACAAAGGCCAACTTTAAATAATCCAAAGATGTTGATTTAATATAATGTATTGGTAAATTAGTGTAATTGGAGCTTTAATACAGAATGTTTTTTATTAGCTCCTGAAAAACTGAGGGAACAAAGAGGCAGAGGTGATCAGAGTGTTTTAATAAGTATAATGAGCCACATGGCTGTTCAAAATGCTTTAAATAACTTTGGTATTTAAAAGAAATGCATTTCAAAATTAGCATAAACCAGTGAAATGTTTTTCTGGCATTAGGAGCCTCAAGAAGAGACAAAATAAATCACTAACACAACATGGAAATATGAGCAGCGGTTTAAGATCTGACATAATCCAGAACTGATGGCCAAAACTTGGTAACAAGATTTTTTTCCAACATTTCCAGCTATTTAGCCGACAATTTTGGTTATATTGTCTAAACAGACAGTGTGCTCTTTTTGTTCTCTTGTGCTCTAATAAGCATTACAAACACAAACATATGAATTTAAAGTATATCAAAAGTAATTTAAGCTCTTGCAGATTTCGTTCCCTGTATCAAGAGCTCAGCCTTGTTGTGTATAAATAGGCCTGATTGAAAGTAATAAAAGCTTCTATGTGAAGACTGAAAGCAAGCCTGCAACATGTATACTTTAGTAGACAAAAGGACTGGTTTTGGTTTGTCATCACACTGTTTTTGTGCACAATAAGTGAAGCTGAAGACGAGAACATCCAGAGTCACAGTGATGTTACCTCACTGTCGTGGGCTGGAAGCTGGTGCAGCAGCTGTCTGATTCGGTATCTCTCCCCCGGACTGTTCACGTAAGGCACCCTGTCCTCTGGCAGGCAGCTGAAATACTGGTAAACCTGAACGAGGAGACGAGTGCAATCACATAAAAACATAAATAACAGGATACAGAGATCAGTCTATTCAATTAGAGAGCAATTTATCCAATTGCGGTCGTAAATCACAAACACTGAATATCTTTTTTCCCATAGTTGTAAAATTGTTTGAGTGTGTATGAACATGTTCAGGTGGAGGCCTGCTTCACGTCTCTGCAGCCTGGCTGTTACCTGTTCGGGCTTGAGTCCAGGTGGGACCCAGGAGTACTCCTCTGAGGCGCAGCCCGAGTCGTCGTCGGAGATGGAGTGTCTCTGGAAGTCTGATACGAGCTTCGTCATCATCTTTTCCAGCTGGCCCGGCACCGAGCGCACGGCATGCTCCTCTCGCACACACTTGCAGTGCACGCAGATCTTCCTGTGGAGACAAGGACAGCTTTGGGCTTCATCCCACGAAGAGTTTGAACAGATTTATGACACAAGCCAAAGCGGATCGAATGTCAAATACTTCCAGATATTTCACAGGTGGGTTTTTTTCTTGTTTTTCAGGTACTTAGGTGCAGATCATAGAGTGAAAACTTAAACCTGACTACAGATGTTTAGCAGCCCCTCTTTCTGGTGCCATCTGATGAAGCATTTAAAGCATTTTAAAAAATTAAATCGTCAACAGGTTCCGTTGATTTTTGAACCCACCACTTATCCCAGAGGAAAATTTGACTCTTATCAACCCAAAGTGGTAAATCCATCTCCTAAAACACCCCCATCAGCTCTGAAAGTAGCATCTCTCATCACACTGCTCTCACACAAGCACTCCCACAGTTTCTAACCATATTAATTACGAACACACTTTGCATCGGAGACATCATGTCTTGAACCAGCCCACACACATTCTTGAGGTTGACTCAACGAAACTTATCACAGCCAAAAAATTACTAATATGACAGTTGGCGCACCAGAACACAAAACCACAATCAACAGATCTTTAAAAACAAAGTCGAACTTGACAGAAAAACTCAGAACGGTGTGCAGTTTGTGGACAGCGTGAAGTGTGAAGTGTTAGTGGAGTGAAGTCGGTCTCTTAGCAGATGTTACTGAGGAGCCGGTAATCCAGTTAAAGCCCACATGACACTGACATCTCAACACATCTGCATCAGGACCAGCACATCGCAAACGAGCTACTATTAAACAAACAGAAAATGAGGTCAGTGACATAAGCCTGGTTGTCAATCCCAGGGCAGTTAAGAGAGGGAGGTGAAGATGGGAGCAATAATCTCCCTCTGCCTCCCATTAGACCCCCATCTCATCCTCTGACTCCTCACTGCATTCACACTGGAGGTGGGTTTGGCTCTGAGCAGGAGGCCGGCGGAGTCTGACTGAAGTGTCCTTGACTAAAAGCGAGGTCAGGGTGTCATATATGTGCGGATGCAACAACGTGGTCATAAGCAGAAAAGAAAAAAATGCATGTGTGCATCTCTGTTACAATTGCATAACAAACTGCCAGCTGGCACTTGTGGCTCAAGTTCACAAGGCACAAAGCTGCTTTATTTGAGCACCCAACCCCCCACATAAACCAAAAAGCAAGCACACAAACACACACTCTCACACACAGACACACACAACACAACACAACAGCCAGTAAACTGCATGAAAGCTCCTCTTCCAATCAATCGCCTCATAAAAAAAGTCTCCCTTCCTTGAAATGTAAGCAACAGCTGATAATTGCTGCATGTCACAGGATGTGCATCACTCTCTTTACCCAACACGAGTTAATTGTAAAGGAGTTTACAAAACAGAGAGTGCTGCTATGGGATCCCCGTCTCCGTCTCTCAGGCCCGGACCAGCATGTACTTGTAATATGCAGCTGGCACCTTCTATGGCCGAGCAGGTAGAACCAACATAAACAGTAGTAAACACAGCAAGTCAGCTTAAGTTAAGCCATGCTGGCACGAATCTGACCCCAGCTGTATTTGTGTGTGTGTGTGTGTATGACTCTCTGTATGTGTGTCTGTAGCTCTGATAGCGAAAAAAGGGGATGGTGGGGTTGGCCAGAGGAGGGGGGAGCAACACATGCCTATGTAAGTGGGTAGGAGGACGCAGCCAGCGACCTGGCATGATGGAACAGATGGCAGATGCACCACTTCTTACCCGGCCTCACCCCACCAGTACCCGCCCCCCCTTCGCCTCCCCTCCCCTCCACCAGCACCCCTCCCCAGCCTGCACATGATGAAAGCATTTGTATCAGGGATATAATCAACAGCGGGTGTCAACCCTCACATGCAACCTACGCTAACTGGGGGATGACAGCGAGCCAATCTGGACGAGTGTGGTGTTTGAAAGCATGCAGGGGGGGTCTCACATCACGCTGCCCCTCCACATATCCCACCGTTAAGGCAGAGTTTGACCAAAGACTGGTCTGTGAACACAGCACAACATTTAAATACACTTCTTTTGGGGAATACCTAAACTACAGGGACCAACTGCGTGTGCACCAGATAAAACGCCAAATCTAAAAATGATCCAATCAGCATGGCTTAAGTACAGTGTGCTGTAACCTATTTTAGCTCTCTGCTTTGCTTTCCAAGTGGCCGTTTAATCATGACTTCAGAAAACTTAAAAGCAGCAGATTTCTAAAAGGATATTTCAACTCTGCAATTTACCAAGCCGTGCTGTGCTGAGCTGAGCTGAGCTGAGCTGAGCTGAGCCCTGTCCTGTTCAATTATTTGAGTCACAAGCCTCTGATGTAATACGACTTGGCCGTGTCCCCTCTGGCTGCGTGTCCCATTCGGTGCTGATACACAGGTCCGAAAAAGATGAAAAGTTCCAAATGAGGGATAATCCAATCAAATATACTTTAACTGTCCCAGCGGAAAGTAAAGGAAGAAAAACAGATTTCACTACTAGACAGTTGTCGCGCTGGTTTTAAAATGTATCATCCACCAAACTGCTGTCAGAAATAGAGCTGAAATGTTGAGACAGCTGGCAGAATTACAATCAATTAACTGTTTAGGTCATTTTAAACACTGATGTAAAGCCTTTTCTCTGTCCACTGCAGACATGAGCATTTGCCGAAACAAGCCGATCAAAAAGCATCAGTTCATAGAAAAAATGAATAAAAAGGAGTGATGACAAAACTTGTCAGATTATTTCAATGAAAACAATCCTTAGTGGCAAAATCAGATCATTGGCTTCTGAAAAAATGACTGTGAGAAGCAACAAACAACTTGAACATCACCAAATGTCACTATGGGAGGAAAGCAGTGAGCTTGAATGTAAAGGTCAAAATCAAAGGGCAGAGAGAAAATGTGATTATAAAGAATATTCTATTTCTGCATCGCATCTGTGTATACAATCTGCTGCCTTTAACATAAAGACCAACATATACGAGGATAACGCACTGTACTGACTCTACAATGAGCCGTGTGTGTTAGCGAGCAGGAGCCACAGCAGATGCTGCTTTGGACAGGAATCAACATCAACAATCTGCCTCTAAATTCACTTTACTGGACCAAAAGGTTGTTAGTGAGGCTGCTGGTGCAGCTGGTGCTGTTGTTATTGCTAATGATGTAGCGTTTGTCTCTGTTTACCAGCTACAGATAGATAATCCACTCATAGCTATAAACTACATAGCTGTAATTGGGTAACAATGAAATAAACTTTAATAACAGAAGCTTTATGCTTCATCTTAAGTCTTAATTAGCTTCAGTTGAGGGTATTTTAAATCATTATAATGTAGTTTTTCTTGCAAATCTTTATCTAAAGTTATATCTACATACGGCTAAAGTACAATCTTCCATGTTAAGATTCATTAAAGCAAGCCAACTGTAAACAGAGGAGATGAGTAACAACAGTCACTGTTCCTAACGTCATGTTCTTCACCTAAAACGGATACTTTAAGGACAAAACAACACGAAGTCAAGCTAGAAAACACTTAAAGAGTTATCCTCTAAACACACACATATGTACACACACCAAAGCCTCCAGTCTACCCACATCGCCCAACTTAATAACTGTTTGAGTTTCAGGTCCCTCTAATCCTGCGAGACGGGAAAATATGGTTTCCTCAGTACCTGCTGTAATCATGACAAATTAGTCCAGGTTGGCTTGTTGACGCTGTCCCATCCAGACTCGTCTTTCTCTGAAACCGAAGCTCTGCATCCGACAGGCGCTAACAACTCCCCGCCTGTCAGTCAGTCAGTCAGTCAGTCTGTCTGTCTGTCTGCCTGTCTGTCTGTCTGTCTGTCAGTGAGGGGCAGGATACTCTATGGCAGCTCCTCTCCATGTGATAATTTCTCTGTCCGCTCAGCTCTTTTTCAACGTCCCCGCCACCCCCGACTCCCACCCTCCTCCATGCTGAGTGGGCTCAAACAAAAGGCATGAACGACGACCAAACACTGAAGAAAACCGCAGAAACACACTTCTCACTATACACACACACACACACACGATCATGTGACTTTTTAAATTTACTTACAAAGATAAGCTAAAGTACACAAGCGGCGGACATTCACTCACGCTGCCTTTGAAGAAATGAAACATCAGACTCTGAATGACGGTCATGAAAAAATAAACTCACTGTGTTTGTTCTCCTTCTGACCAGACTGCTGTCACTGCCTCGCAACAGATGGACGATTGTTGCTTTGATGCAGTTATTAATCATAAAAAATAAGTGGGGCAGATTTTGAGCCTGTGAGCAATGCTGCGCTGTGCAGTATTTGTCATATTATGAGATCAAGATGGCCATGCATGACCACAAAGTAGCTCTGGTGAAACATGGAGGAGGCAGCATGACGTTCAGTCTCGGTGAAGTCACGACACGTGAATTCAGAACAGCTCATCGGATTCACTCCATCCCTTCTGCCAGAGAAGACTCAGCATTGTTCACTCCTCTTTCTTTTATCTGTACTTCTGTTTTTCCATGATGGCTTATGCTTAAAACTTTTTTAGACTTTGGTAACACTTCAGCAACTCATGCATCAGAGTCAGAAATGCTGCAACAGATAACAGATGTTCGATTAATTCATTAGTCAGCTGACTTGCAAACATTCTTTGTTTCCAGAGTCTGAAAATGTCAACATTTCTATTTTAACTTTGTCTTGTAAGAAAGCACACTGAATATATTACCATTTTGAACTGTTGTGATGCAGATTTTTCACTTTTCTCTGACAAGTTATACTGAAAAATGTATTATTCAACAATAAAAAAAACAATCAGCGCTGACACAATGCAGTTTCTAGTCAACTGTTTCCAAAATAACCATTTGAGACCAACTTTCTAAGGTAAACAGACGTATGGTAAAGGTCAGTATATAGCTATAAAGCTGCAGGGAATCCAGTGTAGCAGCCATGAGTTAATCCTTTATGTGCTGCTGGTGTGATAATCTATAACCGAGACACAGTGCAGAGGGGTAAAGTGAAGCCCTCCTCAGATCTGATTTTAAGAACCAGATGGGCCGCGTCCCATAACCCTCTGCCACTAATTAGTGACTGAGTAATTGCCGCATGGCCACCCAGACTAATAGTGATGGCGACTTTGAACACTTGTGAAGCGTGGTGGGGACCTGTGGGTCAAAAGTAACTCAATTCGCTCACTGCTGGGTAGCGGAAGCACCATCTGCCCCCCACCTCAGTTTAGGCTCTGTCTGAGAGAGCTCAGGATGAAGATGGATCACTTCCTCTCTCAGCGAGCAGCAGCAGCAGCAGCTACGCCTCTGGTCACTTGGCTGATTTCCTCCATTACGGAAGGTGTGACTCTAAATTGGTTATTAAGGAAGATGCAATTAGCTGCAGAGTCCGGGGTCTTAAGAACTGACCCCCATAAATCTCAATCATCGAATCACTTTCATGTTCCTCATTCTCCTGGATCGGCTAAGAGACCTGAAACATCCAAACAAGACATTTCCTTTTGTAACCGCCCCCCCTGAAAGTCATTTCAAATCTGTCCTCCTGCCAAATGCATAATAGAAAACCTTCCATAAACCAGAGCGTTATGTTAATGCTAAACAGATTAAACACACTGTAAACAGATCGATGCATACGGAGGCCAGACTTCCACCGGAGTGTGGCCAGAGGTAGAGAACAGCACACGTGTTTTAGATTACATCCCAACTTCTAAGCTTTTGTCTTGACCTGAATAGAGGGAACAGCGCTGAAAAAGCTAAAAGATACAATTACAGTCTTTTGGTTACATGAAGTTCGCATTCCTTTGCCTTTTGTTTTATTCTCTCCATCACCAAGCCACAGCCATGCAGTGCCCATCTGGGACTATGAATGCAGACTTTGTAACCAGAAATAAATCTGTTTTTTCTTTAAAATTCATCTCGCTGTGTGTCAAACTTCGGGATTTTACTCCACAGTCTTAAAGTCTGGAACAACCAAACATAACACAATGTACTAGGAAACATAAAATGCATAATCTGGGTCAAACAGCTTCCCTTCAAGCAACTAACTCTTTTTCCTCTACATTCATGTAAATAAAAAGTAATAAAGAAATAGCTTTCGTATATGTGTTTATATTCAACACTTTAAGAAATACAAATGTCACATCTGAACAGGGGAAAGCAGCAGTGAAATGGAAGAAAGTGGGGAGACAGAGGGAGGTATGAAGTGGTCGAGAGGGTTACTATCACAGCAGTGAGGCCTAATCTTATTAGCGTGATTGACGGGATTAGAAAAACCAAGAGACCCAACCAGCTGGATATTCACTGAAAGACTAAAGGAGAGAGAAAAAGAGAAAAGAAAAGGCGATTCAAATGAAAGCGTGCGCGATCCTGCTTCCAGAATAAACCCAGTTGTTGTTCTGAAGGGCCTTTGACAGCGGCTGACAACTGAACAAATAGGTGTTAAGAGGTTTTTGTAGGCTGACATTTCAAGTAGCCTTTGCATGAGTTTAAAAAGAAAGAAGTATAAAAAGTGAAAGCTATTCTACTGCAGAGACTCCTACAGTTTTAGCCCATAAACACTCAAAAATACAACATGGACGTCCTACGAAACACTCGTCCATCTGCTGAGACGAGCTCGCCTCGTGTCTATAAAAACTCGTTCCACTTTAGCTGCTGATCTGCAGCGAAGAAAAATAGTTTGTTCTTTCAAGCAACATGCTTTTCACCTTAAAAGTCTCCTGGTGGGCAAATCCACCATATGGCCACATCTTTAGCATAATAAGGACAAATACAACACTGACGCAGGGATAGCTCACACATGCTGCACATGTTGTAGCACAACTGTTGCTAATCCTGCAGCTCTTTAGTGCTTCTGTTTTCTAATGACGACCAAGTCAACTCAAACTAAGATGATGATGATGATGCTCTCTGTTGCAGATGTCAGAGCTTAATGGCACTCAGCCTGCAGTCCTGATTCGTTATGTGCACAGGGTCAGGAGGTCTGATCGGCTCTGTGAAAATCATGTGGTGCCCCGGCTGGGTCATGTTTGTTGTACTTTAATGTATATCTGCACTCATCGTGTACACAGATCGCAGATAAGCTGATTTCTGTTGGTAGCAATGTAGCATGTGCAAATACACAAACACACGCAAGCAAGCAAACAGTTTGACTCCTGAACTATTGATGCCTATAGATTTACTTAATGCACTTTTACGTAACAACATAGCAGAAAACATGTCTTTGCAACTTATTATTAAAGCATAAACAGCTACATTTTGTCCTCTCAAGGAGAAGCACGTTGTATCTGACAGTCAAACAAGAAAATATTACGTCTTTGTTGGCAGGAGATTATCTGGATGTTGTTAATATGTAAATGTATATATTTATAATTGCTGGTGAGTAAAAGAATATTAAAACTCAAAAGCACTGAAAGATAATAAATAGTTGGGTTTCACATATTTTCAATTATTTCTTAAAAAAATTTACATTGTACTTTGCTTTTCAGTGGTTTGTTATTATCAAAAGTTGCACAAGAGACCAAAAAAGGCTGCTAAGTACAATCAAAAGTATGAGACAAACATTTCCTGCTAAGGTAACAGGCAGCGCTGGCAAAGTTTAAGAGCCCTGCAGTTCATACCTCCAGCCATGGACTCGGAAGCCGGGGCACTGGTCCCCGCAGCGCATACACGGCTGCCCTTTGTCTGGGTCCTCTTCCTCCTGCTGAAAACAAAACACAAACTCACTTCAGCTCACATCGTTTCGCTTTGGAAAACCGTTCACATGCCCTTTGACACCAGAAAAGTTCGGTTAAACAAGATAGTGAGCACGTACAGCAGTCGCCAGACATGGCCGCAGGAACATCAGCATCATATTGAACGAGTGGGGTCGTATTTCTACTTAAGCCACGAGCAGAATGCACTTAGAGTCAAATGCTTGAGCCTTTAAATCAGCAGGGTTTGGGCTGGAGTGTGGGCCGTCTATAGATTTATCATGTATTACTCAATGACGTCCATTTCTGAAAATCCCATGTGCGTGAACTGGCAGAGATATAAACCATTGGAATGGTGTGACATGTGTATGGATAAGTTGCTCATGACATGGCTTGTGGCTGAATGCATTTTCTCACAGCTGAAAGACCAGTGCAGTCATCTTTCCTGAATCCTGGTTTTAAAACCAAACACTTCAGCTCCTGACGTGCTGTAAACAGTCACTAAGTGGTTAATGCAGTGACGAACGAGTTGTGAACCTTGCAGTGGGTGTTAAACCTGCTTGTTAGTTATATCTAAGTGTGACTTTCAGGAATGCCTTACTGTGTGTTTTCTGAGTGATGGGACTGACACAGTAAAACATAATGAGGCAAGTTAAATCTCAAAAAATGCCTTCTGTCATAAGTGCTGAGCAATGCATCTGACTCCGCCAACAGAAACTGAACAGCTTCGCACAAAACAGGCTACCTCGCATCTCACTTCTGATTCAATTCCTGCAGCCTCTGCGAGTGTGTGTGTGCGTGTGTGTGGGGGGGGGGGACTACAGGCTGCAGACATAGGCCTCTTTTTAGAGATGAGAGGAAGGAAACAGACACAGGATGAGAGCTGCACCCTTTTCCCTCTCCATGCAGTCACTTTGTCTCCACTTTCTTTTTCTCTGACGCCTTCGTTCTCCTGAACCTCTGCTATCGTCTGTGATGAGCGCTTATTGTTGACAGAGAAAATTTGTCTGCATTATTAGCTCCCTGTAAGCTTTTTTTTTCCTCCCCTCTACAGGAATTCTGGGACATTGTTTGCGACTATGAGCATCAGATAAGGAAGCATGTTCTCCATGTGGTTATGCAGTTAGGAAAAAATGAGCAGCGACTCGTGCTCTTCTCAAAAAAACACAAACAAACGGCACATAAAGATTCATAAAACTTGCACAGGCACAGACGCCAGCAGGGTTTAACGAGCAAAGCAGGAAAATGCCGATAAAGCAGCACGATGCAGCGAGGTACCTGTGCCTACCTGCTCAGCTGTGTTTTGATCCCTCTTTTTCCAACCACACGCACCTCAAAGATTCAACCCCGGCTCTCAACACCAGTCAGTAAATTAGTGCCAAGTCTGTTTACCAATTGAGAGTTATTGTGAGAAAATTTAAGAACTGCATTGCATTACTTCCATTAACAAAGAGTTTGCGTAGCTTATCTCACTGATATCTCTCTTTAAAGGTGCCTGTATGGGTTTTAAGTGCTACACTAATGCATTGACAAACTATGGAGTCATGAACTGCGAGCAGTCAGCAGCTCCTTATCGTGTACTTTTGAATAAAATCATTTTTTAATGTTTCTAAAGATTAAATTTTCAGAACTTTTGTTCATGTTTCCAGGGTGGAGATACAGGGCTGCTGGTGTTAAAGCACTGGTGACTGCATCCAGTTCTGTAGGAACATGAACTAGTTAGTCCAGAATAGTCTTCCACGACAGTAAACTATAATTTACATGTTGTTTTTAATGCCTCAGTCTGTGCTCAGGCACTGGGATCTGTCTGGCTCCACGCTGCCTTATTATTTGCCACTTTAGCTGTTGTTAACAGAGGCAGGTATGAAAGGTGACAAGACGGGCTAAATGAAGCATACAGATGATTTCTGGGTGACTGAACCTTTCAGTTGTTATTTTTCTCAAGACAGAGTTCCTGAGCTGTTACACTGATATGATTGTGACCGAGCTAGGGAGGCACACACTACTGAAACGCTTTTATATTTACTACTAATGTAATTTTAAACTCTTTTAGGGTGACAGAGAATGACAGCAAACAGCAGCAGGATAAAACACCTTTGGAAACTGTACCCATCCAGACCTTATTACACTTCAGAATATTACTTTCCATTGAGGAAAATGTCATTTTTTGACCCCAGAAGCTTGTACTGAGGTTTTTGAATGAAGTTTTGAATGCCTGTTATCATATTTATGCCATACATAATCATAAAGAAGTTAAAAGATGAACTCTGAACTCTTTTCTCGCTGGTAACTGACTCCAGATTAGGACAAAATCCAGTGTAGCTCTGATATTTATTCCTCCAGAAGCTCCAACTCTCTCATAGATGTAGCTATCATCAGCAGCTGTCGGCGGGCGGGCGTCCTTCCCTCCACTCTGCTCATCCAACCCACACATTACTAAAAGCTTCATGACAGCCAAGACAGCCATTGTTGATTTAGAAAAGTCAATGTTATGAGCAAAACCTTGAAGCTCTGAACTGCTCAGTAAATTCCCAGAAAACAACATTTTGCATGTTTATCTTCTCAGGGTTGTTTTGCCTCACTTGACCTGCTTCTTTAAGTGAAGTCCATCATTATTAGTACAGTTTATTTCTCAGTGCACAGCTTTTAACAGTTAATCCAGACGAAGTATTTTGGGAAATGACATCAACACCAACTTTTAAAACATTATTTATGAGCACAAAATGGATCGAGAAATTGACTTTATTCTCCTTCTTGCAATAACATATTTGCTAAAAGATTCAAAGGCAGCTGATGTTGAAGGCTTGTTGCCTCTTTACTTGTCTGGAGACGGTTTTAGACAGATGCTTGGATAAAACACAAAGGGCACGAGTTATGGGCATGAAGTCTTTAACTGCTTAAGTTGATGATAGTTACTTCAGATTAAAGTGTATATATTTAGTCTAAATTTGGTAAGACATACAGTAGGTAAAGGTAAACTAGTGTAGTCATATCTCTGTCTCATCCACTTAACAAAAGTCTAAAGAAATCCAAACCAAAAATACCAAAACTATCAAGATAGCAGGACCTCTGGGAATCTAGAGACAGCTTTTCCATCAGAAGTTTGAAAACTCCCCGTCTCTAACCTCTGAGATTAAACTTTTGATTTGAAAATTTCTTCTGGGAGTAATATTTTTTTGTTCAGTGGAGCGTGACGACCCACTGTGTCTCTGCTCTTATACAGCCAGCTTTTGTGCTTAAAATTTCTGCTGAATTCTTGGACGCTGATGAGATGGAGATCTGCACACATTAGATGAAATTCAGCAAAATGACTTGGATTAATTTAAAAAAAAGATTGATGATAGAGTGATAGGGGGTTCAACACTACAGTCTGGACTCACTGACTTACTTCAGCACAGATAGTAAGTGAGATTTAAGCGAGATACACTCATGATATAATGAGGATAGAGGGATTAGGAATCCTGAGAAAAGCTTTAAATTTACTTGAAACACTTAAGTCTCCTAATATGCCAGCAGACAACCAGACAACATCCTTAGAGTTTTAACAACATTTACTACAAGTTTGATAAGGTCACCCTTCATCCACTTGGGTTCATTTTAATAAACAAGAACCAGGACTTGATCTTCTCTGTAAATTTAACCAGACGCATAAAAAAACCTGTCAGCTTGGCTCTAATTAACACCACATGTGATCACAAAATCAATCTAGACTATAACAAGAAAAAAAAAGCATCAACATCTTGAATCCTCCCATCTGTTGTTTGTTAAAAACAGAGGTTAATGTGAATAGGCGGGGACCTTTAATTTACTCCTTAATGATTGTGTTTTGATTGAGACAGACAGGACAACCTTGAACATTAGCTGCCGCCGGGGAGCTTTACATTTCCTTCAAGGTTTTCTTATCATGATGACAGTGTCCTATATGTCAAGGCTATGCAGAGACTTATAGGTTTCATGTGCGTTCCCCTTTCAGTTTTCCACAAAAGATAATGCGTCAAGTTTCTGGCCCAACAATGAGGTTTTGCCTATTGTGTTGCAAGTGAAGGATGTGATGGGAGTGGTGGTAGGAAGCTGATTCCAAACTAAGTATGGGTAAAGTAAATAACACATTCACAGGTTCACATCACTCACGTGTACACACACTACAAAACCGGCGGCAGATTTTTTCATATCAGCTCTTTTGTTTTCACAAAAAAAAAGGGTATAGGGTTTTGATCACATGGTGCTGCTTTGGTTTGCTTGAGCTCTTTCTTGCTACCAAGTAACCGTGTAACCAGGTAATGGACAAACTGAACCCCTGCCAGTTTTGTTATCTGACATCAGAAGGCTGCTGCACTGGTCCAGCCAGCAATCACTTACAATAATATAAAACAATAGGTTATAAACACAACTTAATGATCTCATGAGGGCCAAATAATGTAAAATGAGTGTTGCTTTTCAAGCATAAGGGGAGCTTAAAGGTGCATTAACCCTTGGTAATAGTAATAAATGAGACAGAAGACTGTGATTATCATCTATGTTGCACTCCCCTTCCTCAGCGCTGTGGTGCAGAAGGAGTTAAACATTAACAGAAGGGGTCAGAGGTGAGGGCCTTTGCTTCCTTGGCTCGCCGAGTAGATGCACCTCTCCTAACTGGACAGGATCAAACAGACAGCTTGCGGCCCCTTCCAAGCCCCTCTTCCACCCCTCTTGTTGCTCTTATGGTTTATGCATCGCTGCTTCCTGCTTCCGAGGTCAACTCAGACAACAATGTGTAACAACTGGATGGGTTTACCGAAGTGTCGCTCGCAGGGACAAACAGAAATTTTATCCATGACAGTGCTTTTGAGGCTGGGAATTTGATGTTTTAAAGATCTTTTTCTCAGTACATGTTTTTGATTTGTTATAGTAGGAAAACCACAGGTGGACCTATTAACATTAACAATGGCTCTGTGCTATGACAGCATGACAGTAAATCAGCATACACAACACAAGGACCCTGAAACAAAGCAGCTAAGAGGAATTTAGTCATCATTAAGTTCATTATTTACACCTATGTTTGTTGTGTAATAGACATGAATTTAAAGACTTTTGAAAGTATTTGATCCTGTTTTTCTGTTTTCAAATCATGTATTATGATTTAAATTACAAAGAAAATCTGTGGTGTAAATATTTATGATGGCTGCTTTGGTTTTAAAGAGCTATAAATCGCAATTGCAATTTAATAATGATAACACCGTATTTATAATCTGACTTATCAGGTACAGTCTATTAACACTGATGATCATAGGTGAGATAGCAAAATAATACTATATCTAAGTTTATTTATTGCAGCTCTAACACAATATTTAATCTAAACCAGGGGTATATAACCTATTTCTTGAGATGAAAAAGTCAGGAGCAAAAGAAGTACCGCATAAATATTCAATGTTTAATTTGTTTCTGACAGAACAATCTGAAAAATAATGTAACTTCCCTCAGTGCAGCTTTTAGGAAAACAGTTAACTGCTATAATAATTGGTTAAATCCTGAAAGATATGTTATTCCACAATATTATAACATGGAACAAAAATGTATCTATTATCATTTCTGATCATCTATAAATAAAGTTTTAAAAAAAATTAAAGACATCAATCATACAAAAGTGTTTCAGATATATTTTGTTCTTGTAAATATCTGTGTTGCCACATGATTTAAAACTCTCATTTGCTGAGCTGATGTAATAGAGTGCTGCATGAAACATTAATAATATCCATGAATAATTTAGTGAAGTTATTGTATGTGTTGGGTGGGAACAGGTGTCCAGAGTGTTTAAATATTGTTAAAACACTCAGGCAAAAGATGTGTAACATGAAAACTGTAAGATTTATAACACCAGCTAAAACATTTATTAACAAACTTTAGAGTTAAAACAATTTAGGGAAAAAAGGTATTATGGTCTGTTTTGCTCTTAGACTGTGAATGTTGTATGACAGAAGCTGGACTTACAGTCACCGTCTGGATATATTCCAACTGTGCTGCAGGGCCAGATGTTTCACGGCCACACAGCTGTTCTTCTGGCCCGCAAACAAGCTTCATTTGTTCGGTAATCACCCCCAACCCCAAACTCACCATGTAGGCTGTGTTTTGGGCACAACTCTCACAAGAGCACAATTTAACAACGCATTTATCTGGTCCTAATGAAAACCTGACAAAAAAAAAAAAAAGGCAATAAGTGTGTCCGTGTTGCAGCCACCGTACATCTTAACCTGCCCAGGTAAAAATCTATGACGTAGCCTGACCCCTCCTGACTCTACCTGGGGCGCCTGAAGTGACTCAAGAAACAAAGAATGTAGGGCTTTCGAGTACACAGAATAAGCCTAATCCATTAACACAAGATTGCGTATTATAAGTCAGGGGAAGGAGTGGGACATTTTTACAGAAAGCTGGGCCTACTCACCGACACAAAGGCCAGGTGAAGGTGGGAGAAAGTTCCGCTTGGGCTCTTTTCAGTGTTGGGACTTGAATAGCCATGTTACAAGTTCATATCAAGTCTACTAATGGTGTGAAGCGGAGGAAGGTTCTTACATTTTACAAATTAACCTTCACGTTTCTTTTGTGTCAATAATAATACAGTTCAACAGGTTACCAAAACTAATTACTGAGTTGTGAAAAAATGACCAAGAAATATAAAATAGACACTTACCGCGCGGTTGGACCGTCGCTTTTTGGATCCGCGCAGGAACATGATGCCGGTGAAATTTTAAGAAAAACACAAGTGGATTTTTCTAGAGAACAAATAGAGGGAAGAACCGCCGAGGTCTAAACGTTTTAAAGTCACACAGTCTGTGTTTAACTACATGATGTCCCCCCACAGACTGCCAGACTCCTCCTTCCGCCTGAACTAACTACTTCACCAACTCAACTGACAAGCTAGGCTAACTGAAAACACGACTTCCGGCCGGGATTTCAAAGTAATACACTCTTCCACACCTAGGTTTGATATTTCCAAAGAAAAAACTAAATCAAACCAATAAAAATAAGATTTACTGTTGTCTTATTAGTACATACATATGAGATAACTATAATAGTCAAGAAAAAAACTCTCTAGATCCAACATGATAACATTCTCGCTTTTATCTTGAAGGTGTGAGCGTTTAACCGCTATTCTATCCGCACCTAGCTACCTCGATGAAGCTCCAACTTCACATCTCTTTATAGACCTGAACAGGCAGCCAACTGACCCAAAGTTTGGCATTAAAAGTTATTCTTCAAGCTGTACATACAGACCCTAAACTCAACTCTCATACTGTTTGATTCATACCATATTTAGTCTTTATTTGTCCATCTGCAGAGTCTGGCTCAAATCAGGGGAACATTAGTGGAATGGGAGGAGTTGCTTTTACCTCTGAGTAAATATTCCCAAATAAATATTTTGACAAGGAGATATGAACGCTGATATGTTCAAGAGAAAGTTTTTTTTTTTTTTTAACACTGCTGCTGCAGAGGCAAAAAACGTGGGGAATTAGATTGATAGCACTCAGTTTGACCCCACACAAAGGATTACCATTCCACTGTAGGTCTTAAAAATGACAGGGGTAACACACTCTAATGTTTTTTGGAGTTGAGAGGCAGAGGCATCACAGAGGAAATAAAAGCAGGACAGGATTTTCATAGATGCAACATAATCTAATACAGCTTGCGCAACTATCTGCAATAGAACATTTTTAGAAATATCAGAGATCACACATACCTCCTGTACCAGCTCAGTAAAAATACCGTCAGAGTGTAAAAACACTGTATTTCTTGATAATATCTGTACACCCACAGCCTACATCAGCTTTGCTATGAAGATTTTTTTGCAGTGTTAACTCTTTCTAACACCTGGCTGTTGGGTCAGGAGCCCTTTATTTGGCAATCCAGTTTTGGTAGGAGTAGCACTTTACTTCCATCTAGTGGCAATCTGATAGAAGACAAGTTAGAGCTCAAATATGTCAAACAAACATATGCAATTGAATAACATTCATGTTAAATAAAGTTGGTATGAAAATGTAGTGTAGAATACAATCTAAAACAACAGACTTTCTTTGTAGTAACAATGGCTTTTATTTCCCAAAGCAAGGCTGCTTTGAATTTTTGAAATTACAAACTGCAGACTCTTGTAAAGCATGTCAGAAAACAAAATAATAAGGCAATGTTTTACTTGGACAAATAAGCACCAAAGGGACGAGGGAACGGTTACAGAATGCATTAAATTGTGATCTGCACATCATAAAATTCCAATTACACGATTTTGTTTTTTAGAAATTGATTTTTTCTTTATCTAAATCATCATATGGGAGTAAACAACATGAACAAAAAACATTGGACTGTGTTACTAGTTTGTATAAAATGTCAACAGTAAAAATATTTTATGCTTTAAAAGTCTGTTACAAATGTAAAAAGGATAAAAACATAACCTGAGCAAGAATTAAAGTAGATAGTTGAAACTTGACACTGTATTTCATAATGCAGAGACTGGACTCTGACTACGACTGAAAACAGCCAAATAATGTTTATCAGTGAAAGAAGGCCACTTGTAATGTTCATTCAGCAAATCAGAAATAAAATATGATTAAGATGAAGGAACTGGTTAATTTGAACTAGACTTTGAGGCACTGTAACATACAGCAAGCACATTAAAGAGCCATGATTAAATAACGGAGAAGGAAGTGTTTGGCCAGCTTCATAAAAAAAATTCATAGATAATACAACAAACACACTTTAAAAGGGGTCTACTTATGATGTTAAAAAATTCCTAAAGCATCAATTCATGTCAGTAACAACTCCAAAATGACACTGTTACTATTACTACAGCAGTTGATTAACAGTAGACGTGTATTAGGCAAGCTGCTTGGTGACATCAACCGTTGCATATTATTTACAGTTTTCCCTTTTTTTTCAATCAGTGGTACATTGAGGTTGGAGTGACGGTTTGTGAGGGGAATTCCTCATGCAGCAGACACAATTCTGTCTGACATGCAGGCACAGATGTACAGTACCACTCACTCTGACTACGTCATCCTCCCCCCCCAAGCGTGGCCCTAATAGAAATCTCTTGACTTTGCGTACCATACAGAGGCATTGATTAAAACTGTGACCTGTTCATTTTACTGTCCATCGTCCTCTTTGATCCACTCTCCCATTAAACTTCTGCACAAATTCCTCTTTGCTCTCCTGCTGCGGTCTTGACTGAGGCACGTGTGCACTGAAGCGTTTAAACTTTGTCATCTGTGAAGAAGACAAACACTTGTTGTACATATAAAACAAGGCAGACTGTTGTCACATAGAGAAGGTTTTAAAAGCACTGTTAAAGTAAATATTCGTTGCTCTCACCGGTTGCAGCTGCCGTGTGCTGCCTGTTGCTCTTGATTTCCAGGAAGATGGTGTAGGTGTCATAAGCAAACAGCAGACCAGCGATCAAACCAAATACCTAAGAAACAACAACTCAGGATCACATTCACAATAATTAATTCACTGGTGACATGACACACCGGGGCAGAAAGTGCTTGAAAAAGCACAGGCTGCAAGACTTTCAAAATCTCACAATTGTGGTGCCTCTCAGACCAGAAGATGGTTTTTGCGTTGCACTGTTTTAACACATGAGTGTGAGGCTGCACAACCTACATAACTGATCTCAGACAAAGTTGTTTGAGTTGGAGAAACCCTTGACTGCAAAATGGCTGATATTTAACAAAAAAACACGCAAGGAGTCACTGTGATACAAATCTAACTTAATCGTTCAGGTGCAGCCCTGAAAACATGCTTTTTATATATTAAACACATGCGTATGCTAAAATAGCACAGGGTGGGTTTACACAACCCACATGAGAGACTGTGGCAGGAAAAAGAGATGTGAAATTTGTCCTGTCATGTGCTCACTCTCCAAAAAAACTAGAGAGTTAAAATTAGTGAAAAACTGATATACTGATAAAAAAATAACTGTCAGTCAAATGTCCTCAATCTAGTTCAACAACAAAAGGAAAGCTGGGAGGTTTTTGTGTTAAGATACACTTGTATTTGGCCTTGACATTATGATAATTATTATATTAAAACAAACTTCACTCTTTTGACATTGTGTTGCTGTATTTATGTCTGCATCTAATAAGACATTAGTTTTATAAACAGCATCTTGTTTTCAATAAGCAGCACTCAGATCTGCTGGACCTGCTGCTGTCATTTGTCCACATGAAGCTCATTTAATGACTCTCACTGCATTAATGGCTGACTAATTAATTTGCTGCAGTGTTTGCGGGCGTTGTTAACAGCCTGTCGTTTCATGTAGACTCTGAATGGATGTCGCTCTTTTCCCTCTCAGACTTATCTCCAAGGCGCTCCAACCACAAGAGTGTCTCGTTTCTTGTAAAGATAAAAACCAAACCTGTCTGAAAACTGACAGTAAAGTCTGGGACGGTTCATTACAGGGTGAGGACGTGACTTTGAACCGCTCAGACCAAAGTGCCTGTGGATCTCATGTTAATTTTTGTCTGAGATCTAGGAAATGTGTTTGAGAGAGGGAGAAATTATGATAAAGAAAATCTTGCGGTCTGTCCTAGTTTAAAACAGGAAGGAAGCATGAGACATAACATGAGATGACGTTACTGACTAAGTGCCTTTTCTTAAGTCTTTCAAACACATCAAATGATTCTAAAAACCCCCTTGGTTTCACGTTTCACACCTACAGTTTCACTGACTACGTAGTTTTAATGGTTGTCAAAACAAACAAGAAAACTTGTGCAAACATATGAACATTTTCAGTATTCAGTTCACGGCGGCTTCACTGACCCCGCCTGCGATACGAGCGCCGTCCCCAGCACCTCCAATCACACAGATCAGAGAGGTGATGATGTAAAGGACAGCCCCAATACCAGCACGGAAAAGATCCTGCACAAAAGAAGGAAGCAGAAGATGAGGCATTGTGTAACTATGCACATGTTGTATCAGTGTGTGTGTGTGTGTGTGCTTGTTGTAAGATCTGGTGTTAAGACACACAGAGGACTTACACTCCAAACCCAGTTGACTACTTGGATCTGCTTGTCCAAATCCATCATGAAAATGCCGAAGAAGACCATGGCGAAGATCATCTGGCAGATGGCCACAGCGGAGTAGCCTCCATACAGAGATGCAGCATAGCAGATGATGATAATGAAACTGATTAACTAAGAGTGATGGAGGTGAAAGGGGGGGGGGGGAGAAACAGACAGACAAGATGATGATTATTATGCTAAAACTGTAATAATTTCACAGAATACTTCAGGGATGTGCCAGAAAACTACCAGATGTTCCCTTAATTTCTCTCCTGTGTCAGACACTGCAGATCAGGTTGGAATGACTTCATAAAACAGCACACAGATAAGCTGCGAGTGACCCGACAGAAGACTTGTTATTTCAGTGCTCAGCAACAGAAAAAGATCTGTGTCCACAGACAGTACATCACTCCAACAAAGCCATCATTGTGTCATTTAATCCAGTCACTTCACAATTCTGCATCCACAGAATAAAAACAAATTTGCCGTGAAAACACATTTTTTAAGATGAAACACCGTTAGGGTGGGACAACAGGATGGGTTTCAGTGCGTGCTGTCAAATAAAAAAAATCTGTCCATCACATGCTCTTCTTTTGTTAGATTTACAGCATGTGTTTGAATCAACAACATCATGTTTTTCTATATGAGGAAAAAAAAAATCAGCGTGCATTCTTGTCAATCCATTCCACTGAAACGCTGCCAATGTGCAGAAATCATTAACTTATGCAGCCCACAGCCGGTTTGAGCCTTTTTGTTTCAATACCACTATTGTTGCTACTGTCAAACTGCGAGGGTGGACGCACTCACACAACATATGACAGCTGTGAAGGAGTGGAAACTTCAAACAGTTTCAAGTCCATAAGCCTTTTTTAAGCCTGGCAATTGAATTTCTTGCTGACTTTTTCGACAACAAAGATTTATATTTTTTTTACTCTTCCATGCACATTTGCATATTTGTAAATTTAAAATTTTAATATGCTGGAAAATTTGTACACCCACCTACACACTGAGTCAAAATACACCGTCAAGAATTTCCCTCAGCTCAAGATGAGATCATAAACCTTTGATTTTTGTCTCTTAACAACAATCTGATAACCGCTAAAACATTCAAAACTAAGCAACGTAAAACAAAGTCAACAGATGTTGTTGTAACCATTTAAATTGTGTCACATTTATTTGAAAAATGACATATTTAACTGTAACTACTTAAATTCCAATTACACTTTAACATAACAACACTGACATTACATATATTAACCTTTTCTAACTCTTATTTTTATTCTTTTTACCCTAAATTTCACTTACAGACAGTATAAATCGTGGACGGAGCTTTGGGATATGAAAAGTGAAGTTAATGCATTAAGTAACCTAAACTTCACTGCTTCAAATAAAAGTCTGATTATATTAAAGCTCATGAGAAAATGACTCTCTCATTTGTTTATTACCTCAGTAAACAGTGTCTGTTTACTAGTTTCAAATCTCTTTTAATGCAGCATGATGTTAATTTTGTAAATTGTGGTCCAAGAATATCTTAAAAAGCGTGGCTACCTTGTGATTGAAAAATTGCCACCATGGCAACCTCGATTAGGATTAAGGCGTTGCAAAAGCGTATCCATCGCAGCTCCACCCTCTCAACCCAATGTGATCATTTCTTGCTTCAAAAACCAAGCTGGTGATGGCCGTCATGCCGTACTTGGGGTTTTAAAACTCTAGTCCACAAATTTAGTGGTAAAGATAAGACGGTTCTGTCCACATCTTTGTATACTGTCAATAATTTCACTACACATACATGTATGTTATTAGCATATGACATCTTTTATATATTAAATTTTTAATAAAAAAATAAAATTGCAGCTAGAATGAAACTGTAAGCTCTGAAATCTGGTTTTCTACAACATTTATCAGCACTGCTTTTTTTGTGAAAGTTAAAAACAGGAAACCTTTCATGAGTGCTAAATAAACCTGGCTCTGACTCGGATGTGTACTTAAAAAAAGCACGTCTTGCACATTGCAATGTTTTATTCTCAGACACAGACAGCTCCGCGGCGAGTGTCAAATCACTTCAGTCTATATGATACACACATGAAGTAAGTGACTCGACACCAGCCCCACATCTGTCACTACTGTTTCCCCCCTCCCTCCACCCGCCACTGTTAGGCAAACGCGCAGCCAAACCATCCAGCCGGCAGAATGCATCAGTAGTTCATGTGTTCTCGAGACTGGCACAGGCTGCCTCTGTAGAGTAGAGTAGCGGCCGAGGCCAAGGTCCTACACAAAGGAGACTCTATTCAGGCCGGAGCCGGCTGTTCTGAGGCCAGCGGCAACTGAGGAGGCCGTGACACAGAGAAACACCCACTGCACAAGAAGCCCCTCAGAACAAGAAAGGCTGTGAGATGTTGACACCTTTATGTTTTCCACACAGCGGCGGATCTGTTTGCACGGGTCAGCTTTTAAGATCCCAGCTAGGATCCATTCACATCAGTATAATGGGCTGCTCTTTTACACAGACTGGAGGGAAATTGTCGTGAACTCTCGGCTAATTATAGTCAGCAGCAACATGAGAGCCAAGAGCTCGTCCGCGGTGCAGAGACACACCAAACAGCAACAGTTGCTAGGGGAGTCCCTTACGTTTTGGGGCGGTTTAAGCACTTGCTGTGGCTCACTGAATTGTATCCCATGTGTGTTCATAGGAAAATGGAAAGTTAAGTTTCATTCAAGCGGTCTTCTTACTCATCCTTCAGTCCTTTTCACTGCTTTATTTATTTATTCTCCGTTCTATTTTCCTTCCGCCTTTTCTAACCTGAAGAATGTTTGCCTGTCATAAGACATTGCAACCACCTCGCATTCAAATATTAAAGGCAGGGTGAAAGATCTGCTCGGTGCGTGACTCATCCTCACTTATCACTACCGGCTTAACTGTTCCACATGACAAATAGAAATGTGCAGTACATGGGTGTGTCTGTGAGCTGCAGGTTGTTCTGCAACTTCAAGTATGGTCATGCATCTGACATTTAAAATTAAACACACAAAACATAATTCTTATACGTGTAATTTGGCAAGATGTAGGAGTTTTTTTGCTTTCCAAGGCTGCTGATGGTGATTAAAGTCTGGTTAAGGAGGGGACATTTGTTTCTTTAAACTTCTGGTTTATCAGCTGGAAGATTTGAACCTCAGCAATCCTTGCTGTTTGGGTTAGATACCCAATTTCCACATTAGATTGGACATAATGAGCAGTAATAACATTTGCCTTAATGTGTCACTCCCACAGCCTTCTTCCTGCACTGTGAACTATTTCAAACATCCACCATCAGATTACTTTCTTGGGAGATCACCAGGCCTAAGTAAGGACATAAGTGACGGAGGAAACAACAAACTACTGAGTGATATCCTGCAAAGCACAAAGCTACTCTCAAGCTGCACACCAGAGATGTGTGTTGAGCACTTCACGCATTCTTTGTTCCCAGGACTGGGCTTCACACACAGGCTGGAGTTTCCATTACCCCTGAACGGAGAGAAAACTTAACAGTGGGTGGACCACTGACCACCAACATCTGAGGGCCAGCTTCATAATGAGCTCATTGAGTTATGAGACCAGAACCTTTCTTTCTTTTCTTTTTTTTTTTTAAATCAGGGATGAAAAGTATTTCGGAAACATTTTCAGCACTTAAGCTACTGTGGGACATAATCCATTGTGTCTGCCAGATAAGACGCTGATGGAAACTTTTCAAAATGCAGAACTTGTGTGTGTAAAGAGCAGAGCAGTCGACTGTACAAATGCAAACAGGGGCGATCATGTGCACAGATTGGTCAAGCACATCATCTTCTCAGACAGGAAGTGGTGGTATTCTTACAGGAAGTGGGACACTTACAATCACACACCGTATTCATTCATTATCTAATTTTAGTGCTGCTCTTTTGTTTCTATATCCGCTTGTATGTTGTAGGTGTTAATATGCCCGTAACTACAGTCACGGATGCAAAAAACCCCTTTCCCCCTCTTCATGCTGCTATAAACGTGATATACTTAACACTTTCTCTTTTGCTCCTCTACCTCGCCTACAAATAGTCTGCAGCCTGGGTTGACAGGGTGAAAAGGAGAAGCCTGGTCGGCCACTTGGTCAAGTTAACCCATGTGACCTTTCATCTGCTGTTAACGCTCAACATTTGGCTCTTTGGTGCCAAATGAGACAACAGTGGAGCATAAAGTGACAGGTGTAAACCCCTTAACCTTTGTTCATGATCCCTGAACCCTACAGACCACATGCCTCTCATTCTCTAAATACACTGAATTACACATTGGAAAAGTGACACAAAACGGGTTACAGAAAGAAAACAGAAAGAAAACAGAAAGCATTGGTGATAGGAATGAAAATAATAATAATGGCAGGGCTTGTTACATTAATGCATTTGACTGGAAATGACTCTAACTCACTATCAGTGAGAAAATCCATAACAATCACGTAAGCTACATTAACCCACTTTACTTCCTATGAAATATTGATAAACCGCATCAGGCTGCTCATTTTACAAACACACTTTACACAGGAGCACATTAATAAAAACAGTTTTTTAAGCAATTTAAAAACACACAAGCACAAGTTAAAAGTTAACGTCATATGTTAGCATGTTGGCCGGTAAACTTACTATTTCTGCTGCCAGGATAAAGCCCTTGGGAGTCCGCACGTAACTTTTCAGCCTCTCCAGGCAGTTAGCACCGGACGCGGTCGTGTCAGCCATTCTGTAATAACTAACTTATTGTACCGACAGTATGCCGTTATTAGAGCCTTATCTGCAGCCACCGACGAACTTTGAATAAACAAACTAGTCTTGGTCCTGATAATTTGTATAGTTGAACAGTCTCACAGTTGACCGCTGCTCCGCTTTAAGCTAGCTAGAAGTTTTTTTTCTTTCTACCAGTTTTTCCACAGTCCGATGAATCAGCGTCTCCGATGAAAAGTCTCGCTGAAACGCAACCTGGCGGGGCTCCGTCACGACCACAGCAGCTTTCGCTGAAATTCCGCTTTCGGGAGGGAGGGAGGGAGGAGCAGAGGAGCTGAGGAGCGGAGGAGCCGTCAGCGGGGCGTTGGCTTTTACTTTTCTCAAGAGGAGCCGATGAGCTGCCGCCCGCTGGGACTGTGGCACCGCCGAGCCGCTGTCATGCTGCCTTCAGGTGCTCCTCGGAAACGCCATGCAAAAACCTGTTGCAAATGAGATTCTCGGTTACCGTCAAATTACCTCACACTGGAAATGATTGACTTACAGCAAAAACTTACCCAGCGAGTTAGAAAAACAAGATCAAACTAGTTTATAAATAAATGACTAATGACGATGTGCACGTGACACGCACTTATGACAAGATAGGCTTCAACAAAATGACAACAAAAGAAAAAGGAGCCACTCGATTGAGTTTACTGCAAAAACTGTCCACTTATTCACAGATAACGTTATAAAAACAAAAAAACTACTGTACTGTTAAAGTGCAGGGAGTGTCAGCTTGTACTTAAAAGAGGAACCAGTAAAAAAAACAAGTCTTTCTTTTTCTTTTACGGCCTAAAGTTGCAGCGTCACTGTTTAATTTGGCAAAAAAATTTGCAAAAAAAGGAAACTACTTGAACTGATATTAAAGTGTGAGTCTAGCTGAGCCACCAACAAGCGACTACAAAAAACAGTAAAACAGTTACTTTTTCTTCGTTATGCATTATCCTAAAACGATCTCTTCCGCAGTGTTGAATTATTAAGTAAGTTCACTCATTTACTTTTCTGCATGTCATCTCTGTTTAAATCATGTTCCGGTAAACACAACATAACACTGACAGGGTTCACTCTACGTGAGTACTTGTGTTTTTGATAGTGTGATTTGATTTTAGTGCAGCTTTTAAGGGCAATTACAAGAGTCTTACCCGTTTAAAAGTGTTGCTGCTTTTAGTACTTCATACACATTAAAAAAATTGATAACATTCAACATTATTTCACATCTATTCGATCAATAATGCTTGAATTTCCAACAGTTGTTGAAGGGGTCATACTCTTATTGGTGGATGATTGTTTTAACTGGATTTACAGGCCAGCTGGGGTTGTATTTAGTATTTAGTGTAAACCACAGCTGGCGATGGTAAATAGCTGGCATGGCATAAAGGTCATTTACTTAAAAAAACAAACAAAAAACGTTTTGATTCGAAACTTATTTATTTTAACAGGAAACCGGAAATTTGATAGGCAGAGCCTTCTTTTTTATATCATGAAGATCTTATTTGCTTTGGCAACAGTCATGGACTGAACTGATAAGCATGCTGATATCACAGGGCTTGATCTTTGTATGCAAAGGTCAAAGTAAGCCAGGATTAAATGTACAAGGTATGGTAATAAATAATTTATAATACATTTTGGTTTTAAAGTCAATGAAGCAAACCAGTCTACAGACTACTTTGGTTGCATTTTACGATTTGATTTGATTGTGCTTTACCCACAAAAGAAAACAAATTAGAGGTAAAACTTAGTTTTGGACCACCAGTCTTTGCATTGCTTGTTGTAGTAGTAATATAATATGCCTCTTGGCCTTTCAGATAAATAAATAAACTTTCAGATTTAGCAAAAAGAGGGAGAGTAACTTTGGAAATCACAAACAAGTCCAACTTACCTGCACACAGACACAAAAAACAACACAAACTGTGCCTTTTTTCAAATTGATCTCATGTTTTAATGCTGTCTCTGTTTGCTGTTACCTTGTAGTTTTTATCCAGACTGTAGGGGGCGCTGGTTGGCTGGTTTGCTGTGCACTTGCATGCAGGTAGGTATTGCACTGCATAGGCTTGTTGGTTTGCAGTGATTATGTGTTTGTGTGCAGGTGCATGAATAAAGGAGACCACATGGTGACAGATGAGGGATAGTTGCTTGCCCCTCACAGTCAGTCTTTTATTTTATCACATCTTATTTATATTTTCTTATATTCTTTAGTAATTGTCTGTTTTTTTTCATCTTTTTTACATCATTCTTGCCCAGAGCCAGCATGACATTTGAGGATCAAATCCGTCTCACTTGTCCATCTCCCTTTTTTTTAAAATCCAACTTATCTATATATAAACTGACTTCTTTGTAATTGATATTTGTTAAATAAATAATTTCAAATTTGAACTTGAAGCCACAACACACAACTATTTTCTATGTATTTATCTGTTTGTGTACCTGCACTTTTGAAGTCAGTATTAGGGGAAATCCAGGTTAAGGTTTAAAGCGCCTTATCCACCTATTGTGCAGGTCACATTCATATAATTCTGTATTTGTCTCTCCATCTTCATACTGCTCAGCCTTTTCAGCATACTGCTCATTACCAAACACTAGCAGACAGAAATCTCACCTGATCTGGCAAACTGGACTGGATTTGTCTGGCTGACTAAGGATGTAAGTACGATAATTTTTCCTTTCTCTTCTTTTTTAAACGGCCTCTTTTTTTTTTGGACTACCTTGATTGTGTTCTTTTTCCTTATTTTTTTTGAGAAAGAGACAAAGAGAAAACCTCACTGTGGAATTTTCAGTTTGATTTGCCTTGGTTAGAAGAATTTTGTGTTGAGATTGAGGGATTTTAAGGTATTTTTGCATCGATACTTTAACTATCTGGAGTTTAAGGCGTCAGATCCAACGCCCAAAATACACAATTAACAAAACATGAAATAGATTTGATTGCTTTTGAGCAGAAACTTACTTTTTTTCTTGGTGCTAAAAGCTGTGCCGTTCCAAGTAGCTGCAGTGCGATCATATCTCTTTCAGATGTTTTTTTAAAGTCTCCTGAAACTTCGGTGTCTTTTTGAAGACTTCATAACAGTAATCCATCATGATGAATCCAAAACCGAAGGTCTTCTGTAATTTTTTTTTATTTTCCATGTCAAAAACAGTCAGCACTGCAATGAATACCAATAAAGCTGTCTTCCCTGCAAAAATACAATAAACTTAGAGTTACCTGTGCTTATTTGGGTTTTACTCTAAATCATGTGCCTAGTGTGCATGGATCATTCCTATGGATGCAGTCCTTATTTCATTTTTACACATTATCTCCTTTCAACAAGGAATTTGTATGGAATTATGTT
>JAPZDV010000002.1:21612847-21626335 GCA_029814665.1 Acanthurus lineatus | reverse complement strand
CCCCCCCCCCCCCCCCCCCCCCCCCCCCCCCCCCCCCCCCCCCCCCCCCCCCCCCCCCCCCCCCGTCCTCCTCTATGTTGGCCCTACTGCGGCTATATCGAAAAAACACACACACACACACACACAAACACAGAGGGGGCCTTTGGAAATGAATCAGATTTCTTATCTTTGAAACAGCGGGCTAATTGAGACGTGAGCGGTCTAAATCAATTAGCTGAATCCCCGGAGATAACAGGCCACGTACTCTCGCCTCCGTCGCTTATATGTCATTGCTGCAGCAATTTCTGGACATCCTACACATTCCTGGGCTGTCAGCGGGCCGCTCCATCATAACGACTGCAGCATCACGGATGAAAAATAAAAATGTCCAATTACATCTCGCTCTGTCGGGCCTTTACACCGCTGCAATTTTTTTTTTTTAAGATAAATGCATGATTTACAATTTCGACCCCAATGCATCGAAAGCAATTGCATTGGGACCCTCAGGTTGACGGATCTGTGAGGGAAAATTATATTTATATTTGAGCGCACGACGAAGAAAATAAGCCTTTTTAATTGAACATCAGCCACCGAGCGAAACATTAATGAAATAGGTGATTTTCCCCCCTCAAAGCCTTACCTGGTTTACGACATCCATCTTGGCCGCGTACTCGCTGATAAGAGGATCAGAGGGGCGGAGGGAGGGAGGCGTCTCATCCGGAACAGCCCAGGGGAGGAAGACGCCCAGGAGGAAGAGCCGGACTGCGTCACGGGCTAGGCGAGGACGTGTGAGGCGTGGTGACGTCAGATGAATCACTGGACGTGTGGAGTAGAGACGAGCCGAGCCGTCTGGCCAATCACAGCGCAGCTTTATTCTAAGGGAGCTGAGAGCAGCCCCGGGGGTTATAATGCGGGGAGGAGCGCGTGGAGTGCGTTCACGCTTTAGTAGACAGGAGGAATAAAAAGGTCGGTGGTCTGTCAGTGAACTGCTGCTCATTAACCGGCTGCATTTCTTGGTGGATGTATTTTTCCTTTTAGCAGATGTTATGGACAAACTTTATTTAGCGCGTATCACGTTGGGGGGAAGTTCAGAGAAGGTTCAGGTTTTTCCATCCATGCAAATAATTTAAGGGACAAATTTAGAGAATTTGATACTAAAATACAATCACGGGCCACTTTTTTGCATTTGCAATTTTTTTTTCTGTAAAAGAGGAAACGAAACCCAGATGTTGTCCATCTGCGTGTCCATTAATGACTGATTATGTAATTCATTTTTTTTGTATTTGTGCCGTGGTTTTCAACAGCCCTTCACACACTCACACACACACACACACACTCACACACACACACTCACACACACACATTTACCAAAGACCTTTCAGCTGCAGTGTAGTGAGTAAACTGTTTGGAATAGTAAGTTATTACTACATAAGAATAAAGAAAACTACAAACAGCAAGAAAAGAAAACATGTTTTTGTGAAATCAAATGCTTTATTAATAGACACAAAACAAAAATATAACAACTTTTCTATGAGTATGGATGTTTAAAATGAGAGGATATTAAATATTCAGCATATTTAAATATTTCTCTATAATATAGTGAGTGCTGTTCAATACTCACAAATCATTAGTTTTAACTCATTATTAAGTGTAAATATTTTTTATTGATCTATTGATTCATTTTTATTTATATTAATATTATTTTCCAGTTTATTATCTGCAACTGCAAATGAACATAAAGGTGTAGAAAGTGACAACAATTCAATTACAGTAAAAAATGAGAATACGATGCAAAAACGAGTCCTTTGTCGTTAAAACGCTAAGAGCCGCGGTTTCCTGTCGCATGCAGCAGGTTCTTCTGCAAAACTCTCCGTGACTTGTTGAGTCCTGCCGCAGACTGACATGTGCTCTTAAAATCAGTGTTTGTGTGTGATTATGTGTGTGTATATGTGTGTGTGTGTGTTTTGGCATTCATAAATAAAATCATATCTTACCCAACACAACAGTAAGAAGACAAAATCAATATCACACATGTGTCAGATCGTTCGAACACACACGCTGTCCAGTTCACTTTTTCTTTTTTTCTCTCCAGATACAAACACACACCTTAAAGGAAACTTCACATCTCTCTTCTCCACACAGCTGCTTCACTTTTGCTGATCTCAGTAAGAAATCACACAGTTCATTTCGTCGGCCAGCTCGTCCTCGAAGCGGGAGATGGACTGACTCGCTCCGCGTGCTATGAGGTCGGTGGCGGCGCTCTCCATCTCGTCCAGGCTCATGCGACACGCTTCAGCGATCTCACGCTTGGCAAAGTTCACAAACTTCGGGTCCCTGGCGTAGATGCCGAGGCCCTCTGAGATCAGGATCTGACACGAGCAAGAAACAAGGATGTAAAAGAGGGATTATGCTTTAAGCCACTCATTCTCTGTGTCCGACAAGCAAAAAACACAACAAGCATGTCTGATTTATTATTATTGTACCGAATGCACAGAGGATTTTATCAGCTGAGAGACTCACTCAGTCAGATTGAAATGCCCTTTGGTCACGAGTCATTTGTTTCATCACAATGTAAACAGTAGCACCAAATAGAGGAGGTTTTAAAGCTCACTTAGGAGGATGAGAACATTTTCTCTCAGTGGTGGATCGATACATGAGTGTCACATTATATAAACCTATAAAGGCATGAAAAATATACTAAATCTACAGGTTATATACAAGTTTTAGTTGCTGTAGTAAGTCCTCTTGTTTATACCAGCAGGCAAAACTTTACTTAAACACACAATATGTGTGTGTTTCTCTGTTAAAATAATGAAAACAAGACATAATTTGATGACATCATGGAGTAATATGGGATCATAGCATTTTTTTATTTAACTGTTAATCAGCCGTCACTGCAAATGAAAATCTATCCCGCTGACTCAGGCAGAAACGCTCTCAGACGAGGAAATGGATTAAAGTTTATGTCACTAAAAATAGAGCAGATGCTTAGAAGCTGTGCATGCTGGTGGCTGCAAAAGGTTTCTCACTTACAGATTTAACCTGCTGAATTATTATTATTGTTATTACTCACCGACTCGACCAGGCTGTCCGCGCTGCCTTTGTCTAAGAAGCCCTGGCTGGCTGGTGGCATCCTCATGCTGGTGAAGGTCTTGGTCTGACCGGGGTACCAGCCAGGACGGCTCCCCGCGGGGAGGCTGGCAGAGCCGTCGCTCCACAGCGGCTGGCTGTTGCCGGTAGCTTCGTCCACCAGGATCATGGGGGTGTAGATGAGTTTGCCCCTGCGCGCCGAGGGGTTGATTATTCCTGGAATAGGAGTGGCGCCAGCTGCTGCCGTGTTCCCCCAGGACGCGGACGACATGGAGGACACGCTGCTGGGCCGGGAGTCCAGGCTGTGCTGGGTCTGACACAAGGGAGCACAAACAGGAGGAGACCGGTGAAAAAACAGGAGACAAACTCAGTGTGTGAGCACTAACATTATTAAAGCACGTGTGTTAATGCTTGGTTTTACCTGCAGACGGGACCTGGACGGGGACGTGTTCCCGCGGTAGGTTCCTGAGACGGGGAGATGGTTGTCCACGCTGCTCTGTGGCTGCAGACACTGGAAGTTGAAGGCCGGCTTACGACCTGAAACAATAAAGAAGGAGGTGTTAGGAAGCAAGCTGGGATGGATGTGAAGGCATGAAAGAATTAACATGACCTGATCAGCCCACTAGGGGGCCTCAGGACAACAATGAGCCATTGATCTCTGAGTAAATATTTGGTTTGAGAGAGTAAATGCATTAAGTAAGAGCGGAGATGGCCGCATGCGTCTGTTTAAATATGCAAAGAGGGGGTGTTTAAGCTAAATTGATCATATTTTAAGTAAATAGTCCTCTTTATTGGTGCTTATAAGAAGCACAAACAGGCAGTAAATCAAAGTACCACAAACCAACTCAACCACAAATAAAAGTCTGAACAGTTTTAACTGGTTGATTGTCCAGCTGTGACACTGGTAGTTAAAGTCTATGGCTATTATCCCATGCACACATATGATTTGCATTTATTGCATTGGAGCCAGAATAACTTGTTGCTTTTTAGAAAACATCATTTTGGAAAAACACTGTAACACACCAGTGTATGCATCCAGATCAGATACTGGCACACAGGGTCCCAACTAATGATTGTCTTTATTATTCTTTTACAAATTAATCGTTTGATCAATTACACAGTCCAAAGCACAAAGACATTTAATTTACTATAATATCAGACAAAAGATGGCAGCAAATCCTCATATTTAAGAGGCTGGAACCAGGAAAAGCTGGTCCATTTGATTCACAGATTATTTTGTAGTCGCAGATTCAACAGCAGCATTTCTGATGGCATCTTAGTCATTAAAATAATATAACTCTATAAACTTCACACTGCACTTATCTGTTCAATATGCAGATTCAATTTATTAACTTTGTCCCCTGAGAAAAACTGAGAAAAAAAGAAAATCAAGAAAAACTCAAATGTCTCACCTCTGGGTATAGCAGGAAGTAGTCGTCTCCTGACAAACTGCGCACTGCTGGTCTCATTTCCATTATAGCCGTTGTTTTCGATGCACGTGCTGCCATTACCGTTGGCGCTGATGACGCTGCTGTTTTCGTTGTAGCCGTTGTATCCGTTCCCATTGTACCCGTTGGTGGCGTAGGGCGTGGGGCTCGTGGCCACACTCCCTCCGTTCATGTTGGCGTCATTATAACCGTTGGTAACGAAGCCGTTGGCATCATGAGCGTCGTAAGGTATCTCTCCAATGCTGCTCGCTCTCTCCAGACTCTGTCCGTTATAGCCGGTCTCAGTCGGTACAGGAGAAACAGCTTCTGGGTAAACGTACCTGTAGGATCCAAACAACAGGTTTTAGCATGATTCAAGATCTTTAAAGGAATATTAACTTTTTCTTTTTCTGCCCTGATCAGATTGAAGTATGGATATCATTTACATGTCTGCTAAATATGAATCTGTGGGCAGGAAATGGTTACTTTTGCATACAGACTGATAGAAAAGGGAAACAGCTTGTCTGACTCTGTTTGATGGTAAATAAGAAAAAAAATCCACCTACTAACAACTGTGAAGATCACAGATTATCCCTTTTATTATTAAATGTATAACATGTATTCTGTATCTCTTTCCTTACTCCTCGGCTTCTTACCTGTCCACTGATGCGAGGCTTGCAGCATCCCCCTCACTGTTATACACCTGCTCAGTTGCTGCAGGTGTAGCCGCCACACCTGGTTCATTTCCTACAACCTCTCCTACTATTATCTCTGGGGGAGGTGGAGGCAGCTCACTGATGGAGTCCATCCTGAGCAAGAGAGAGCAGACAACTCGTTATGATTTTACAGCAACAAAGTGTGAGTTTACATATAATTTCTGTCTTTCTGTAAAATCAGAGAAACTCGCCTGATGGGCAGCGGCTCGGACCTCACTGGCTGCTCCATCACCACGCTGATGCCTGCCAGCTCTGATCCTGGTCTCTGGTGCTCCTGCAGGCCCATCACCTGCTCTGTGATTACGCCCCCATTGGTCGCCTTGGGTCCAGGTTCGATCATCACAGTTATCTGCTCCACCAGCATGTCGATGGGCGGCAACGGCGTGGTGGCGGGCGTGGTGGTCACCGAGGTCCCGGCCTCGCTGTCGAATATCTCATCACCCGTCATCTCCCCCTCTGCACCCTCCTCTTCTTCCAGGTCACAGGCCATCGCCAGACGCATCTCTGGAGCCAGGTCCTGCAGCGTCCGCAGCCCTTGCTGAAAACACACAAATGTTCTTATAAACATTATGTTCTTCTTTACTCAAAAAAGTATTTTTCTCATTGCTACTTCATTTGTATGTTTCATTTCTTCTCTGCAGAATGCTGCACTGTAGGTGTGGAGTTTGTCTTTTGTCTGTTTTCATCTGCTGTTGGGGGAAAAGTTTCTCTGTGCTGAGAAAAATTCAAAGTGTGTTATTAATGATGCTAGATGTCACTCAACAAAACAACAACGAAAGAGGTAGTTTGATGTTGTTCTGAGGCAGCATGGGATCATGGGAGTTGTTGTTGTCTGAGGGAGCAAAACAAACAGCTGTAAACAAGACAGAGGCTTCCTTCCTCACTCTCTGATGTGTCATCCTGAGTTTCCTGAGTTTTCCAGGAAGTTTTAGCAATTTGAGGAGATTAAAAGGGGATATGATGAAAATGACAGGTGACTAAATGTAATGTAAATGCACTATTACCTCGAATAAAGTTATAGATTTCTTCTGTGTTTAAATATTGTTGGAAACATTTGAAATAACAAACTAAATGTATGACAAAGGCCTACAAACCATGTATTTTACAGAAGCAGGAATTTCAAAGGAGGAGACAAAGTAGAATTGTAACAAGATAATCAAACTTATTTGTAGAAAAGCCACATAGAAACCAGTCCTTATTATCTAAAGCTGAGAACATATGTTATAAAAACTGTCTTTAAAGTGAAATCACGATGTACTTCACCTGCAGAGAAGCCGCCTTGTCCTTCCTCTTGGATTTCCTCTCTCTCTCTTTTCTCTTGCGGAACTTTTTGAAATAGTCCTGAATCAAGAAGCTGGCGTAAAACTTCCCACAAGTCACCTCATCCCCTGAGAGGGAAAAAACAGGAAGTGTGAGGAGCGTGAGGAACTGACGGATGATGAGAGTTTGTTGTGTGTCTTAAAATGTTTTTGCGTTCAGGGATTCCTTATATTTTTAGAAAAATAACTATTTTCCAGTGTAGGTCTTGTATTTACTGCCTGTAATGGACATAATTAAAGCTTGTATTTGCAGTGATTTCTGCTTTCATGACGTTTTATCATGACTGGCCGCTGTGTAAGTCTCCAGTTTACCTCTAGGGGGAGGAATGACTTCATCAATGAGCTTGGGCTTGGTGCGCTTCCACAGCTTCTTAATGATAATCTTCAGCTCCTCGTTCTGCTGGTCGATGGGGCCTAAAGGGAGACAAAGGTTACAAATCCTTTAAGAGAAGCCGCATCCTGAAAACACTGAGGGAAATCTCTCTTGTGTCCCTGTATGAGGTCAAACCTTCAGTCTTGATCTTCAGTGAGGTCCTGACGAGAGCAAACAGAGTAGCATTGAAGGTGACCGTCCCATCTGCGTGCAGCGGGACGTTCATGGCCACCAGTCTCTGAATGGACAAGAGGATGAGGAAGAAGGAGTGAGATTTATCCATGTTCTCGTGTTTCCAGCATAAAATGTGCTGCTCTGAATTTGCGTTGACTTACTTTGCAAGCAACACGATGAGGACACAGTTTTCCAAAACCAAGAGGTGGCTGAATCCTGCGCAGCATTGTGACGACATCGATGTGCTTTATTCGACCGCTGGGAGAGGAAGAAGAAGAGCAAATAAACAGACATTTACTGAGGGACTAGATTAAATAGGAAATAAACATAGTAAGGAGTCAAAGAGAAATAAGTCTTACGTGGCCTCTGGATCGTAGTCAGACCAAACTCTCTTAAACTCGTCCAGGTGGTGAGTGCCGAGCACCGTCCAGTCACGAGTCAGGTACTCAAAGTTGTCCATGATGACGGCAATGAACAAGTTAATAATCTTAAAAGAGAAGACAGAAACATAATATCACACACTGAGACTGACATGTCACTTAAAAAAAGAAGTGTAATAATTACAAAGTGTGAAGTCTTTTTCAAACTACTAAAAATAATGAAAGCATTACTGTTGTTGGAAATGGGCAAGATAACTTTTTCATGTTATAGTCACATGCTTTTAAATACATGTGATTATCAAAGCAGTCTGTCATTATGACATGTGTGCCTCTACAGCTTGTCCAGTTCTGCAAATTCAGCAGAAACACAGCAGGACAAAAGGGATCTGGTTTTATTTTAGCAGGGCGGGGGGGTCCCAGCTGGGCTCCTGCTAAAGGTCAAAGACCACACACAGACTGATGCATGTCAGCTGTTCACCAGAGAAGAAACCATAGAAGGAATGAAGAAGACACACAAACATGAACCTGGTTTTAAATCTGGCATCGAGGAGCGGGAAAGAAGCTAAAAATGGTTTAAATAAGGAGGTTAGTCTCAGATTTAGTTTTTTAAAATGAATATTTTAAGACATGAAATGCATCAATGGCCTTGGTTTTATTGCAGAGGACAGAGGGGCTTTTCAAAATGAGGAAATCATGATGTTGCATGAGCTTGGATTTTTTGCCTTTTATGCATTTTTAGTCTTTAAGTTTAGATGATGTGATTTCAGTGGCAGAACTCAAATAGTTTGAGACTTTCAGTAAATTTAAGATTCTCAGCATAATAAAGTACTGTGATCTATTCAAACTGCAACTTCTGAGGCAGAAAACTGAAGCCAATGGGGAGGGGGAGTGCCAAAGACTGCAATTCCTCAATTGGCCACTTGAGGCTGTCTTCACAAGCAAATGAATCCCCTTAAACCCCCCATGTTAAATGCCCTTTACAACAGATGTAAACATATTTCCAGCCTGCTACAAGAAATGGTTTTGGTCTCTATCATTAATTCACAAGTTCATAACAATTACATTTATTACAAAACAAATTAAGGCTTAATATTTATGCATAATTAAGGGCACGGATGTTTTGAGTGACAGCTAGTTGCTAGCTGTCTGCTAGGTGTTAACTCAGCTAAGTTTTATTTGGATCTTTAACTCAGCTATACTTCTGATTAGACCCTGTTCTCCTCTCACACATTCGTTTAAAGTTACCTTCATATAAGCTGTTTGATGTCTTAAAATAGCACCAAGGTGACAGAAATGTTACCAAAATATTTGTGCCCTTTGGATTTTTTCAGTGTGGATTAAAAAAATCTACGGATTGTAGGAGCTGGGAGTCGGAGAAGTCAGGGTTAGCTTTTTAAAACTTTCACTGCTCGAACATATTCTCTATTTTCATCTGACTTTGACCTGACAGCCTGTAAAACACAAGTCTCAATTAATCGTACCTAAATTTAATTTGGAGTCAGGAGGCTGTTTTAGGTTCTATCAAAGAGAGGAAAGTACTTTACTACAAATTAGCTGAGGACTAAGTAGGAAGGATCCCTAATCCTCCTCCTCCTCCTCCTCCTCCTCACCAGGTAAGCACAGAGCATGAAGAAGCTGATGAAGTAGATGTAGGACAAGTTGCTACCGCAGGTGAACTCTTCCCCAGGCTCAGTGTCAGATTCTGGGTCACAGCGTCTGCCAGGCAGAGCTGCCAACATGATCTCCTGCCACTGCTCTCCGGTGGCACACCTGCGAGCACACACACACACACACACACACACACACACACAGGAGAGGCAGCGTTTCCATTTGACCTTTACTTATAAGCTCCTTTAAAGCTTGTTTGAAACGAGGGGAACGAAAGCATTTAGCGGAAAGATGAATTATCTTTTTTGGCGTGACTTAAACTCGGCAGCAAATAGAAATGCAGTGATATCAAATCTGCTTTAAAAACGTTAAAACGCACGATGCATTTGTGTCTTTTTGAGTGAAATCGCTCACCTGAAGAGCACCAACACAGCCATGAAGAAAGTCTGGAAGTTGCAGTTTCTGTTGATATGTGTGTTGTCATCAATGGCCACTTTTCCAAATGTCTGAAAAGAGAAAAAACAGAGAACTTTTGTTAAAATCAAGTTTTAGCTTCGAACACAAACATTTTTCAGTGTTTCTTTTGGTAGATCACGGTCAAAATAAACATAGCAAGAGAAAAGAAAAGGAGACCAGCACAGCAAGGCTAGAATCATAACAAAACAAAACAAAAAAGTAGAATACATCTGTTTTAAAATGATAATGAGTTTACAGTTTTTTAAAACAAAGAGTTTGTAATGTGTAAAATATTTACTATGTGCGATTGTTCACAGTATGAAGAATATGTGCAACAAAAGGTTTGTGCAAATGTAACATGAAGTGTCTGTATGGTGGGATGAGAGTTAATAAGAGCTGCAACCATATGAGCAACATGAAAAATAAACACATAAAGTGGGAAGAGACTGCAGTTTTTAATTCAAATAAGGGTTTCCAAGATAACTTTAGCAAGATGGCTTTAAAAAACCCCTGAAAAACAAAAATACTCCAGCAAATGTTAAAAAAACAGCATGCAGTGAAGAGTTCACACTGAAATACATAATGATAGCTTTTATTTTACAATACTACAAATTAAAATACCAATAATAATGTTTTGCTTTAAATATCTTCCTTTCTAGAATTTTCCCACTGATTGGCTGACGGCCCCCTGGTGGCTCCCGCATATTATGAATCTATACAGCTTTGTTTACCTTCTGTTCAATTCAATTCAATTGGTTAATGTTTTGGTTTGGTTAATCATGAAAATTAAATCCTTGTAAAAGTCCTGACCGATGAGAGAGACTCACCTGCATGCCAATCACAGCGTAGATGAAAAAGATCATGGCGATGAGCAGACCGACGTACGGCAAAGCCTGAGCAGGAGAAAGTCAAGAGAACGATGACAAAAACAGCAGTTTCTTTTTTTTTTTTTAGTGACCATGAACGCACCGTGTGATTCACCTCCTCTGAGCTTCACTCACCTGCAGGGACTTGACGAACGTCCAGAGGAGCGTCCGGATGCCTTCTCCTTTGCTGAGCAGCTTCACCAACCTCAAGACTCGGAACAAACGGAAGAACGTGATCGACACTTTTCCACTTTCTCCTTTACCACCACCCTGAGAGAACAAAACAGAAGCAGAAATACATTAAAGAAAAATCTGTGTTACAGTGCTCACACATGTTGTATCTGGAATTATGACTGTAAAAACACAAGATGCATTTGAATTTTTTGGAGTTTTGCGTTCAGCTCTCACCTCACCATGACCGCCTCCTCCCTGATCAGCATCAGACGGAGAAACCAGGAGGGAGGAAAGAGAGAAACAAATGATTAAATGTTCAGAGTATGAAACTCTACATGACTGAAAAACACTAATCTGCTTATCAAATACAGACTTTTTTTTAAGGAAAAATAAAAAGGAAGTCACATTTGAATACACTGATTCTAAAAATACTTGAAGCAGCTCATTAAATAGCCACCATGTTTAAGTTGAACGTGGCCTTAATTTTACAGTAAAGTCTTTAGAAATGTATTTATTGGCTTCAGAGGTGTTTTGTTGTTTTGCTTTACACTCATTACTTAAAAAATATTTCCACCCAATGTGGTGGTAAACTGGAAAAACAGGTTATTAAGCCTTTAAAACAGTATGAACCAATAATTCTGAAATGTTATTTTATGTAATAAATACATTGTTTTTTGTTTAACAGTCAGATTATTTTACATTTGTACACAGCATTAGAGAAAACTGTGCTACAAACATGAGCTTTTAAAATGCTTCCTCTCTTTTTTGTCTATAATCTAAAAGACATGAACAAACTTACACTAAACTCTGAGACGGCGATATCCAACACGCTCCCCACGACGATCAAAGCATCAAATGAGTTCCATGGATCGATGAAATAATGCTGCAAAGGGAAGAAAAAGCAAAGTGTGAACCAAAAAACATACAGACACTGTTGACAGTCATTGTTCAAAAGGTAAACGAGTGAAGCCTCACATGAGCCCGCAGAGCCAGCAACTTGATGATCATCTCGATGGTGAAAACCACAGTGAAGATCATGTTGAGGATGTCCATGATGGAGGTGAAGAGTTTCGACTGCTCGTAGTGCTGAGGGAGGAAAAAAAGACATGAAACTTGTCACTTTGACATCAGAACAGGTTGTTATTTCTGTAAATTAAGTTGTACATTGTGTGAATTGATACCTGAACAGCCAGAGTGAGCGTGTTCCCCAAAATCAGCACAAACATCACGTATTCAAACTGGCTGGAGTTTATAATTTTCCAGAATTTGAGCTGTGATGGATTTTTAGGGATGTAAATCTTAATAGGTTGAGCTTTCAGTGCGTAGTACACACACTGACGCTGGAGAAAACAAGAAGAAATCGAACATTAGTGCCCCTAAAATAACTTTTTTTTAAATTAAAATTAAACATCAAAGTTTTGGAAAAATAACTAACTTGGTTTTTGTTGAGTTCACAGTTTTTGAACTCAGCTTCTCCTTGCTCTCGAAATGTGATGATGACAAAACCCACAAAAATGTTCATCATGAAAAAAGCAATGATGATGATGTAGATGATGAAGAAGATGGAGATTTCCACTCGGTAGTTGTAAATGGGTCCTCGGTTTATGGCGTTGGCGTCCACAGCCTTGTAAAGAAGCCTGTGAACAAAAAAAAACAACAGTTAGGACACATTTCCTGGTCAAACTTTGATTTGAAGAACAAGAAACTCAAAAGATAAAGCTGGTGATTTTCTATTTTTTCAAACAAGTCCAATGAAAGCCAATTATCTCTAATAATCTCTCAAAATCTCTTTGATAAGCCACACTGTTGCATTAAGTGACGTGTTCATTTATCAGGATGAACCTTGACACTCCAGTTCTACATAGTCAGTCGAGCATAAAAATATGTGTTATCTGAAAATAGTGCAGACAAACACACTATTCACTCCTGTTTTATTTATATTCCCCCAAACCTGCAGTGTGCAGCTCTTTCAGTGAATTATAGAGCCATTTTAAAACATTAATCCGTATATTTGTGACCATTTTTTAACAGCAGACTGGGTACAGTTTTGTAAAATATTGAGAGACAAACTAATACATTCCTGTTTTTTTGACTTTTCATGGGATTTGTTGACAATAAAATACAGCAAAACAACATGTTATCCTTTGCACTGAACACAGAGTGAAGTTAGCACTCACTGCGGCCAGCCTTCAAACGTCGACACGGTGAACAAAGCCAGCATCCCCATCAGCACGTTGTCAAAGTTAAAATCACTGTTCTCCCAGATCCTCTCTTTCACCATGGGATGGTTCATATCTCCGTCTTTATAGACCACAAACGTCCCCCTGAAATTAAACCCGAACACACGTTTTACGACACGTGACGGCGTGTTAGCAGACTGTCGGGTGCTGCATCATATAAAGAGGAATAAAGAGAAGAGAACTGACTTGCACTCATCAGGAGTGTGTTTGGCTTCGTCTGTGCAGCTGTAAAATCTGCCCTGTAACATTAAACACAGGAGAGTTTGTATCATTAAAACACTTTTTACCTTTTAAATCCTCAGAGTGAGAGAGAAATTCACACAGTGGCCACTTTATTAGGTACACCTGCACAATCTCATGCAGTCCATTACAGCAGCTTTACTTTAGCATCTCTCTTTACAAAGCTCATAATAATTTAGGTGACATTGTAGGAAATGTGTAAACACAATTGTATAATGCAATCCAATGTAACAGCATTGCTAATTTTAATCTAAGTGCTAAAAATCTAAGTAAAAGATAATACTTTGATGAAAGTGTCAAAAAAATGACCATTATAAGCACCATAGAAGCAAACTTTATGGAAGAACAGTTGCATTCATTGCAGGTGAAGATAATAAAGTGCAGAAATCAAAGGGCCGACTGCATCAACATTTACCTTGAAGAGCTGAACTCCAATACATGCAAAC
>JAPZDV010000002.1:21568828-21604985 GCA_029814665.1 Acanthurus lineatus | reverse complement strand
TCACAGACCGCTGAGTCAGCTTGTTTTTCTCATGTGCATGTCACAAATCTGCTTTTTGTTTCTGTCAGTGTCCTCAAACGTCTCTGTGGACGTGAGAATGAGAAGGTCTCAGAAGAAGGTGGGACATAAAAGAAATTTAGAAAGACTTTTTTATAATTGAAAAACACAAAAACTTCCCCCCCCTGACAGCTTCATTTAAGTTTCTAAAAGGGATCAAGTGTCTGTCCTAAACTTTGTAGACTGTCGGTGTCAGAGGACTCAGCGGTTTGATAAAGACATGAGCTCTCTGTGATCAGAGCTCCAGCGTCTGTTTGAAGTTCACACCTCATCTGATCTTCTCCACGTGAGCTACAAGAACATCAGCCTTCAAACACTTTTTTTTATCCTCACACATCCTCTCATTGATTGATCTAACTGTAGATTTCTATTCTGGATGTGCATCACTGCAGCTTAATATGCATGATCGTGTGCATCAATCAGATAAATAAGAGGTCGAAACTTGGAAAAACCAACTTTCTTTTTTCAGTTTCTTTTCTTTCTCTTTATGTGGAGGGAAAATTCTCTCAGGTTTTAATTTTTATCCCTGTGTTTTGTTATGTTTTATTTTTTAGTTATGTTTGTTATCTGTAACTGTGCAACGACACTGCTGGCTGTTATATTTTATTGTGCACATTTATTTTGGCGGTGCACATTTAATTTGGTGGTGCAATACCCTAGGCTGTTTTTTTTTTTAACATCCTAACAAAGGCCATGTATCAGAGTGTTAATCAGCTGTTGTATCAGCTTTCCCTGTTGCGATCAGAAACTCACCAGCTGGTGATTGGTGGCGTTGGAGTCGTCGTCGGGGTACGGCTTGGTGACGCCCATGGCCACACAGTTGGCAAAAATGGCAAGCAGGATGAAAATATCAAAAGGCTTAAAGGTTGCAGTTAAGGCTTCAACAGACCCTGAAGGCACCTTTCCAGGAAAAAAAAAACACATGACAGCAAAACAAAACTCCACCTGCACCTCAACATGAATACTTGCATTGTATTAAAAACCGTTTTCAGAAACAAACAGAAACAAACAGAAAGCATCTGACGGACTCAGAGAAGGATATTTCCACTCCACCAGGGCCAGAGCTGCCATGCGGATGGGGTTGCTGAGAGTGAGGCAGCAGAGGGCTCGGGGGGCCCTGAGGGCAGACTTGTTCGCCTGCATCGCCTTCTTGGCCCCCCCTCCTCTTTTCCTGGCCGAGCCAGTGGACCCCAGGGTATCTGTTTTTCCCCCATCGCCTGCAGGGGGGGCATCTGTCGAAAAAGAAAAACAACAACTGTACATTAATTATATTATTCAGTGTTTTCATCATCCTGAACGTGAAACCTGAGATGTGAAACTTTTTTTAAAAAATTCTCAGACAGTAAATTTATTCATATCTGTGGAAAACTGGAGTGTGACACACAGTTTTTTTGTACTTTAATGATACCTTTACTGTCATTTAAACAAAGGCCTGCCTGTGCCTGGGCGGTGCACAACTCTCAGTCCTCTCTCTCACACTATGTAATCATTTCATGGCTCATATCAGCTCTTATCTCATTATCCAGCACAGTTAGATAAGGATCTGAGACATGGCTGAAGAAACAGACAGGTATTCTGTCCTGAAGGCCTCATATAATATAAGAACAGATGTGACCTACTTCTTTATTGGGAGCAGCATGGCACTTAGCCCGGCACTATCCCCATGTAGGCCCATGAACACCTGTTGACCAGACCCTGCCCACATAAAAACCTGCAGGTACATTTATCATCTCGCCCAAAGAAGAAGCAGAAATATTTACGTTTGAGCAGATAAGCACTAAAACAGGAAATATTGAGGAAATATTGAAAGCGATGCCTCTTGTGCGTCTTGTTATTGTATGTTACACAGCTCACTTTTAATTTAAACAAAGCAAACACGTATCAGGATGAACTATGTTTGACGGAAGAACTAGAAGCAAATGTTTTCAGTGATTTCTAATAAGCATGTAGCTTTACACGATCAAACAGCCTTTTAATGTGCTGTAACTTCGAAGGTATGATGTTCATGATCACTAGTGTTTGCAAACAAAACCTCACAGGCGTCACGAGGAGTCCCTACCTTTCTTCGCCCCTTCCATGTCCGCAGGTTACCACCACGATTTCACTTCAGAAAACCCACCATCAACTCCTCAGGGGGTCTGCGATGCGTAATGGATCACAGATATGAATATGGCCCCAAAAAGAGACTGTCTATGGGGTAAAAAAAAAGGACCATCTGCAGCCTGTCATGTCACATCCACATGCGGCACGTCGCTGCAGCTGAGAGGCGACGGGCCATCCTGCTCACCGCGCGCGCGGAGCTCCAATTAATCCAATTTTAACAAAATCCAATTTAGGTTATTATTTTTTTTCCTTACGCGTAAAAGTGAAAAGTGTAATTGCTTTTATCTTCGCAGGCACATAAAGGTGACGAATATTTAAAACAAACTCGTCCCCGCATCCGCGGTGGTCAGCCGTCGGGATTAAACTAGTTGAGCCGTTTAAAAAGGATGACAGAGGAAATCTTTCAAGGAGAAGGTGGAGGTAAACTCAGGAGAAACCCTGTGGCTCTGTCAGGTTTTATTGCAAAAAAAGTTGGAGTTAAAGACAACAGAGGAGTGTTAAGAAACAGTGTCAGGGTAGAAAACCGTAAGACGGTCATTTCTGACTCACTGCAATTTCGAGAAACCGGGTTCAGAACCTTGGACAGAAGCAGCAGATGGGTGCAGTTCAAGAGAGAGTCGGCAGGGGGCGCGCTTCCACAGTAAATGGAATGACAGGTGCAGGTAATGTTCATAATGTCACTGGTTATTATCTTACATCCGTGAATATTTTTAGCAGGTAGGGCCATGTGAAATAATAAAACCATCTCAAAGTCTGAAAGAACATTTGATGTCTTTATTGTTTTCATCAACTTTTGCAAGAAAAATATATTAAGACAACACATTAAATAAACATTCTTTCTATACACAGTTCGACAGCAAAACAAAAGATCATCTCTCTGACATGTAGATGCTACAATTTATAGAATACAGAGAGATGGAGCTTAAAAAGTGCTTCAATGCTTGATGAATAATACAGTGATGATGATGATGATGATGATGATGATGATGATGAAGGGTGCATGAAAACTGGCGAACTGAACCATCTAAGTGCAAATAATTCAAGCCATAATTCCTCTGAACTCTTACATATTTTTACAGTATTGCAGAAAAGACATGTTGTGTGCTCATAATTAAAACACAGAGGATAATAACTATTCAATAAAGATTAAAACTTACAAAAAATTGCTGGATGAGGCAAGCTCTTATTAAGTAATACTGCAAACAAAGAACGGAAGGTGGTTTTGTTGAGCTAAATCCATCTGAAGAACACACATTAAAAACATATACAGCTCTCTGAAGTGATTGTCACAGCTTACACATAGTTTAAGACTCAGAAACACATCCTCGGACTACCACTCTATCTAAAACCTAACTGAAAAAAAAACAAGATATGGTAATATAACGGACATCTCTTTTTTATTAAATCCTCTTTTATGAAATCAAGCCGTTTAAACTCTGGCTTTATTGTTTACTGCTCATTAAATCTGAACATTCAGGTATAAAATCTTTGGAAGCTTAGAGTAAAAGTTTGACAGTTAGGAAAACACACGTGTTTGCTTTCTTGCCCAGAGTTTGACGAGAAGATACAGAAGATGCTGGAGTGTGTCGTATAATATCCTTCATGACTACATCAGTACAATTCTTTTTCAATTCTTTTTCATGACAAAAAGAATCACCTTGTCTCTGTGCTGTATTCACTGATGAAATGACGTCATACTGTTAAGCAGAGCAAAAACAGGCATCGCTGCAAGTGAAATTCAAAAGGGGGATCAATTTCATTAGTGTGGAGGTGGTTTTGTTGCTGAAGTTTAGAGGTGCAACAAACCGCAGTAATACGGAAGAAGTGTGAGAAGACTAACAAAAGAGAAGAGTACAGCAAATGTATTGAATCACCTTAAGCAGAAGCACCAACTTGAGTTTGAGGAGAGACAAAAAATCCCATCAGAGCTCAACAGCTATTATAATTTCTAAGCCGAGAAGAAAAACACATTTACCCGGCATTATATTGCTGAATGTTCGGCATGTTGTACTTTGGATTTTGTCATATTTTCAAGAATTTCATTATAACAGAAATACACTAAAATATTGCCATATCATTTGAGGGACACAATGCCTACTGTTAAGATACCAACTTCAATGGTTGCCTGGCAACCTCTCGATGATGACAAGGGATCCAGCGAGTCACTGCACTCGGCCAAGAAATAATCTGGCATAAGAGCCTCCATAAAATAACAAATCTTTCCTTTTTTCCCCATTTTTTATACAAATTAAATGAAGTGGAGAAATGAGATTTATACTCAGCTTATTGCTTCCCTGTTTTTATGCTGAGCTGCTAGCTTCAACTATCACTCACCCAACCAGACATTTAACTCTCAGCAAGAAAGCAAAAAAGTGCATTTACCACAATGTCACACAATTTCTGTAATATATATATATATTGCCTCGCTTTTGAATCATCAAAATTGACTTCATATAAACACATCAGAAATACATATTTACCTAAAAGTGTAACAGTAAAAACAGAGTAACTGTTTTGTTCTGTAGTGCTTTGTGCTGTCTCTCTCTTTGTACCAATCCCCCCCCCCCCTTACAGCTGCAGTGAGTTATTTATCACAGCTGTTTTCAACCATCTCATCAGAGCCTGGAGTTTAAAACTCATGGAGGGAGCTAAAGATGGCGTCAGTGGGTCATTTGGCAGAACTCAGTCTGTGTGAGGCTGCTGTGTGCAAAGTTAGGCCGTGTTGCTCTCTTTTTGGAGTAATGTATATATGTGTGTGTTTTGCTAGCCTCCAGGCAGGAGCACCCTTTCTTCCATGGGGAGGAAAGGTGTTTATCAGCATGTTTACTGTTTGGTTCATTTAGTATGAGTGTTTACTTTTGACCTTAATATCCCTCCAGCTCTTAGATACTCTAACACAGTTTACGCTGCTCATCCCTTGAACCTTCTTGGGTAACAAAACCAATAACAATTAATGCAGAAAATGTTGTATGTGATGCAGGAAAATGAGGTCTGTCACTAGGATCCTTGTTCACACACAAACATTCAATTATAAATAACTAAAAATAGAGTAATGTACCCCTGAGGTATGTGCATATAGTGCAACTACTAGTCACCACTGTGAGAACAAGTATCTCCAACAGCTGGTGAACCTGCTGAAATGTCCGGAGTTCCCCTCGACACTCTGACTCACTGTGTCCACAGCTGGCCTTCGTCATTGTTGCCCTCTACTGAAACTGCCCCTTTGCCCCCTGCTGCTGACCCCCATCCTTTGGAGGTAATTGACTGGGGTCTTCTGCAAAAGGAATGGCTGAAAAACACACAAAAAATAGTAATTTTTCAGGTTTCTGTGGCAGAATTTTGTTCATTTATATTACCAATGTAATTGAGACAAAACATATTTCTCTCAAATGCACTTAACCTTTATTTTTAGTGATTTTCTGCCATTGAATAATATTTCTGGTGTGATCACCTACCCTCACCCTCATCCCCTTATCTCCACACATTAAAATGTCTGCTGTAAAAAGTGCTGTAGCTTCAGAAGTCCAAAAGAAAATTCTGTAATGTTGCATTCGTTATGTAAAGGTTTTAAGAGACTTAAGATCTGATGTTAATTTTTCCAGTTTAGCAGAAACTAACATCAGCTCTTACTCAGAACATTGCATTTCTGATTTATTGCTTTTCTACTGTTTCTACAGGAGTGTGCATGAACCTGAGCCCTACTGTACTTGCCATGTTTGGAACAAGTTTTTAATAACATGTCATGCTATCAGAGACCATTGTATTTCTGCTGGAGGTGTCTCTCTACATTTTCTACATTTAAGCAGTTGCTCACTGGTATACTAAACATACATCACCAAACAACTGAATGATCTCCATGTGTTTAAAGTGGCCTTTCTCACAGTGTTACGGACCACAGCAGCAGATTAAAGTCAGTTCACTTACGGTTCTGAAACTGCTGTGCTGTATATCTGGTTAGGAGGATCCCGAAACCCTCAATAAGAGCGAGCAAAATTCCCCCCATCATGGCAGAGCCCATCATAGTCAATGGCCCACCTGGAAAAAAAACACATTTTGTTCAATCACATTTGTTGATCCAACCTTTTCTTCCAGTGACTAAGGAAGGCGATGTAAAGTTTATTGTAAGAGCTTTCTCTTACTGCGTGCTGCTAGGATGGCCCCAGTCAGCGCACCGCTTGTTATGGAGTTCCAAGGATCCTCTTTCCCTCTCAGACGAACTAAACCACAGTCGATTGTGGAGAAGAGTCCTCCCCACACAGCAAAGCTACCTGCAAAACCACAAAAAGCAAACCAGGGGGTGTTTGCAAGTCTGGTTCTGGTCTAATTTATGATTTCAGTATAAAGAAAGAAATTGTAATCATAAGTAGTTTTGTACAATAAATGGGCTTTAAAATACTCAAAGAGTGATGCTATTTTATTCTGGTATGTGCAATTAGAACATACATTTTTTTTAGCTACAAAAAATGGAGAGTGGTCGTTATAAGAAAAGATCTCCTCACCTCCAATCTGCGGAGCTCTTATTCTCACAGCATTTGCACTTCCTCTCAGTCTGTGTCCGACACCCTGAAACATAAGAGCACAGTTAAAATTTGCCTTTAAAGACCTGTTAAATGATGAAGAAAAAAAGTACTGTTATTGTCACTGTGAACTCACTGCAGGGGCATTACGAAAACCTTTGATTGACTGGAACACTCCACCCCCAATTGCACCCATGGTAAAAGCACCCCCACAGTCATCCACTATCCTCCAGGGACTGCAGGAATGAATTAAGCAAAGAATGGAGGAAAATGTAAAGATAGGATTACGCATATTTATATTATTTATACACAAAACACATAATAAAGTAAACCAAACTGTGAAAAACCCGTTATTAGCATCACTATGTTGCGTGTTACATGCACAAGTGTAATCTACAATTCACAAAACAAGTTACTACAACTATCTGATCATTGCCAGGGATTCAGACAAGACTCCTGCATATGACAGTAATACCAATGTCATGATCACGGTGCTGGAAGTTGATCCTTGATTTGAATTTAGTTGACATAAGAACTTTAGTCTGTTTCTCTGTTGTTTAGCGATGGCTTGGCCACATTCACGAATTTAAACTGAGCTTTATATGATACCTTATGAATACAATGTCTGATTTTATTATATGGTGTATTTTTCTTTATCTATGCCTTCAAATTTTACCAAAACATTTATATATTTACGTAAAAGGTTTAAACTGGTATTTTTACTGTTAGTATATGCAGTCAACAGCTTTATTTTAATAACCCTGACCCTGCATTAAGCTAGCACAGACGCACAAAGCCTCTCGGTTCACCCTCACAGCGACTCAAATTTAAAAATCAATTGCCTTATTTAAAACCTGGGTAGTCAAAACTGTATCCAAGCCTGAAAATGTTCAAAATACAACTAAATTGGAATGTTTAGAACTAATCTTACCAAGGTTCACGGGCATATTCCTCCATGTTTGTTGTCGTCAAGAGAACGGTGATACGTCATCATTGTGCGCGCCGTGTGCTGTTTTGGGAAGTCGCGTTGTTCTACAACGTCGAAGATTCAAGAGGCGTTTTTCCTTTAAAACAGGTAAAGCTGTCGTTTAATTGAGCTTTATTCATTCAGTTGTCTATAAAAGTTTGTGTTTTTTGGTGTTAGAGCTGTGTAAGGTATTTGAGAAGCACACAGGTGTATCTGTTGCTTTAGTCGTGCAGTTGTTGCTACGCAGCTAAGCTAAACGTAAACGTTACAAGTGCAATTGTTTTGTGGAATTAACGTAACGTGATAAAGCGCATGGCCCCAAAATGCACATTATATACATTTTTAATAAGAAACTCTGTCTTAACACGAGAAACTAAAGAAGAGTAATATAATCTAACGTTTCAGCGGCAAACATAAAGTTTCAAAAGCATGCAAAGGAGAATGAGCTGAAAAAAAGTGTTTGTACTGGGGTCTTTTACAACTATCTAGTTATTTTGTCCCTTTCTTCGTCCATAAACAACGAACTTTTTGGTCTTCAAATAATATGAGTCTGTGAAAATGAATATTATAGTTTCCTGCAACCTAATATTTTGGCATCAATTGCCTATTTTCTCCATCCACCAGCCTCAATCATAAAAGCATACAGTTTAATATCACACATAACAAAATCTTATTATTTATATTTTTTGTATTACATAAAGTGATTGGGTAAGAACAGAGGCCATTATCTGTGTATTGGTGCTTCTAGCAGCTGAAGTGAGTGGGTGGAGGTTTGTGCTCCAGGTTGCATCATGAGTTAATCCTCCCTTCTCTTCACAGGATGCCTCTACCCCCAGCACTGCTGGCCCGCCTGGCCAAGAGAGGGATTGTTAAACCATCAGAGCAAGGTAGAAGAAAACATTCAACGTGAAAGCTCCGCGCTTAATTTATTCAAACATTTGTTTTTTTGTCTCATTCATTTTATTTTGTCATGTAACAACTTTTCTCCTCCAATTCATCCAGAGGTAGATGAGGAGATTATTGCTGAAGATTATGATGACAACAATGTAGATTACGAAGCTACCAGACTTGAGAATCTACCACCAAACTGGTATAAAGTGTTCGACCCTGCGTGGTACGTGAAGTTATTACTGCTGAATGATATTTCTTTGACATACCAAAGTATAGATTCCTAGTAATTTGTGTGCTTTCATATAGCCACTCAGCTGCTGTATGTGTGTATATGGTTTTATGATTTATGACCCATTGTATTGTGTAGTTTTTTTTTTGTTATGCTGAAGAACCACTTTTGAAATATATCACATTTTTTGTTTGATTGTGTTAAAACTCTTGATGTTTTTACTGTTCTACTACATTATAACTGCTCCTATGTGGAGTTGTAGTTTATCAATCACGAATAAAATTCTGACTATTGGTTTCCTACTGACCTTATTCATTATTATTCATGACAGATTATTGAATGAGCCATTTCAACAAGTTTAACCATTTTACTCTCTTTTTTCTTTAATGCACAGTGGTCTTCCTTATTACTGGAATGTAGAAACAGATATGGTGGCCTGGTTGTCCCCAAATGACCCAGCTGCAGTGGTAACAAAACCTGCCAAGAAAATGAGAGGTATGGCATTTTGAAGCCTTCAAAGTTTACATCTTAATGATGCATTAATAACTTCATCCTCGCTGCACCATAAGTATCTGTTATCATGTGTTAGTCATGTATGACTCATAAATCATTGCAGGATTAATAATCATTTGGAAAATAATCTCAAATTGCAATGTGCTTTTGCCAAATTCTGGCACTGGTTCAGTTTGTGACTGAAGTCTTGATTTTATTTTTGTTCTTCAGGTGAGGGGGGAGATGAAAGAATCGAGCGTCAGTTTGAGAAGCCAGACAGAGAACGAGAACGAGAAAGAGATAAAGATCGAGAAAGAGACAGGGAACGAGACAGAGATAGGGACCGAGACAGGGATGAAGGCAGAGACAGAGACAGAAGAAAGCAGAGGAGGGACGACATTGCACCGTACAGCAAGAGCAAAAGAGGTAATGTTTACATCTGTGTCATATTACAACATGAGAATTTTAAATCTTATTTCGCTCTTTTAGGTGAATAAATGTTGATTTGTTTTCCTTCTTAGGGAGAAAAGATGATGAAATGGACCCAATGGATCCAAGTGCTTATTCTGATGCACCAAGGTACAGTATTACAGTATTTACAGTCCTAATTAAAAGAGAACTTCAAAAGAGTACCAAAGAAATGAAATGTTGCACTTGCATAAAACTGGGAGACTTATGAAAAACATATGACAAACTAAAGCAGACAAAACAGAATCAAAGCATTAGAGGCTTCGATATTTTGACTATAGTTCACCAGTATAGATTAAATGGGAAAAATTATTGTTCCACGATTCCCATAATGCAACCTAATGCATCTTCTAATGAGCCCCTTCATGCCAGGTTAACAGCCACATTGTTTTAACTCCTGTTTGACTACACTGATAATGATGTTCAAAAATTTTAGGGTGCCCCTTTAAGGTATAAACATGATGTATAAAATTAATCTTTTTATTTTAACAAAGTTGGGTTTTTTGTTGTGTTTTTAGGGGCACATGGTCAAGTGGCCTTCCCAAGCGTAATGAAGCAAAAACAGGTGCAGATACCACAGCGGCGGGGCCTTTGTTCCAGCAGCGACCGTACCCGAGTCCAGGAGCCGTGCTTCGGGCCAACGCAGCAAACCAAATACCCAAAGAGTAACAGACTTCCTGGGAAACTACGTAGTTTGTCTTCCCTTTGCTCACATGTTAACATCTGTCGTTACAGACTGACATTTCATTAGTTTTGTTTTAATTCTGAAATGTGTGTACATGTCAGAGATTAGAGTGCTGAGCTTTTCTACCACCAGTGCATTCATACTCTTGTCAAACATGTAGAACAGTTGTAAATATGTTTTTATATAACATAAAGATTGACCATGTTGTTACCAGGACAGTTGTTGGACATCATTTGCTAATAAGTGTAAAGAGTATTGTGAAAATGACTCATCGTAACTTTTCTTAATGATGTGGTGGATGTAATAACATCTGTACAAATAAAATTCTTGTCAATGTTTTATTACAAAATTACAATGCTTTAAAAAAAAGGAAATACATTATTTTTTAATATTACAAAACAATGTTACAGATAGGATGAAAAGAGACGGGAAATATTTAGATAAAAATCTGAATCTGTGGATCACTGGTCTGCTGCTCCCACATAGTGACAAATACAGTCGTAGTCCAGCGTGAACACTTTCTCCTCATGTCGGTCGAGCTGGACCATCGCTCTGCACTTGTTCTTGTCACGCTTAAGAATCCGGCCGACCTGAGCAAACAAATGTAAACACTGTGATTAGAAGCAGGATAAACCAGAACACTTATCCTGTAGAAAAGATGGTCTTTAGCTTACCTGTCCTCTGTGCTCGCCCAGTACAACCATTATAGAATCATATTCACTTTTTGGAACGATCGTTTCCAGCATGTCCTGCTTCACATCTGCCACCAGAAGGAGAAACAGCAGGTCATCCAAGGATTTTTATTACAGTTACCATAGCAACGCTCAGGGGTAGTTACCTCTTCATTGAAAATTCAGCAGATAATTAAAGTCACTAATGTATCTGTATCAGTGCAACCTTAACCAATAAGACCCTGACCCATTCTTTCATAGGAAATAAGAGAGATGTAGAGATGAGGAGTTGTACATCACACCGACTGACTGCAGGAATGAGCAGTTGGCAAATTTGATTGTCTGCAGTGAGAACGCACTTAATTTTATTTTGTAAACTAATAGAGGCACAATATGCCCAACGATTATCTTCATAACAGAGTAAATGTCAACCTATAATTTATGGCAAGCCAGTTAATGAACCTAAGATTTAGCAACAAAGACACAAATAAACCCTTTGATTTAAAGAAATACATTATAGAAGATAAAGTAAATAGTCCACAATCCATAAGAAGTTTATATTCTTGTAAAATGTTAATCAGATATTTAAAATAACACAATATTTAAGAGGATGCGTTGAGCATCAGAAAAATTAAAAAATGCAAATGTTTGACATTTTGGGAAATATCTGCTCCCATGTTGATAAGTAGATCAATATCATTGTCTGAGTGTGAATACACATCTACAATTAGGAGACTGTTAGCCAAGCTTAGTAAGAGGACTGGTAGCCTGGCTTTATATCAAAGTTAATAAAATCTGCAAACATTTCCTCTAGGTGTCCCTAACTAAACATTTTTTATTGTCTGTTAAATGTGTACAAAAACTGGCAGAGTAAAAGTAGGTGTGTCAACCTTCATGCTGTAAGCTCAGCCAGCATCCATCTGGCTGCACACACACACTCAGACTTCAAAACGGTTTCAATATTACTTCCGAAATATCGAGTAATTCCTTGAAATTCCCACTATCTGCTTATTAATTAATTCACAATATCTGCCAATTACAAAAAGACCTAAGATGGTATTTGTGACTGAGAGACATAAAAATTCACATCAAGGCAGACCGAGATGGCACTTCTGACTCACCGTCTAACAGTCTTCCCTCTTCAGTTCGACACACACATGTAGTTGGTGTCAGGACATCCTCCACACGCATCTACAGGAAAACAAGACTGATCTTAACAGCTTTGATAAGAAATGCCTTTTTTTTAATCTGATCTCTTTGTAATAATTAAAATACTGCAGCTTTAGACCTATTAAATATTCCAGAGCTTTTCTTTCATCTGTATGTTTTTGACTGCTATTATTTCAGGCCAATGTAGCCAATTAAAAGGCATTAAACAAAGATAATCACAGTCCAAAGAGCAATTAGTGTAACCGGATAAAAAGCCTAGTGAGTTTAGTCATTTCAAACAGTTTCATTTCATATTTATGTCTAAAATAAACCACTAAGTTGATACAAAGCAAAAGATGCTCTGACAGCAACAGAACATCTGGATGGTGTTTTATTACCTTTGAGTTGTAGTACCTGCCCCCTTTGAAAGCCTTGTCTATAAAGCGAACTTTCAAGTCCCTCTGGAGCCAGGAGGGGGGAGGTGGTGGTCTCCTGGCTTCTTTCACTGGAGGCTTCCCTCTACAGAGGAAAAACAAACATACAGTGTGTTTATTTGAAAACATCATGACACATTATTAACCAGTAAATGGTCATGAAAACACTGCTGCTATGGAAATCATATTGTAGTTGTACCTGTCTGGACTTGATTCTCTGTGTTTCCTCTTCCTCTCATCTTTCTCTCTATCTCTTTCTGAAGACTTGTGTTTCACCTCGTCACTGTTACTTCTCCTCTCTCTCTCCTCCCTTCTCTGTTGTTCCTTCTCTCGCTCCTTCTCCTTGTCTTTGTGGGCTTTGCTGAGGCGACCTGGTTGGTGAAAAAAAAAACAGTCAGCATGGCTTGTAAGATACCGGTTCAGTATCTGACTAAATGTAAAATATGGTCACCATCTCCTCCTCCGTTTCTGCGTTTATGGAGTTGAATCATGGCCAGGAAAGTGTTTTTTTCAGAACAGCATAATGTCACACTGAAGCCGACATTTGACCTTTTGAATATAAAATGTCATCAATTCATCATTTTATCCTGTTGGATATTTGTGTGAAAATGCATTATATGTGGTGTATGAATTCTAGATATTTGGCCAAAAACATGTTTTTTTTGAGGTCACAGTGACCTTTGACCATATCAGTTCAGATTCATATCAGTTAATTTCTGTCCACATTGATGTTTGTCTCTTGGCGTTACAGAGATATCACGAGACCTTTGACCACCAAAATCCAACCAGTTCATTCTTGAGTTTATTGGGCATTTTTGTGACAAATTTTGCTAAAGCCTTTCAGATATACAGCGCTCATGAGAGCAGGATGGACAAACATAAAGCCCCCATGACTGTTGCCACAACAGAATTTTGGCATTTGCTGACCTTTGAATGTTAAAAACGTAGACTAAACTGCCAACTAATATAGAACACAAAATCATAGTCTATTAACATAAAGATCTTTTTCCATAATTAATGACCTTTTCTGTTTCCTTTGTTCAGATTTACTTACTGAGGTCTTTGCTGTATTTGTCGTATTCCTTGCGTCCAACCAGTTTAACAGCATACTGACTGACTGTCACAGTCTTGCTGCCAATAGCCAGCTTCACCATAACTCGAGCGTTGTCTGGATCAACACCTTCAATCTGCAGCACGTTTGAAAGTTATGACAAATTATTCAAAGAAAATGTTAATTAGAAACATAACAGGTATCAGCAAGATACTGTGCCTCTGTTTTGGAGGTAATTTAATGTTAAAAGTAATGAATATTGATGCAAATGCATTCAAAATTATCCAGCCATACCTTGCCATACAAGTCTTTGTGTGCCCCTGACTCCACCAGCACACAGCCGCCTGGACCCATCACCAGCTCCTCCTCCTTCGCTCGTTCCTCGCCTGGTTTGGGGGGACGCTTGTGTTTGTTGGGCTCCAGATCCTTTATCGCTGAGCGATCAGCTCCGAGGCCCAAACCTTTGGGACGGAGCTGGTGTTCGATTGGCTTCACGTCTCTGTAGCAGACAGGGAACAACAACATCAAATCAATAAAGGAAGAGACAGACGGGCAGGATGTAAATCAGGCTGGAGGAGGATACAGCATGAGCCAAACATCTTTTGTTTAGTTTAATGTTAAAATAGGACAAAAAGTGATAAAGCAAATACTCATCATACCACTTACTGTTTAAATGTGCGTCCGATACCTTCAGATTTCTTCCAGCCCATCCCTCTAAGCATAGCAAGTCCATAAGCCTCAACAGGAACACTTTCATAATCTGCCTCTGTCGACTGACAAACACACACAGTAATATTCATTTTTTAATAATTAAGAGACACAGATTAAATACTAAAGAAGAAACACAGGCACCACTTTCTGCATTAATATGTGTATTAGGGTTAAATTAAGTGCTTATGTAATCTTTGAGTTCTGAAACAGGAAAAAAAAAATGTTCATGCCAACTGTCAGGGAGACGCAGTTTGTGATGTTGGTCTTAGTCAGCCTTTTGACTCCAGGCTGTCAGATGCAGGCTGGGCTGACTACAGTCACCAGGCAGCAGCCACAGCAGCCCTCATCAGAGCAATGGCCCGGCTCATCTCTGTCTCCACTGAAGGATTTTCCTCTGAGGGAATCGGAGGGGCAACTCTCAAAGAGGAGACTGCATTAAAATGAGCTCGGGGACACAGTGAGCAAGCTTTCCCCTGACTCCCATGTTCTGACAGTCACATCTACGGTGATTGAGAGCAGAAATGGGATGACAGTGACGAGGCATGAGGCCTCAGATGAACACAAACAGAGAGAGATTGGATTGGCTGCCCGCATGTCTCTGGGGAGAATGTTGACGCCTGCCTGCCAACCAAACTGTACTGTATTGACACAGTCATCTGTACTCACACGCATGTGCAACAGCAGTTTATGCACACAGTGGTGTTTTCTGCACAGTTGACCGTCAGCATTTTCACAGAAATCTCAAATTTCAGTCCGAGTCAAAGTAGCCAGTCTACCAGATATTTCGTTCTGTCAGGCATTTTATGCTTACTGAAATGTCCCTCTTGCAGAATGTATTGTGATCTTTAAATGTGATACCATCTATAGAAAGAGTTTCTGAGCAACGCAGTAAACTCAAGCCATCAACAGCAGAAAAATTTAATGAAATAAAAGCATTAAGGCAACTTCCAGCATAAATATGTGTTAATACATGTAGTCGTATTAACACATGTTGTCATAAGTGGAAAAAATCCTGGTATTAACTAGCATTATCTTCATTTAGGCAGGAGTGTTTTCATGACAGTACAATAGAATACAATTATTTTGAGACTGAGCTACCAGATCCATATAAACCTCCTGATCCTTGTGTTATTTTTGTGGCATCCTCCAATTTCAGTTTTTCAGCTGAGAAAGCAAAACATCCAATCTCATTTGCCTCTTTACATTTCTCTATTTGTGTGTGCCAGATTTGACTTCACTATCTTATACTAAAACAAAATAATCCTGAAATGTTTCATGCTTTCAAATCGGGTACTGATCTGATGTTAAAGGAATAAAAAAGGCATATTATCAAGTTAGCCGCAAAGTATATTACCAACCTTTGTTTTTAAATAGTGTGATAGTCAGTTTCTATTTCTTGCGAGTTTTTCATCAAAACTTCGACCGTTTGATAAATTAAAAACCCTCTAACCCAACAAGTTTAGCGACAGGTGCCGATTCTTTTCCCTGCACCTCTGGCTCAGATTACATGCTATTTCTGTCACACATCTGGCGTCTGTACTTACAGATTCAGGTCGCAGATCCACCTTAACACGGTCTCCATCCTCAAAGCCATCGGGCACTTTGTTCTGCATCAACAGGGGGATGTTGAGGTTCAGGTCTCTCTCTGGCTGAGGGCCATTCTGCCACTGCTCAAGTTGCCTCCGAGAGTCTATAAGAACAAATTGAAAATGTTTAATGAGCTTTGTATGAGAGTAAATGATATTCTGAGCTCACGCAACAATAAAAGACACTACACATATTCTCCTATTATAACTTGCACACCTTCTATTAGTTCTTTGACAGCCTGAGAATCCACAGAGTCCGTGACCTGCGTTTGTTCCTGTGTTTGGCCTTCATTTCCCTCGTTCCGACCCGCTCGGTCCGGTTTGTGCCAGCGGTTCTTCTGGATCAGAGGGATGATGAGCTCTTTGGGCTTCTCGGATGGTTTTGAACTGCAGGAAAGTAATAAGTTACCAGTAACGTTAGCGAGCTAACAGTCAGGGCCGCTTCAAAACAAGATTTACTTTTCAACGTTGCTGTCCTTTATATGGTTTATACCAGCTTCAGTTAGATTGAGTATACTTTAAGCTACTCACATTTTACTAAAAATATTAAATATTTTAAGAGCAATTAACAAGCAATATCACAATGAAAACGTAACCGTTACGCCAATGCTATGATAGCATTAGCAGACGAAACCTACCTTTGCAATTCATTTCTGTCAATTCCGGTCAAGTAATCTTTGTCATCTTTCTTTATCAAAGCCTCGCCGGTCGAAGGTATAAATTTACTGACTGTTTTCGTAAAACCAAACGACACTGAGGGGTTTTTTCTCTCCCCTTGCTCCCCAGAAGTAACAGACTCTGAAGCACTTGTATCCTCCCCGTGCGACGCCATTATTGTTTGTAACAGACAGAAGTAGGAGAAAGGAATCCTGGTAGTTGTAGTTGAATATTCTTTATCGGTGTTGTTTAAATCCGTGCTAAGTACTACGATTCCCATGATGCACCAGAATTAAAGGCATAGCACCCGTTAGCTTGTCTAAACGACGGATTTTTCGGCACAATTGAATTTGTGTGTAATCCACAGGGAAAAGAGAACAAGCTAGGCAGCAAACAAACACAGTCTGTATATATTTACAAAGAAGACGATAATATGTGTGTGTCCTTGATGATGATTAAAGTCCCTTTCTCACCAAAATTATTTTTTTCTTGTTTTCTTTTTCTTATTCTTGTTAAAGCTTTATGGTACAACATGACACTTTGACACTGAAATACTGTTTTTACAGTTATCTCCTAAAAATACAAAGTCCCTCTGTGGCTATTAAAAATCTGTCAAAAGAGATCAGCCTGTGAGTGTGATTTGTGATACCACGAATATTTTGGAAGTCAGTCAGTCAGTTGTCATCTAATTTTGCATAATTAAGTGTGACATTAACACATGTAATAGGAAACGTCTTTTGTCCCTCAGGGAAACTTTTTTTCCCCATATATTCAGGAACTCATAATAAGGCAATAATCCTAGCCATCTTATTTGCCTCTTAAAGGATTTGCTTGTGGAAAAATGCACACAATATTGCAGAACGTATTCCAAATTAAATCTCATTATTTTTATAATTCATCATTATAATTAATTTATTTTATAATTCAGATTCTGAGGTAATAAGTAGGAATTTCAGTATGTTGGAGCTGATATTGGTTATGTTGGCTACTTGCCTCACAGTAGCCTACCAATTTTCCTTATGACGATATTTTGACATTAAAGTTTTTTCTTAGTTAAACTCAGAGCTTCTTTAACATAAAGACTAATAAAGATTTTTTACTGCGACTTAATGCCATTAAATGAATATTACAATTCCTTATTGAAAATATGGCGTTTTAATTTGGTTCTCACACTTGATATACTGGTTACAACTCGTAAGCGAAAAGTGATGCTGCTGATGCAGGTACAAATACACGGTGAATAATAAGGGGCGGTACTTTTAACTCTTTTCGTTCCCTCCCTTCCATGCTCTTTAACTTCCCTAGACAACCCTCTCATTTTTCCCTTATATCATTGTTTTGTTTTTTTCCTTCTAAAGTGCCTTACGGATGCAGAACCATCGACTTGACCGTACTTTCTACCGGACAGCCTTCGTCAAATCTAATCTAATCTAATCTTCGGCAATTGACTCTCCGCGCCCTGATTGCACCGCGCGTGCAGTTCAATGACACCTTTACCCGGTCAAATAGGCATTGCCGACGTTTGGCTTTCTAATTGCTGTAGTACAATCAACTAACGCATTCATCCGTAGTTAATTAACCTGAACGATCCGGTAAACGCAGATTAGAAGACAGGATTCAACGAGAAGACAGCGAACATGAAGGTAAGAAATATTCTCGCAGTCCAATTTAAAGTCCAGCACTTATTATTCCAGCGGCACAGACACTCTTTACAAGTTAAACAGCACGTTTTGACCGTGACATTTATCCTCCACGTTGTTTTGATTATAGCAGTGCAGCAGCTGCTCAATTTATAAGCGGCCGCTGTCAGATTTGCCCGATAGTGTGTGTATGTGTGCATGCGTGTGTGTGTGTGCGTGAATGCATGTGTGTGCGTGTATTTTCTCTCTCTCTCCTCTCTCTTCTCTCCCCCTTCTCTCTCCCTCTCTCTCAACGAGATCACCGCCGCTCTCAGAGCATCACTGTCCAAATATCCCGTCAGCCCTGCACATCGGCGCTTACTTTCTCTGGGATACGCTGGTTCCATATACTCATCACTGCATTCACACACAGCGTTTTTCTTCACACACACACACATACACACATACACACACCAGGCTGCTGCTTTTTAACCAAAGCAACTCGTATTTATTTAAAGTGCAGGCTTGTTTGGGAACCTCAGTCGGGTCAATGTATATAGACGCGTTCAAACGGATCCTCTTTGAAAGGCTGAACTGCTTGAAAAGAATGTGTGTGTGTCAGCGCCAAGGCAGGTCAGTATTTTCCCTAAATATGAGAAATATGAGAATCTGTTGTGCGTAACCCAAGTGTGTGTGTGTATGTGTGTGGTTGAGAGAAAGCAGGGTGGGTGTGTGAGAGTGTGTGATCATGTAAACTAGTCGTTGAAAGTGTGTGTGTATATGTGTGTGTGTGTGAGAGAGTGAAGAATGTGGGTTTGTGATGATGGTGGCAGATCTCAGGGATAAGAGTGTCATACTGGCAGATGAAGTTTACATCCGTTAACGACAGGTGATCTTATGTGTGAGTGTGTGTGTGTTTGTGTGTAAATGAACTCACAATTAAGTCTGAAAAGTTTGTTGAGACCCTGTTTTGTATATATTTGATTTATTCATACACTTTTACACAATAATGAAGTGTAAACAGAAGCTCATGTTTGTTGCACCTGTGCCCATTTTGCCATGAGAAAATACACTGATTTGCATAATGCACTTTGTAGTTAATGCACAGGTGTGTGTGCATGCATGTGTACAGGAGTGTGGAAGAGTGCCCAGAAGCATTGTGTGTATCTATGTGTGTGTGTGTGTGTGTGTGTGTGCATATGTTGTTGCTGTTTGTTTAGGGTGTGTCCCTGCTCGATACAGGCAGCTTGTTTTGAAGTGATGGATGTGTAACCCTGACTTAATAGTGTGCATTGCTCGGGGTCTGAAGAGCAGTCAAGGTTATGCTGTTATTATGAATCATTAATTCGTTGGAGACGAGATGGAGAGACATGTGGCGTTCGAGTGTCCACACATGCTCTCATGCTGCTCTGGTCCTCCCACTGTTTGTTTTTGCTCTCTCATGTATGACCCCGGCACCTGTTTTGCACTATAACCAAGCAAAGCCTTTTAGTTTCACTCTGCATTTGTCTCCTCTGATTTCAGTCCCCAGCCCAAGTTTGAACCCCCCATTAAGTGGAAATGCATGTCGGCGTAGGAACATGACTCCGCTCTCACTGCTAACAAGAGGGGAGGATGAAGTGAGGTGCATTTCTCCTCTGTCGTAGTAATGCATGTCATCTGGGAGTTGTTGATTGTCTAATTATGTACCTCCTGTGTCCTTCGGCATCATGCATATTCATGCTGCTGTTTTAAGGTGCGGTGGAGACAAAGTGTGCATGCATGTGTGTGGGCTGTGTGTTGTGTTGTGTTGTGTGTGTGTGAGGGTGTGAGTGTGTGCAAGGCAGTTTACCCTTGACAGGGCAGGGCTACGCAGGCATATTCTCCCATCTGTGGTCCAAACCTTTGCTCCCAGCCACTGCATTTGGATTCTGCAGTTGTAGCCTGCTCTATTCTTAGTTCTCAACAGTTCATGTGGAGTCTGATATGAAATTTCAACAACAACAACAACAACAAATCCACGCTGGGGCTACACAACTTGTGTACCTGCTTATGTGGCTTACATTGAGATTCAGTTTGGATTAGATAAGCCGCTGTTAAGTGGTTAGACTCTGACTGAGGTAGAGGAATCAATAACTAATCAATGATACTGCGCGGAGTTACAATTTACACGGTGCCATATTTGAAATGTCAAGAAGGCAATGAATCCATGTATCCTTGAGTCAGATCTGAGTTGGACAACTGGGATCAATATCAGGTGGTGAGACAGGCAGCAGGAGCAGGCGAGGGTCACCTTCACCCATCCCTACTGAATCAGCAGTATCTCTCTCTCTCTTACACACACACACACACACACGCTCACACACACACACACACACACGCTCACACTTGAAGGCCTGCTTAGGTTACCAATCTGCAACCTCACAAAAATGCTCATTATAGTGGACTGAACCTCCCCCTCATTCCATTATGAATAATTCATTTTGTTATTATGATTTCAGCCATTTTTTTTCATAAGGTTACCGCATCCACTTCTGTGTTGATTCTACTATTTTATTCCATTTCCCCCCCCCCTTCCCTCCAGGCTTGCACCAGCTCTGTTTTCTGTATCATCCTCTCTTTTTTAATTTCCCCTAATTTCTCCCTGCTTTTCCTAATTTCTGTCTCTCTTATCCATCATCTTTGTTGAGAAGCTGATCTGCTCGGTTTAATTAAACTGCTCTCTCTTCCTGATGAGAGCTCATCTCTGATCGCAGCGAGGGGTGTAAATGCATCCTGGCAGATTGAGTTAGAGGACCTGTTGTTGCACTGGTATTCTTCAGAAGAGCAGATTGTACACAACAAGCCCCACTAATACGCCCCCTGCCTTGACCTTGATCCTGTGATGTTAAAAGATACCGTTTCCCCCCCAAAGGGAACATTGCTGAGCATCTCTGTTAGGTGTGTTTGTGTGTCACTCCGACGCTCCACAATGTTTTAATCTCACACTTAGTTTCTTTGTCTGCAGACGACACAGGAGCAGCTTTTACAAACCTCACCCTGGAGTAGATTGTGGATTTATTGATGGCATGCAGAGAATCGTGAATGTCCTTTTCATTCCACTCGCTCTCATCAGCTTTTTTTTTTTTCATGTATTGAGTTCCTGTTGAGTGCGCAAGAGAGACAAATGTTTCCATGCATGTGTGTATATGCCGCCATGTATGACAGAGGGAGATATTTTGTTTTTCAGCCCACGAGCATTTAATCTTTTATTTCTAAATCTGCCGCCGCTGTCTGTTTTGTGTTGAGCACTCCGGTGCCCTAGATTTGAAAGCGAGTGAGCATCAGCTTTAGTGCACCCCATGTTGCTCGCACAGTTCGGTGTAAATGTACGATGGGAGAGGTCAGAGCACAGATGTCAGATAAGACGGAGAAGTCGGAGTCGCGAGGACACTCTTGTGCATTTTTCCGTCTGTCTGCCACTCCACCAGTCTATTAGTTCAGATGAGTTTAAGGTCACCGGTTATTCAAGATGCATGACTTGTCCGACCTCCAACACCACCCATGGGAGGATGCTGTGAGATTAGGAGGAGTGTGTTTCGCAAGGTTAGAGTGAGGAGATGAGCTTAGTATTAGCTGGATGTTGGGATGTGTTTGTTTTTCCTCACCTGTCCTGCACTTTGCACAAAATACCCCCCCTGCTTCTGGAGGCCAAACTTAGTTCCGTTACATAATTTTTGTGTTTAATATTGATGGTGAAAGTGCTGAAAACTTGATGATGTTAAGCTTGGATTAAGGCTCTGTTGTACACTATATGGAGAATGAGATGTTGTGTAATGTAGAGCTGTATTGGTCAGTTGGTTGACCAAAAGTCAGTAACTATTAAGAAGACTAACTAATTAATATCTTTAAGTTATTTCTCAGCAAACATATCAAACATGTACAGGTACCATGTTCTCAGTTCTGAGTAGTTGCTGTTTTCTTTGTTGTATGTGACAGTAAACCAGTCATTTTTGGATTCTAGACATTTGAACACAGCACCTGGGCCTTAAAACTTTAATATGTACATTATTAATAATCAGTTATTTTTTAGGTTCATTGATTATTGAAAAAAAGTGAAAATGAACATCAACAAATTGATAAATAATGAAATCATTTGTCAGTTGAACGTTCAATATAATACTTTCTTGTGTAATAATACGTCTGCTTAAAAAGATTAAACCACAAACTAAAGTATGTTTAAATCAAAATATCCTATTTGTTTGTAGTAGCAGGCTTATCATGATAAAAATATTCTTTGCAACTACAGTTATTTCATTAGAAGTTTCCAATTTTTTCCTGTTTACTGACTAATTCTTGAGTCTATAAATTGTAGAGAAAAAATGTAAAAAAGGACAATTACAAAGTCCAAGAGCTTAAATTAACATTTTAAAATTCCATTTTTTTAATCCGATCAGCAGGCCCAGACACTGATCGGTCAGTCAACCTAAAAGAAGTCATTAAATATGTCATAATCAATCAGTTGGTTCTGTCGTTAGAGAAGAGAAAATGTGAAACAACTGCTGTTTTACACCTTGTCAAATGTGAAGATTTGTCTTTTTTGATAGTTAACTGAATATAATAAGGTCTTAAACTTTTGGACTTGGATACAATGAAACATTTAATAACACTATAACAATATAATCAACTTCTAAATCTATCATCAAATCTATCATCTATCTATCTAAATCAATCATGAAAATAATCAATAGTTGCAGCTCCCCTTTTTTTTTTACAGTGATATCAAGAAAGATGAGCAGCGAATATTTATATTTAGGAAACTTGATCCAGATAATATTTGATATTTTTCCCTCATGAATGACTTAAATGATTTACTATCAACCGTTTCTGATCAATTTTCTGTGGATTAACTAATCAGAAATCGACAAAAAGGACAGTTTCAGCTTTAATATAATTCACACTGGCCCGCTGTGTGTTGACGATGGCTCTCTGAAAGTTCACTGGATGAGCAGTAACAGTGCACATGGTCAGTAATAACTTTATTATGTAACCATCAGTCATGCTGACTTGGGTCTGGCTTAAGCAGACACATAAAGAACCTCCAGTCTTTTCAGTTGTTTATTCACTGCAAGTGCTTACAGAGCGACCAACAAATGAAGCCGTCACACATTCTGGTCACGTTCCAGCTGACAAAACACACAGTCAGTCCATCAATTTTCTTAGAAATTCACATTTAGCAAAAGACAACTATTTGCTCCCTTGTATTTTCAGCGCGCATGCAGAAAATACCAAACGCGTTTACATAAATTCATAGAGCATTCTAGTGGAGCTAAACGAACAGGCTAATTTCATTCTCGTAGACGTCATTCAGAGCAGAAGACAACAGAGTGAGCACGACTCCACAAATCCAAACTAACAGAAGCTTTTTACGAGCGTCAACCAGCTCGTGTGGTGACATGAGCGTGTGGAGTTAAACAGGCAGACAGCATCAGAGTCAAAAGTAAAAGGAGAAAGATGGCTGGGGGAAAGTTTTTTTTTTTCCCCCGTCTTTTCAGAAGTTTCAGGAACTCTGCTGTGGTCAGAGCCAATTATGTCAGGGAGCGATCTACCAGCTGAGAGACGGCTTTGATGGGGATGAGGGCCGGCATTTAGATAGACATCAGGAACATGTGGAGAATCATGAGAGCTGACAGACACTGCTTCACCATAAAGCCTCACTAATGTTACTGATACGCAGGGAAAGTTGGATTCAGTGTTGAGCTGCCAAAATGAAGGTGAAAGTCCTGGCTAACAGTCACGCGGTTGATTCACTGTTGTGCGCGCACCCTGGACTCACCTCGCTGGATAAATCTGTCAAGACAAGTTGATGTTGTTTTCTTAGCTTTGCCAATTAAATTATTCACTTGTCTTAATGTGTTTTGCTTACACCTTCTTTTTTTTTTTGTTCCCGAAGGTCTTTCAAGATGCTCTCCACCCCAAAGTCACTGCTGCTCCCTCATGTCCTTGAATCGTTGCTTCAAGTTGACTTTGAATTATTGAGTTTCATGGCAAAGCTCATCTGTGTTACTTAAATAAATCATCACCCACGAGATCCAACCTGAAATAACTGCTTCGTTAATTTGTCCTGTAATAAAGATGTTTCTCTTAAGCTGACAGGGTTTTTTTTTTAAGGTTCACATCAGAAAGTATCTAATAGGACCTGAAATTTTAGCATTAGCACTGCTGCTCTTTACAGTGCAGCAATTGCTATAGTAGGTTTAAACTGAAGCTTAAATTACAGTTAAACTCTCTTTTAAAGGAAAAAAAATGATAATGAAGCATAATAAATGTAATCTTTATAATACAAACATGAGTATTTATGCGGTTTATTGCTAAAAGGCATATTTCGAGCAGATACACTGTATGGAGCAGCTGTTCGCACTACAAACCAATCCCAGTAGCTTTGAGCTCTTGCTTCATGTTGTCCAATTTAAACAGATATAGTGAGAATATAAAAAAAAAAACCTTTAAGAACAGCCTGGGAGTCCAGAGGATGTGTGTTTTGCCTTTGACAGATTGCTGTGGTTTGAAATTACACTGGTAGGTCGCAGTAGCGAGCTGTAGAGATCCTAAGCAGGTCGTCGCTGCAGAGGAAGTCAGTGAAACGGGATACGTGTTGGTCAGCTCTTTCCTGACCTAAAGGTCAGAAATCTCAATTGAGAATTCTTTTTATAGGGTTAGATATCCTTGAATCCGTATAGTGTGTCCTCTATATCTAATATATTGTTGGCTGTATATATTTCATCTGGAGTAATATATTTGCTGTTCTTAGCCATGCTAGCAGCATGGCTCAGGGGATGGCAGTGTCGGTCGCTACACCAGTTTTAGTTCAGACTGGAATATGTCAGGAACTATTGGATAGATTTGCCATAAATTATGTAAAAAAAAAATTCATTGTCGCTGTCTTTCATGATCCCTGTCTTGTGCTCTGTTCTCTCTCGTGCCGCCATGAGGTTGACATGGTTTTAAGTGAAATATCCCAACAACCATAAGATGGATTGCCTTGACATTTGGTGCAGACGTTCATGTTCTTCAGGATGAATTGTGATCACTCTGGTGATCCTCTGCCTTTTTGCTATCTTGCCATATGCACCAATCACACGGGTGCTTAAGCGACCACCAGAAGGGGTTGAGCGTCCACAGGGAAGGCAGTTCAAAAGATGAATGAATGAATGATTGAATAAATTAATGAATAATTAAATAATTATATACCTTGTGTGTGAATGTGGATGCTGAGTTATGGCATTCATATGTGATGGTATTTTTTCTTTGATATCACTATTGGGGGCAGTATTATGTATGCAAGCCAGCATAGTGTAATGTTGTGGCCAATGTTTATGTAAATGCAGTTCCCCTGTGCCGGTGTGGTTTGGCCTGTTATGATTTGTAAAATATTAGTGTTACACTTTGTGATGCAGTTTGTATCTATGCCCCCAAGAGCACAGCAGCCTAAGTCCTTGATTTTTCAAAGTGGGGTTCCCAGCCTCGTTTGGGGGCTGTTGGGAGGCACCAGAGGGGCCTTTGAAAGGTGAAGTGAAGATGGTAGAAACTGCTAGAAAATATATACAAAGAAATTTAAATTGAGTTGTCATTATTATCATTATCAAATGTGTTTGTATAAAATATATTTGCATCAGACTCTTATTTGCCATATGCATCTTTGCAATTAGCTGCTAGTGAAATCATCCTTAATCATACATAAGCTCAGTGTGACTGACTTTCTCCTGAATATTTAACTAGCTAGCTTAAATCTTGGAGGCTAATGCCAATTCAAAAATGGTCACTTTTGGAAAAGGGAAAAGGCCCAATGAGCAACGCAGACCAATCATCTGACAAAAACTAAAAAACCCTAAGAACTCCTGGGCAAATAAAACTCAAAAATTGGCAAAAATGATAATGTATGGGTTTACCTCCACTTATTTTTACACTTATTTATTTTCCCTTGTAGTTAGGGGCACCCAGCTATAAACTAATAATATTTAGGGCACCTTAGCATTGAGAGGTTTGGCATGTGTGGCCTTTGTGAATGTTATTACTGATCCATATGCTATAAAACACCAACTACCTGCATGCTAACATGCTAAACAGTAAAGCCTCACAGAGTTGTTAGCATAAATATAGACTTATTTTAAATTGAAACAAGCCTCATTTTACCTACTCTTGAGTTTACTGTCACATAAAACCAATTTAAAAAAGAAGTATGACAGTTTAAATTGTTCTCTAAGCACATCCAGCCTGTTTAGACACAATGGAAAATAACATTCACTGAAAACTAAATGACTGCTTACATAATACAATCCACTGAATAATCAAGCAGCATTCCTCCACAGCTCTAATGGAAACCCAGCGCTGTGTTTTATGTGAACACAGTGAGATGAGCGTGCACGGCCAGTTTTGTAGCATCAACACCAACAGCAAAGCGCCAGCGAGGCAGTATCAGGGCGTGTCTGCGGCGGGACGTGTCCAGGCTTCAGCGGACCTGACAGGCTGTGGCTCATTAAACCCCATCAGACGCAGGAGGTCAAGACAACAGCTACAGCCCGGGCAACACACTCTGACTGCATGTGTCCACTGGTAGACACACTGTGAGACTGTGCAGGCCCAACAGGAGAGGATAAAACCCCAGACCAATCAGATGTTTTATTTTTAGCATTTTAATCATTAACCGCCAACTGCTGGGAAATTCTGAGAAATCTTTAGATAAAGCATGAAGAGACTAACGGCTTATAGAATTATTTTTTCAGGATTGATGCACATGGGAATATATTGTGCATGATTAGATGGGACAAGTTGATGCTTCTGTATTTTATTTTCTTCTCACGACACACTCGATGCGAGATGTATCACTGAGTTGTCAGTGCGGGAGCGTGGCTGTCCGGCCTGCAGAAGGACTCACAGTGAGCTGGAGACAGAGGAAGAGGAAGTGGAGCCACTGTTCGGCGTGGATGGAGCAATAAGCATAATTTTAGGGTTGAAACATGCAGGCGTAAATGGCACTTTTTGTTTGATCATGTTTTATTTAAATATGCTTGAACAGCAGCGACAGCCGCTGGCTTTGAACCAAGACCAAAATGCAAGCTGTGTGTTTTTGATGTTGTGGCGACCAGCTCAACTATTTCTCAAAACTCTGACTCATGTCGCCTGAGCTGAAGTCCTGTAAGGTCAAACAAGCAAATCCTAAGGCTTTGTGCCGCCTCTCCATCTCTATCTGACCTCTGTACTCCCACTGTTTCCCTCCTCTCTTAGAGCGCGACAGGAAAACACATTCAATCCATCTGTATTTCATCATTAGACATTTCATTCTCACCCTATTTCTGCCTTTTTATCCTCTCATCCTTTCTTACTCCCTGCAATTCTCCTCTTCATTTTTCCATCTCTGTGTATATAAAAACACCAGGGACCCCTCTTTTGACCATGTCAGTAGGAGAGAGGATAGAAGAGGAGGATCTCTGTCCGATCTGCCTGTCGAATGACCAGTGAAGTGGAAAGGATTAGTTGTATCCTGTCCTTCTCTCACTCTTTAAAGCAGACTCATTAGGCCGGCTGGACCAAAGCGCCCAGGGTGGCCCTGCTAGGCCTGAGCTTAGTGTTGCACTCAGGGAAAACCCTGGGTGTGTGTTATCCTCCCCCAGCCGACGGCCTTCATAGTCAAACAGTCACTTAAGAGGATTGGATCTTGGTGAAGTGATGTGTAATTGCTAATCTCCACCACCACCATAATGTAACAGGAGATCAGTATTTTCAATTTGGAATTTAATATGTGAGCAAATTTCTTTTTCCCTCAGGTGCTGGCTCTGTTTGACATTTTTCAGAAATAAGCTTATTCAAATCCTTGCCAAGATTTAGATAAGAAGATCAATACCACTGTCACGACTGTTTTATAAATATTGTAATACAGGGAGAAACAGTTAATTTAGCTTAGCATAATGACCTAAGACAGCATCTCTGAAGCTCACCATCAATGCAATACATATCTTGTTTCTTTAATATACAAAATCAAAGTGTGAAGTTAAAACCTATTTGGATTTTTGTGTTGATTTTGTAATCGATATTGGTAAGATAATACATTCCAATAACAACATCAGTCAACAGTAATTTTTTGTATGTAATAAACAATCTTGGTATGAGTTTTTTTTAATAATTTGTTTGTGACCAAAATACAGCTTAGCAGAAAATTTTACAGCCAAAAACTCCAGTTTTAACTTTCGCCTGGTCAGGTGACTCTGGCTCTGAATTACCTCAAACCGAGTTTAATATTGCTTTACTGTAACCGGTTTTTACCTATTTGTCAACACTTAAGTGCAGTTATACCTTCAGTAAACTAATATAATCAATAAAGCTACCTGGACAGTTCAGTTTTTAGGTAAAATCTCTTAAAACTTGCTTCCTGGACAAAATCCACCTTTAAAACTGTAAAAACATAATAAATAATGTTTTCATCAGTTGACTGTAAAGGTATTTCTAGGCAGAGCCATGCTAACTGTTTCCCCTTTTTCCTTATCTTTATGTTAAGCTAAGCTAACAATCTCCTGGCTTTAGCTTAATGTTTGTTGAGCAGACATGAAAGTGGTATCCATCCTCTCATCAAACTCGTGATCAAATATAATTTCCGAAATGTGAAACTTTTCCTTTAACATGCAGCTTTCTGTGTGTTATATAATCTCCGTGTCACGTTTGTCTTTTGGGCTCTGTTAGCTTAGCTCGTGTACCTCTGTTCTCCTGTGTGTCAAGGTGACAGTGCTGCTCCGATAATGTCAGAGGAACGTTGTCCGCTCTCTCCGGACATCACAGCTGTCAAGTCACTGTCGACTCAAACAAATCTTCACCGTGTCAGCTACATCCTCGGCCCACACACAACATAACACAACACACACGCACACAGCTGCTCCCTAGCAAACATGTGGCAGCAAAACAAATTATTTTCATTGCAGCTTTGCCGTAAGACTTGTCACCTAAGTGGTAACAAAACATGCCATTACATACTGTGACTGCGCAGACAATGGGAGCATCTGTCTCTGTATGAAGACAAACAAGGTAATTACTCATCGTCCTGCAAAATCCATAAAAATCTATATATTGTGTGAAAGCATCGTGCATCACCGTAGATACAGAAATAATGCCGAGTACTCCGGTGTTGGACTGAGCTATGGGTTTTTAGCTCGCCTGTCAAAACCTGTGTGCGCTCATTGACCCGTACCTTCATTGAACGCAAACTGGATTTTCCCCTGCGACTGAAGATGTGCTGGATTGTGCACTAACTCCTGTCTTGTGTGTTTACATGAAAACACAACATCAGCCTGCAGCAAGTGCAACGAACATGAGGGAATGTCTCCCTGTGTCTTTTTGGTTGGACTGGCACGTACTGTGCTGTAGTATGTTTGCATAAAATAAAAAAAAAAAAAACACACAGATCCCATGTTGCATTATTCCTGACTTTCAGGCTGCCATGCTCTCACCTTAAAAACTGGAATTATTCATGACTTTTACGCATTTTGATGTGAAACACTGCAACTCCCCAGATCTCAAACACTGACAACTGACAAAGGTTAAATAACAAAGCAATCTTTTGCCTGAAGTCACAGGATCTCTCACTAGCTTGTTAGGTAATTGACACCTTCTTTTTCATCTCACACAATCTTCTCAGCCACCTATCCTGTTTCTTTTCCCTCCCGCAGCTCATTTGCCATGTCTAAGACGGCGGTGAAGAAGCTACATTGGCGTTCCAAGGTGCAAGACAGCTTCGTCCCTTTGCTGGGCTCATCGGGAGAGCTGGGGATCGCCGTTGGCGGAGGAGCAGATTATGGAGAGTTTCCTTTTGTCACATCAGCTCCAGGGGGCGGACTCACAGTGGGTGATATCATCCTAGAGATTGGGGGAACACCGGTATTAGGGATGACATTAGGAGACGTCCGGGGTGTCCTCAACTCCTGTCCGCATCCAATCCGCATCAAGACTGTGTCGCCAGGTATGAGTCAGCACAATAACTCACCCCTCTATAAAAAATGAGTCTGCGGCTTATTGTTTTAGTGGATGTATAAATTATCACCACACAGTCAAGGTGTAAACACAACAAACTGCAAGGCCGTTCCTTCTGCTAATGGCATTTTGCCCATAATAATGCATTCAATCTTTAATTCCCTCCCCGGCGCTGCAGACGGTTTAACTTGTTGCTGTTTATGATGCACACCATTGCACTTACCTCATCAGAATACACCCAAACAATCTGTTACACCGGCGTACAAGCTGTCACCCATAATAATCTTGCTCAATAACCCTCATCTGACTCTCACACGCCAAATTTTGCAGCCTGTAGCGTCCTGACACGGATTTGCACTTGTCAATTAGTCTGGATATGTCAAGGCGATCGGTCAATATGTGGGTAGGAGGTCAAAATTGCTGATGACACATGACAAGTGCGTGGCAATATGGTTGTCTGTCACCGGCAAAGGGGGCCTTGATGTTTAGAACAGGGGGCTGGGGGTAACGGATGTCTTTGTTGGCTCTGAACAGCGCAATATGTCACCGGAGTGTCACCTGACTGCGGCTCCCGATGGCCTTGCTCGGTAGATTGATCGCTGATTTGGCCGAAGGTGTGTAAAAGGGGACCTTTTGCTCCCAGTCCCTCTGCTGCGGGTAGATCCATTATCATTTCTGAAGTCCGCCTGGCCCTCCCTGGGCAGCTTGACTGCGTGCAGTGTGGACAGTGATGGATGAGCTGATGCGATGTTGCTGTACCACACCTCTTCCCACTCAGACTCCTACTACAGCTCCCTCTGCTCCAGCCCCCCCTCCAATACAAGCCAATGGGCTGCTTTCCTCCAAGGCAGGCAGCAGTTTAAAGGCTTTAGCACAATGACTGGTGCACTATGGGTAAAAAAAAAATAATGATCTGATCTATTCATTAAATAAACTCAAATAATTATAATAAATTTTCCTTTATTTGTTTCTGATAGCGTACTTCAGCATAACACAATTGCCCATCTTTCTATCTCGATTAACTTTCACATCTGACTGCCTTAATTGTAGCCTGTATGTACCGTGTTTGAATGATGTGCAAGAGATTAGCTCATTTTAATATTGAGGTCCAATTTTTGCTCTTCAACAGACTAGAAAATAGCAGCTGTTTCATAACGTAATGAACAAAAGCTCATCATATCTCCCAAAAGGCAGCTGGCGAGATTAATTTCCCTTTACAGGCAGCAACCATATGTGGCCAGTCATATGTACATGCAGCCGACTGCCTCGGCTAATAAAGTTATACCACTGTGATGTTCTTAATGGCGCAAAGCAAATTTGGTCTGCTACTGGGCAGAACCATTGCAACAGACGGTGGGGGTAAGAGGGGGCGACGGAGGGAGGAGGCGGCGGGGAGTTGATGGCTGAGCTGCAGCCTATAGGAGCAGAGTGGTCGTCTGTCACAGTGACAAGCCAGAGATGCCGTCAGCCAATCTATAACGGCAAGTGACCTGTCATCTGAGGCTGAGAAGCACTTGAGATGATATTAAGAGATCAGAGGAAGGAAGCTGAGCCCCCGATGATCAGCTCTGCCTCCCCTGGTTACAACCTGAACTGTTCTGTCTGCAGCAATTAACCTCAGTAGGTTGTTATATATGCATGAGAGACTCAGGAAAATGCATTTTATACTTGGGGACCTATGTGAAGTGACACAGACGGATCAGTAGGCGTAAATGTGAACGTCTAGGTTGTAATATTATAGTGTTAAATCAAGTCTGGCAGTGATAAAGATCTTTAAATACACCTCAGTCTCTCTTTGACGGCCTGAACACAAATCTCAGTGTAAATCTACATCGTTACAGTTTGTGCTTACCTAGCTGATTTCTTAATGTCTCTTTCTCTCTCTCTCTCTTTCTCCCTCCTTCTCTCTTTGCTTCTTTCCTCCTTCTGCCACACTTGTATCTTTGCCCTTCCCTCAGGCTCCACATTGTGCAAGGATCTCAGGTTGTATCTGAGTAAATGCTTCACACCCGGCTCAGTGGACAGCCAACTTCAGCAGGTGATCCGAGAGAACCTCTACCTCCGTGCTGTACCTTGTAAGTCCCATTTTGTGCTTTTATTCTCAAATACAATGCACTGTATTCCCCTGTATACTTTGTATTTATATTTTTGTGTTCATATGGTGCTATTATTTGCTCATTCATTGTATTTCTCATGTTTAAGCCCAATATATTAGATGATTTCCAGATGATTTCTTATAATACTAATCTTCTCAGACATACCTGTCTTAAGTTAGTGACCTCATTAATTCTCTGATAACACGTCTCATCTTTGCCACCATGCGGATATAACGGTGTTAATTGGTGTATACACTTGCAGGGCTGTTTTTCACACTTCCTTTTGTAAATGTATGCAAGTAGAACTGGAGGGGGATTAAATGCAATACTGCAAAACTTGACACTTTATTAGCACTAAAATAGGACTAAAGTGTCTCAGTCTAAGTGAGACAGAAATGCCACAAGTGCAATCAGACATTTCCATAGTAACAGTCTGTATTGTCACAACACTGGGTTTATCTTCAGTGGCAATCTCCCCCCCTTACAGTCCTTATGCCTGTGCTGCTCTGGGGCATTACTTTGTTTGGGTGGTGGTACGATGGTATTAAATGTGATGGTACTTGACAGGTTCTTTTTTATTCACACAGTTTTTGCATGATCCCCTGAAAAAAAAAAGAGGCCTGAGCAGTTTCATCTTGATGCTTACGAATAAAATGAAGCACAATGGCAGCCAAAGGCAGCTAGTTGTAGTGCATCTGTTGCTATCTTAATCCTCTATCATGTGACGTCAGTGGAAATGGCAGGAGGATGCAGCAGCCGCGCGCCGTTCTTCGGGGAAGATCTGTGGGTTTTAATGTAATTTTCCGACTTGCGTCAGTCTGCTTCGCTTTTTAATTGTTCAGGTGGTTTTTGTGGAGGAGACAGAGTAACTGGTGTGTCTGTCGTCTTAACCTTGACGTGGCAGCGCGGAGTCGCTGCTAATCTCTCCTTTAGTCCAAGAAGTAGGTCATGTGGGACAGTCTGCCACCGTACCACACAGCACACTCGCTGAAGGAGCGAGGCAGAGGTCAAGACTGCAAGAGAGATAAAACCGTCATGTTTAAATTATAATAAAATTGCACTTTTAATCACATCAAGTTTTCTCATTACTTACCCATGCGTGTGTGCTTAACTGTTACAGCTACAAGCAGCTGCATAAGGAGTGCATTGTCCAAATAATGAGTAATGCTTGTGGCCATTTCATTTAATGGATACAGAGAGTAGGATTAATAAAAAAAAAGGATTTTCACGTACAAAATGTGATTATTAATTTTATGTTTGGTCAAGCAAGATTGTAAACACTGTTGCAAAGACAGTAAATCTGCACTGTTTCTTATTTGCAAAATATTGTAATGTAGTGCAAAAATCAATCGACCTGTAATGGATGGGATGTCAAACTTTTGAAACATCCTCCCGTCTCTGAGTGTATTTTCTGTTAGTAAGAATGACAACGAGGCAGGCTCAGCCCACGCGTGTGTAATCCTCTGATCTGCTGGAGATGACACCGTAAGATGCTGTTGTTGTTCTCATGCTGATACCAGCACACGCATGCTGTCCTGATCCCGAGACGGCTTGGGAAAACCATCACGGATATACGGCGGCAGAATTTTTCTTCAATCTTCAGCTTTCTAATTTGTTTTTCCATCCCGCCGGCAGCTGTGTTTTGATGTAACAGGAACTTAATGCTGAGGAGTTTTCATCGGTGGCTCATTGTGGCCCCCTTCAGGACCACATGTACGTTCCTCCTGTTTCAGGAGACTCTTTGCTGTTATTCTGTAGATAATTAAAACTTTTTAATCAGCTAAGATAAAGACTAATTAGCTCGTGAAGCCTGGCTCAGGTTTTTAAAATGTTCTTCTAAGGAGGCAGTGATAGTAATGATGAGGCCTCAGTTCTGATTTGGATTTGTTTTTTCATTTGAATGCCGTTTCTTCTTCTGAAACTGTGGCTTAGTGCGGCTGTGCTATTTAGAGAGTATCTCAATCCCCGAATCCTTGTGATGAGACAATATTCTCTGATGTTGAAGCTGGCACTGATGCAAGAAATATCATTACAAAGGCTCAGTCAGGAGGGCAGTGCATAAAAATGGAAATGAATGACGGAATTAAGCAAATGCGGAGACTACTGTATCAATAATCTAGAGGGGCGAATTAAATTAAAAGCAAATGTCTGTCCGTGCCAACATGGAGGAGGAGCTGACTGCAGTCTAATGGCTCTGTTTGCTCAAACTGCAAGAGCAGACAGGATGCTAAGCGTGTAGCCCGCGAGGACGCAGGTAAACGTGTAGACAGACAACATATTTGATCTAACGAAACAAACCATTTTATATAACATTACTTTTTATTTCAGTCGGTTTTGTCATTCTTTAAGGTTGTAGTTTAGTTGGACTCAAGTGATGTAGATACAGAAGTTTGGAGAGCTGATCCAGGAATAAAAAGGAGGGAGCGGGCAGGAAAACAGGGCTGAGTAGAGGACTGGAAGACAGACTGGCAAACACTTCAGGGTTAGAGGCACACAGAGATCACAATTAGTGGATGAACCTGAGGCACAGGTAAACACAGAGCTGGAAAATGTTGATGCAGACACACTGAGAATATTAACTAGAGCAGGAACTGGCCTCTGTGTTTACACCGGCCGACTTGAACTATCCAAAGCAAAGGCTGCAGTGAAGAGCTGGAGTTTCTACTGCAGGAGCTTGATTAGTGGATGGGGTTGCAGGTGTGCAGCAGGAGGCGAGTGACTGACAACAGCAGGACATGGAGCACCACACCCAGACAGACACACACACACACACACACACACTGAGAGACAGAAAACAAACAAGACACACAAGGGAGGAGGCAAACAGCAGAGGACACCAGAAAAGAAGAGGCAGATTCATGCCATTTTGCTCTGTGCAGACCTCACATTACCCTGCTGAACTTTCCCATCCACATTTGTATAATCTCTCTCACCATTTCCACATATGCCCTTGGATGATTCAGAGCCCAATGTCACGGTTTCAAGGCTGGCCGTGTTTCTGTCTCCTCCACAAAAGACTTTCCTAATTGTCTTCGGAGTGAGTCTGAGATAAGAAACATCATCATTTGGTTATTCCAGTGTGCAGACCTTCTGTGGCCTTTTCAACCGCTGAAGGATTCATTGTTCGCTATTTGTGTGCAGTGATCTTGACAGACAGCTCTCTCTGGGTGTTGATACAGACTTCTGTGTAATTACCTCTTCAATCCCTATCTCACCCCTCTCCCGGGGGATCACTGTGCAGCGCCTACAGGGACAGGCGGGGAAGAAGAAGATGTCAATAATCCATCCTGTCCCCCGACTGACATGTCATATATATTTCCAGGGAGGGTGCATAGATAATGAATCTCTGCCTCGCGCCGTATCAGCTGGAGAGAGACTGTGTGTCCTGCGGGGAGGAGGAGAATTTACGCACACGTCAGATGTCATCAGGAGATTCGCCATCAGATCTTTAATTAGAAACTATGGCTGTAATCTTGTGGGTTTTTTTTGAATTTCAGATATTCTACTTTGGATTTCGAATGGAGCTTAAAATGTCTGTTGTCATATTTAATGACATCATCAGTTCATCCGAAAAAAGCTAATTTTTGCCTTGCGTTACTCATGTGAGTTTGACTCAAGGAGCAAACTCCCCATTTCCGCATTGAAGCCAACCAGGAAGTACAAAAACTTGCAATTCCTCGACTGACCGCTTGAAGCTGGCCCCCAAAAGGGAGCAAATTCCCATTTGAGCCTATGTTAAAATGGCCAACTTTAGAGCAGAAATAAACACATTTACAGCCTGGTTCAAAAAAAACGTTCTTT
>JAPZDV010000002.1:21558197-21568728 GCA_029814665.1 Acanthurus lineatus | reverse complement strand
GCTTTGAACCTTCTGGCTTAAACTCTGATGCGACTAATTTACGGACGAATATAAACAAGAACATGTTTGACGAAGTAATTCTGATGCTGTAAAATTCCGACACTGAAGAAGACAGCTTTAGTGGTTTTAGTTGTTAAATTTAGTGGGTGCGGCTTATAGTCCGGAAAGTACGGTAAGTACAGAACTTGTCAGCACCTCAGCATCTTGCGGCTGCAGACAAACTGAAGTGCTAATTAGTCCACTTTTTAATTTCAAAAGTTATAAAAGGAAAGTCTTAGCTCTTTTCTTTTCAGGTAACGACAGATCCAGATCAGAGCAGAAACTGTCGTGCCACAAGGTGTTTATTCCTCCGCTGCTGACCGTCCCTCCAGAGCTCTCTGGCATCAGCTGTTGTCTGTCAGCATCAGTTCCTCTGCTTTTCCAGTCAATTTCACACAGCACTCAAAACAACACAACAAGCAATCAAACACTGATTTAAAATTTGGTGCAGTTTGGTGCAACCTGGCCTGTTAGACACTTGTAAGTTATTTGAACACGGTGTGGGCACAGCCCTGATCTGGCATGGCACATAGTGTAAAAAAAGGCTGGATGGATTGAACACATTACAGATTGTCAGCAGGTGGAGTTGGGGGCAGCTGTAATGACGGCCAATCTCATCAGCCCCCTCTCATCGCTTCCCCAGACATTTTCCTAATGAGCCGGGAAGTGACGGTCAAACTTCTCCGGAGAAACCGGTCTAATCTCTTGGAGGCCCAAGGCACAACAAAGGAAAACTCAATTAGAGCTGAAATGATTAGTCAATTGATTAGTCGTTAAACAGAAAATTAGTCCTCGGAAAATTTGATAATCAAATGTTTTAATCTCATTTTTTTCCAGGCAAAAAAATGACAACCATTTAGTGAATCCAGCTTGCAGCAAATTTATGATGGGCATTTTTGCAATTTTAAAAATTGACATTTTATAAACCAAATGATGAATCCCCTTATCTGGATTTTTAATAAAGAAAATATTTGTTAGTTGCAGCCCTTAACTCTTTATGTAGCCGGTCTGTGTGTAAACCTTTGCATGAGAGGTTTGCATGCCTGTTTGCATTGGCTTTTTGTGATAAAAAAGGCAGTCTGAGCAGGTGGGGATATAAAAACGGCATTACAGCTGCCGGTTATAGCTGCTAACATAAAAAAAACCTTCATCCTCTGACATGCAGCTGATCTGCACAGACTGCACAGCTACTGTAACACAGTTTGTGCTGCAGAGAGAAGAGGTCAGTCTGACGGAGATGCCTCGTGCTCTCTAATGTTTGTGTGTGTGTCTCTTTTTAGGGGGCATGCATGTGTGTGTGCATGCATGTGTGTGTGTGTGTGTGTGCATGCTGTGTGCAGCCCTGCTCGTGTCATTGTGGCTGCACAGAGCTGCTTCCAGGACAGCAGTGCATTAATCACAGGTTTTATAGGGTAGCTGGGTGTGACTCCCTCCTGCCGGCCTCTCACTGACATCACATGGGGTCCTCCAGGAGAAGGACGGAGGTTCGTCCTCAGTTTGGGCTCCGTGTGATTACGTCTTAGAGAAGAAATAAGTTGTCTCAAGGTCAGAACGGGAGCCTTGTCGTTCGATTTGCAAATTAAAACGATTCCACCAGATTTGATTTAATGAATAGCATTAAAAAAAAACGTGATATATTTCACACTTCATGCCTGCACATGTATTTCACGGTCCGGCTGTTAAAAATACAAACTAGCAAAGACTTACCTCAGCGATCCTGTAATGATGGGATGTTTTTCTCGCTGTGGTTTGGACTCACTCCTCCCTTCCAGGCCAAGGTCAATGCGAATCAATTATGATGACAGACCATTGATCATCCGAGTGCTCCATCTTTGCTATGGTGATGGAAAGACTTTAAGACTTTCACAGTGCCTCATTAATGTTTAATTCTGTTCTTATTGATCTGTTCATAACAAAGAAGCCCTGGTAAATGTCTGCCATCATCCCCGTGCTCTTCATACCAAAGGGCAAATTTTGGTTTGTGGGTGGATGCTCTGTTAATCTGAGACTGACTTTCCATCGAGATAAAAAAAAAAAATGCTGTGATTAAACAGGCCTCTTATTCACTGTTGCTTAATGTTTTAAATACATTTGTTTTTCTTATTTTTAGAACTTTTATAGCTTTAAATACAAGCAAAGTAGATCATTAAGTTGTTAATTTATGCTGGATTATATCTATTTATAGCAATCTGTCAAATTAATGGATTGCTGGGACTATTTATAGTTTGCTGAATTGTTGTTTTGGTTAAACACCTAACTCTGGATTTATGACCCCCGATGAGAGGAAGAAGCCCTGATTAATCGACACAACATCCATGTTGGAGCTGGCAGTATTTCTATCGTCCTGACTCTGATGTATGGAGTGATGTTTCCCCCTCTCAGGTACGACCAGACAGCCCAGAGATGGAGAAATCTCAGGAGTAGACTACAACTTTGTCTCCATTGAGGAGTTCTTCTCTTTGGAGGAGTCGGGAGCGCTGCTCGAGAGTGGAAAGTTCAAAGGTCAGTTTTAAACTGGTTGAACATTTTGACTAAATGATCTGGAGACTAAATATTCATATTCATCATGCAGTGAAGATTATTTGGTTTATCTGAGTGTTTTTTATCATAACATAGGTGTTAGAGTTTTTTTCTTCATTACAGATAAAGTTATTAGTATTTAAATAATAGAAAATTATGTTAATAAATAGCTTAAGTTTTTCTACTAAGTCTTATATTGGCAATCTTTATGGTGGATGTTAGCTGACATCTTGGGAAAACCCTTGTTCTATTTATGCAGAGAGTTAAAATTTATTCTTCTCTCATGTCTGTATAGTTAATAAGAAGCTAAAGCTAGCAGCCTGTTAGCTTAGCTTAGCATTGGAAAAAATGTATCCTGACTTTTTTAAAGGTAACATCCACCTACAAGCACCTCTAAAGTTACATAATTACCATGTGATATCTGTTTGTTTCATAAGGTAAAACCTCCAAAGTGCAAAAACAGCAAGTTGAGGGATTATTATTTGCCCAAGATGTTATCTATTTATTAGTAAGCATTATTTGTTTCCCTGAAGACACTAAATCAGCTGTTTCACAATTTTTCATGTGCAAAATTAAGTTTAATCTCATACTAGTACTATGAAAGTAGAATCAATTTTATTATTTAAAGGTGCAATATGGCAGGAAAGGGAATATAATATTCGTACGAATGTTTTCATTAGTGTATATTACCAGAAGATAAGAACTGTTGTGTTTTCATTACCTTAAAATGAGCCTTTTTTATGTACAGAGGGAGAAGTTTCTGTTCCACAGAGTCAGCCATGTTGCACCACCATGTTTCTTCAGCAGCTCAGCACATTTTTTCGAAGGATAAATGAGGTTAACATAGCTCATAACATGATAGAACATTAGGAAGGTATCTCTTAATGTGCATTAATGCCATCAGGTGTTTGGCGGCTCGAATCTACCCTGCAGACTCCCCCTACATGAGGCTCAGAGTGCTGCCTCTGATTAAAAAGCCTCCATATATTAGCATCCATAATTTATAAGAGTTTAATGGGAGCAATAAATGTCATCCTCACTTGCCTTACATGTGACATTGACAGACACATCGCTGCTGCAATGCAATCAGGAGTTTGAGCAGCAGCAGCAGCAGCAGCAGCAGTGTGCATGCACTAGCCTGCAGAAACCGCAGTAAATGGTGACGGCTGGTGACCTTGTTGTGGAGTTCAGTAATCTAATGTTTCCCCTCAACCCATTTGGATCTCCATGAGTCAAATGGAGGGGTAGGGGTAATTTAATTTCTTTTTTAGCAGTGGAGCAGATGGCTAGAGCTAAGAATACAGAATAGACGATCTCAGGGGACACATAATGCACATACAGTCAGACGCGTAGTATGTGCGGTATATGTGCATGATGACATGAATCCATTCTGCAAACCAATATATCTGAATGCAAATCTTCTATTTTTTCATGAATTCATATCAGGTTGGAACTCAGTTGCATCTAAAAGCAGATTCATATGTAAATAACTGGTTTTATTTACAACACGGGGCATTTTTACTCGTTTTAATATACTTAAATAGGCAAAATAATAGTTCTTTTGCTGCGTTTAAAGTTGTATATTGATATGCTCATTTCAGTTTCATTTCTCATGCCAGGACACATTGCTCTTGTTCTTCTCTGTCTCAGGGAATTACTACGGCACTCCTCGACCCATTCACATCAGCGCAGAGAGCCCCCCCATCACCTACCAGGAGCACCGCAACCTGCTCAGAAACTTTCGCACGCGCAGCAAATCGCTCAGCAACCTGGAGAAAGCTGCAGAGGAGGGCGAGAACAGCGAGGACGACTCAGGCCTGTCAGGCAAGTATCGTTAAACCCGGTCTGTATGACAGCATGTGTGGGCAAGGTCATGAATGTAAATCTGAGGGGATAAACCAAGAGCTCATAAGAGGAGTATTTCACGGTGATTGAGACTCCTTTATTTATAGTTTTTCAGCCGTATCTGTTCATCCCTGCACAGTAGCCAGCAGCTAAATACTGCATCGTCCTACTATCTATAGCTCCAGTCTCTGATACCCAAATTAATCAATCATTAGCACGATTAGTATGCTCTAAACTCTCAGTGGGGGCTGTGGCCTCATCGATTGCTGGATCACCTCCAAAGGAAGGTCAGGCTGCCTTAGGTCAAACAGACAAGGAGGTAAGCAGACAGGCAGCAATGCACACAGGGAGGCGAGGCGGAAAAAAAAAAAACTGAGGAAGTCACGTGTCGAGAAAACAAAGTGTTTAAATTCACCAAACACAAAAACAACCAACACATGTTCCCCATAGATGTTTTCCTTTCATAAGCAATGTTTTCTAATTTCCTGTGAATGTGATGGATGACTCATTGTACCAGAAGTGCTTCATTATTTCCAGCAGAGAGCTTGAAAGGCTTATTCATCAGCAGCGATGAAAGAAATGCTCAAAAAACCTTTAGTCCAGTGAAAGTTTTTACACAACTGTGTAAAAATACCCCATTTACAAATATGTTAAAGTCCTGCAATTTAAATTCCGCTTAAGTAAATGTAAAGAAGTATTATCGGCAGAAAGAAACGTAAAGTATCAAAGTAAAAGTAGCTATGAAGCAGAAAAATGTCCCCTGTGATTAAAAGGTGAGTAGTTTAGTTCACAGGCCTCCAACTTAGGGGTCAAATTCTGCTACAAAATTTACACTCACTTTATGAATTTTCCTCTAATCTTTGCTTTTTTGTGAAATATTTATTCACTTGACCTCTCTGAGCTTTGAACCATTATTTAAATGAAAGCATTTCAGAAGTTAAAAAGGAAATGATACTTTGATGGTTCTTTTTAAACTCACTGAAACATGACGAGTGGTCAAAGCTAAATGCTAGCTTCATATCGCGCTTTTATCCAAAATGCAAAAACAAATTCTCCTCTCTCACTCACACACAGTCACACATGGCAGCCAGCAAGGGGGCAGCCTGACCATCAGGAGCTATTTGGGGTTCAGTGTTTTGCCTCAAGGACACTTTGACATGTGGACAGGAGCAGCTGAGCATCATCCACCAGCCCGCTGATTCAAAGCCGTCTGATTAGTAATAATTATCATAGCTTGTTTTTTTGTATAAGTTGCTGTATTTATGCAACATGAAAATCTTAAATAAAAAATACAGGAGAAATAGCAGTCAAATCACATAATGTAGGAAAAAGTACAATATTTCATCACTGCCACTGTTAATCTGTTAGTGGTGTCATCTGTGCAGACAAAATAATCAAGACAGTGTTGGAAAAGCCGGAGAACTGATGGCAAACGAGGAACTTGAACGTCAAAGCCGAACAGACGGCGAATATGAGATTAGATGGTTAGTGGAGGGGAGCGAGGCGGCGACACAGGGTGGTGCTGGAGGCAGGTAGGGAGGCTGAGTGTTAGGAAAGGTGGCGGCAGGGAGCCAGAATGGCACAGGAGATAAGAGAGAGAAAGGCAGAGTGGGAGGTGAGAAACGCAGGCAGGCAGAGATCCAGATAGTTAGAGACGTGCTCCAAACAGGCAGGTAGGGCAGCAGGCAGTCTGGAGTGGGAGGAGGCAGGTGGGGGTGGGGGGTGGGTGATTGCAGGATGCAGGCAGGACGGAGTTGGAGAGAGCCATCCAACACCCTGACCTCTGCTGAGTCATCTTCTGAAGTGATACTGCGTGGGCGGATGGGTTCGGCAGCACTTGTCGTGTGCAGCAGGACTCAGGACGCCTGTGTTTTTTTTTATCCGACATCTTTCAGATCCACGCTGGAGCTCACGGCTGAAGGACAGCTACAAGGACAGCTAGGCAAAAAAAAAAAAGCTTATTTTTCCTTGGTAATGTGGCATGCATGGTCACACACTCTGACTCCTCAGAGGGAGGACGAAGCCGGCCGAGATGCTGACCTCAGGTCTTTTGTTTTCCTGACGGACTCAGTGACATGTCAGCATCGGGTCATTACAGAATGTGGCAGAAACTTTGTCACCCTCCTGCATCTATTAAAAGATATCTCACTGTTCATGTTTATTTTAAAAAAAAAAACTCTTCCTTGTCACTGTAGGAGGCTCTGCAGGTGTCAGCAGCAGCATCCATCCTCTCCACCGGTCCCCCGCTCGGCACCTGGCGTCCAGCAGCGGGGATGGTCACGCGTTAGAGAACGGGATCGTTGGCAGCAGAGGTGGCGCCAGGGTGAGAGGTGTGATGCCTGATCACTGGGAGCTGGCCTTCAGCGACCCGGGGGAGTCTCACTACATCGAGTGAGTGTCTGCCTGTTCCTCACAAACAAAGGAATACTTCAACATTTTGTTAAATACACTTTTCAAGCTTGTCTTGCAGAAAGATAGGAACAAAAATATCACTTCCCTATCTGTTTGCTGATCATGAAGCTGGAGCCTGGAGATGGTTAGCCTAGCTTAGCTTAGCATAAAGACAGTAAACAGTGGGAAGCAGCTAGCCTGGCTCTTCCCGAAGGTAAAACAAACAGCAAATTGAACAAATTTAGCACATTACAATTCTTTTCTTTAATTTCTACAAAAACTAAAGTAAAAATACAACAAGCTGTGGTTTTTCAGTTATTGACTCTTCTTATCTAATCATTTGTGATTCACGTTATCTTAACCTGAGCCCAAACTTCTCCCAAACCATAACAAGTTGGTTTCTCCCATGTTCAAAGGCTTAATGTGCAGGAATTATCTTTAAACAAATGTATAAACGCATACAAAGGTAATCCCACTTGTCACATATGACCCAACAGAAGTGTGTAATGGTGTCTGTATTTTGCACTCTGCCTCTATTTTCTTAGTTTCTTCTAATTTTGCTGTTTTTTGGATCTTTCTGGTTGGTCAGTGATGTGAAGCCCACAGCAGATAACAATGTGAAGTTCAGAGTCCATAAAAATGTAATGCCCAGGTTACAGTCTGTCTTGTTTCTCACCCTCACTGTCTGTGTGTCTCTCTCACACACTCACACACACACTAACACACACACACACACAGAAGAAAAGGGGAACAGCAGAGAAGATAAAGTGTGCACTAACTGCTGGGGCGTGCAGAGGTGTGGCCATGTTTTTTGTGCTTCAGAGCAGCTGCAATAAAATCATGAAATAATGTTTCTTTTTTTCGATTTCACTGCTTCGTTCTCAGTTCTCACTCCCTCTTTTCATTCACTCCCTAGCTCGCTTGACCACCTCTGCCCTTTCAGTGTACTAAATCCTGGAGGAAGAAACGGTAGCAGATAATTCTTGCATTTTATGCCTATAAACTCAACCCAAACTTAAGCTAATGCCAACCAGTGAACTCTATTATGACTAACCCAAACCATAAACATTGTAACACAAACACACTGTTCAAGGGGGAAACAGATTTCAACACAAGAACATCCCCCCATCCTTTCCAAACTGCACCTTGTTGCTTTTGAATCATTGAATAAAACGATAAAACTTGTTATTTTCTGAATTTTAGAGATACAGGTTTGCAGATTCAGTTCTCTTTCATCTGAGCCAGGTTGGCTGTTTCTCCTGTTTCAAGAGTTAATGTTAAGCTAAGCTCGCTGTCGCCTTCAGGTTTATATTCAGCCGACAAATATCAGAATGTTAAAGATCTTCTCATATAACTTTCTGCAAGATAATGAACATGCATGTCCAACTATTCCTGTCAAACATGCTCCGTATGCAGAGATGTCTTGATTATCAGTGGCAGGCATTTCTGTTCTGAGTGTATTGAATTCCAATGTGTCACACTGTATCCAATACTGTTATGTTATTGACGAGGAGGGTTTTTCTTCTGCTCTTCCCCCTTTTGTCTCTCCAAGTCACAACCCAAAGAGGACCAGCTGGCAGAGTCCTCGAGCCTCGAGCAGGGAAACAGTCTACAAAAACGAATGTGAGCCTCTTTGTTTCTTTGTTTTTTTTTCTTTCTTTCCCGCCTCGCTCTTCGTATGCAGTTATTGAAACACTGGTGACACGTTTAACTGTTGAACGGCCTAAATTAAGCGACATATTTTTTCAAAGAACGGAAGTAATAGACACAGCCGGCTTGTTAGAGTCAAATGAGATGGAATGAGCTTTTAGCTGAACACAGACATGTAAGTGATTAAGGCCTAAAGCTTGGAGCTGCGGGCAGAGAGCCAGACTCGCTGCTGAGGCTGACTGCGTCCACACGTGGATGACATGTGACTGGCAACTTCATGTCATCATTCGGTCACATGATTCACTGTTAAAAGAACAAGGACGTAATCTAATTTGTGATTTTTATTGCGACATGGCTGATTGCAAAACTGTAAAAAAACCCATCTGCTGAAAGTGCTGTGATTCCTGCTTGTCTCAGTGATGCGCAGTACACTCTTCTCACCAGCAGAAGGTGCTGTAATCTCCTTTATGGCCAGAATTGTGTGCATGAGAAAGGATTACTTTGAAATCTAATACAAGTGGAATCTAAACTGGCTATGTCATGATGTGCTAGAGTTCAAAATATTTAAATTTACACAACTTTAAAGTGTTCACCTTATATTAATAAAACTTAGGACTAAAATATGAAGCAAAAATGGGAGGAAAATAAAATCTACAATAATATTTTCCTTAGATTTGATGTTGCAAAGTAAGAGCGAACAGTAAATAAACAACCCAGATTACAGCGCTTAGTTGGGTCAATCTAAAGGATTATGTTGTGTATTTTAAGGAGGTGGTCTGTAATGGATTCTGCTTTTAATGCAATCTTTCCAGCAAACCCTTCTGTTTTTGAGCATGTCTATTTATTTGTAAGTATTTTTGTTAAAAGCCATCTGGCCATCGGTTTTCTGTATTCAGACTCTCTCTCTTATTTTTCTCTCTCCTACAAGCGGTCAGTTCTAACCATTTAGTCGTATAAACAAACAGGACAGAAACTGTCTCTTAACGTTACTCTCTTGGTATGTTTTTTTTTTTTTTTTAATCCTTGCTGAATTGAAGACTTTGGGGACTTTTCCTCGGAGGTAAGCATCATCATCATCTCATCCTCTTCTTCTGTCTCTGTCTCTGTACATCACCAGGGTTCACAGACCAGCCTGAGGAGCTCAGGGGTTTCCCTGTCCACACACACCTGATCAAGGGCTCCAGAGGGTTTGGTTTCAATATCGTCGGGGGCAGCAGGCCGAGAGAGTTCCTCCAGGTCTACAGCGTGACTGCAAGTGGACCCTCAGCACTCAAGACAGGTAAAATTACAATGAACAAGCAAACCATGAGCTGAAACACAGAAAGAAAAATGTTAGACGGTGTTCGCTGAAGAGAAAAGGTGACACATTCTCACATGCAAAGACAATAGTTACCTATATTACAGTGTGAGGATAAAAGATTTGCAATAACTGCAGGCTGAGAGCTGACTATGAATGTTCATAACCTGCAAAACAGAAAATACTCGATCAGTGTTGTGTGTTAACAGTCCATATCTCTACTTCTCTGTCTCTGCTCTCTGGGATTATACTCGTGGAATTTCAGTTCGCCTACTGCAAATGTATATCACAATTAGTCCTTAATCCTCAGGGTCAGAGCTCCATAATCAAGCTATCATGATATACGCATATGCAGTTATATGCATCCACTTCCAAAGACACGCACACACACACGCACACACACACACATGCTCGCACACATAATACCTTAGATGCGCAGATATTACCACTTTCCAAAGCTGCGGCACAGGCTGTCTCTGCAGGGACTGATCTAGTTCATATCTGTTAATAGGCTGGTTTACAGGGATTAGTTGTTTGGATTAGTCAACACCCACACAAAACACACAGACGGCATTGCATTTGCAAACTACACTCATCTGCACGCTCAAGCGGACGAAAATGGCCCAAAAAGTTCAAGCACTGATATATGAAAACAGATGTTAAAAGTAACATAAAGGTAGAATGGCGTGTAATTTTGCAGCAGACTATTAAAATGTTAAGAGCGGAGTCATTTTAATTTTGTTGTAATGATGCTGTTAACCGTGTGCTTCGTGTGTGTTTTCTCAGCGG
>JAPZDV010000002.1:21535029-21551558 GCA_029814665.1 Acanthurus lineatus | reverse complement strand
CAAGCTCATTAGGCTGCCCGCGCCACTACCCCCTCCCCCCCCCCCCCCCCCCCCCCCCCCCCCCACCCCCCCCCGACACGGCCCGGAGTTGAGCTCACCCGCGAGGGATCTCTTTGTGGAAGAAGATAAGACAAAACTGAGGTCTCGAGCTAATTGTCCCTCCTCACATTGTACCCTCACTTCAATTCAGAGGTCAGCTGGATTTAACAAAAAGACGAACACTCGCACAATAATCTGCGACCTCTGCTACAAACTCCTGTGCGTAATAGCTTTCTGCCGGCGATAATGTGGAGTAGTGTGTGAGCAGCGTATAGCCTGGGAGAAGACGAAAAGCATTTTTCCCACACGGGGTAGAAAGATATTTTGTGGTCCTCGCAGGCAGAACGAAATATTGCTGCGTGTGTTTTTATGAGTCTGTTTTGTATGCTAGTGGCGTACTCACACGGATGGAGTGCGAGTCTGTGGATGTTAAAAAGAGCTGAGCAGAAGAATCACTGACGCCGTATAAACTGAAGTGTAAATATCCGAAAGCCTGGTTTTTTTATGGGCAGTTTGACAGATTCAGGACAAGAAAATATTGCTGTAAAGCTTGTGTTTCAGGACGGTTTGTTTTCTGAGGAGGAAGACAAATCATTGAGCAGCAAAAATGAAACAGCTCCCGGTGTGTCAGCGGATGGAGAGATGGGTTGATAGATGGGAAGATGAAGGAGGAGAGGAAAGAATTTCAAGGAGACAATGTGAGAGGTGTAAAGAGACGCTTCTGTTGGAAGTAATTTATAAAGTGATCCCTGCCAAAAACTATCCAAAGCTTAATAATAACTTGTTTTATGAATTCTGGCAAAAGCACAGAGGAAAATAATGTTCCAGCTTTTATATCAGTCCACATTTGACCTCACTTATCGCTCACTGCCATGTTTTAAAGGAAAAGTTTTCAGGTTTTATTGAGTTTTTTTGTTCCATCTGCAACTTTACTCATGCATGAACAACTCAACAAGTGATCAAGCAAAAAGTTATTCAAAGTAGTTTGATGTTTTTTTTGTTCTCTCCTCAGCTGCTTCACTCCTTCCTCACCGGTTTGTGACGGTCCGTCGAGGCAGCCCGGCGGCTAAAAGCGGTCAGATCCGGCCTGGAGATCGATTGGAGGCAGTGGAGGGACGCTCGGTGGTGACTCTGCCTCATCGGGAGCTGGCTCAGATCCTTCGTCGAGCAGGAAACACTCTGCGCCTCACTATTATCCCCCGACCAAGCACCTGTAGGCACCAACATAAGTATCCAGGAAACACATAAAATATACAGTTTGATTCTGAATTCACAATCTGATTGCAGTAATTGTCCTGTTTTTTTTTTAGATTCTTCAAGCCTTCAAGAAACCACTGAGTATGACCCAGCTCACAGAAGCAGAAAGGGTCAGAGGTCGCGACCAAAGGTGAGGGCGGCACCATAGTTAGTAATGTGTGTGATATTTCCCTGCAGTGATGATCATCAGTCCTCCTTCTTCTTCTTCTTCTTCATATAACTCTCTCCGCACTTGTCCTCCAGCGTGACTCCAGGTACTACAGCGTCGATCTGGATCGTGGCCCCTCAGGCTTCGGCTTCAGCCTCAGAGGGGGCAGCGAGTACAACATGGGCCTCTACGTCCTGGGGCTGATGGAGGGGGGGCCGGCCTCGCGGAGCCAGAAAATGCAGGTGAGTCTGTTTGACCCATGCTTTCCACAGTTTGTCAACATTAATATATGGGTCTGTATGTTCTTTCACTGTACTGCACTTATAATTCTATTACCCAGTTTATTTAAATGAATTATCATCTCTATGTCACTGCTGTTTGTTTACACTTACTTAAAACTTTTCTTTTCAATAGTTAACTGTGAAAACAGTCAGGATTGATTAATAGCGGGGTATTTGTAACGACATACTTTAAACATCTACATATTTTTATAAGTTATGAATGTTTTTCTCTGTAAAAGTCGGGATTTGGAAATTATGTCATGTTAAAATTAATTTTCACAACCTTTATAACATTTACAGTTTGCAGCATCAGGTCACATCCTGTAAAACAGCAAAGCTCCTGACATTCCCATCATTCTCAGCTGTATTAGCAAATGTTAGCATGCTAAAACTTAAAGGTTATATCTGCAAAACCTCAATATGTTAGCAATGTGAATGTGAACGCATTCATGCTAATCTTAGCATTTAGCTCAGTGTAACGTCACAGAGACAATATAGACTAGTGTAGTTTCATTTTGTCCACATCCAGTTATAAAAGTCAGATTTAAAATGGGTACAGATGTAAATAAATTCCATTTAAATGCTTCAGCTTAAGGGTCCTGGTTTTGTTTGTGCAGTTTCACAGTCACGCTGTTGTGGATTACAGGACAGAGTTACTATTTTGTGATTAGCAACAGCTCTGCTACCTTAGTTACTTTTACTTGTTTATATTACAGGATTCCTCAGTAATGAGGACAAGGACAACATATTGATCGAAGTAATGTTGCGGGTGTTGTGTTTTGTGTGTTTTGCTCAGGTCAGCGATCAGCTTGTGGAGATAAATGGCGACAGTACAGCAGGGATGACACACAGCCAGGCGGTCGAGCAGATCCGCCGAGGAGGCCACCGCATCCACCTGGTGCTAAAACGAGGAAACGGCTACGTGCCTGACTACGGTAAGACTGCTAAACATCATGTGTTTAGAGTGGAAATTAAAAAAATATGAGATTTTAAACACATAATCAGGGGGCCTTGCATGTGATGTTGATGTCTTGGGTGTGTAATCTTCTTTCTTTGTCTTTTTCCGTGGGACTTATCTGACGAAAATACTTTCTACCCTTTTATTCTTTCTCTTTCATGGTGTTTCCTGCTTTATAACTCATCCGCATCTGTTGTTCTTTTAATCATCTTTTGCTTTTAATGTTCCCACGCAACATTTTCTCTCTGGATTTTCCAAACATTTCTCTCCTTTCTGCTACTCTTTGTCTTTTTTTCCTCCTTTTTCTCTTCCTGTCTCTCTCTCTCTCTCTCTTTCTCTCTCTCAGTGGAGCTCTCCAGTTTGTCTCTATGTATGACCAACTCCAAGCTAGGCGAGCCTTGCTTCTATGTCATTGGACGGACAGAGAATACGCGGTTGGTAATGGTTCCTGTTAGTTCTCCCATTTTCTGTCTCTCTACACTCCTCTACCCAGTCACCACTCCTTTCTTCACTCGTAGCCAAACATCCCACACAGCCTGTTTTTTCGCTGGATATCCTCATTATAAGATAATCCTCATTATCAACTTAAGCACTGCTGTAAATTTTTACAGTATTATACAGATTTCTTGCCCCCTTAATCCTTCCATCTGAACAGACTTTGCAAGCGCCGCAGTTTTTAAGCGTATTGAATTACTAAAGGAAGAGAAATGGCATAATGGCACTGTTATGGAGCACACTGATTATCAGATGTGTGTCGTATTTCTAATTAAGGTTCATCTGAAGGTTGCACTGAAATAGAAAAGCAGCTGTTGTTACGCAAGCTGACCTAATGCATCTCAACAACAAGGGAAAAAAACACAAACAAATGCTTTCTGGATTCCAGAGCTCTTTAACAACAGATTACATAATGTTCTCTGCTCGTTCTCTGTTTTACCTGCCTATTCACTCTGTTTTCCCATCCTCTCTCCGACCCCTCCTCTCCCTGTGTGATGTGTGTCCAGGCCGTGAGCACAGGATCACCTCCCCCTCCCTCCTGCATCACCCCAAGGAGCAGGGTTTGGCTGCAGTAGACTCCAGCAGGCGGAAGGGGCGCAGCTCCAAGCAGAAGAGGAGAAGCAGGTCTTCAAGTGGACGCGAGAGAAGAAAAGAGACAGGAAGGAGTAGACGGGGCTCGGATGGGGAAGGGCACTCGGGTTTACAAAGCCCCGTCTCTGAGCTGGGAGAGGGGTCTCGGGAAGCCTGGGATGGGAGGGGCAGGAGGAGAAAACGGGGTACTCAGAGTTTACCCAGAGACGCCCTCAGGGATTATGATGAAAGTAAGACGGAAAAGAGGGAAGCGAGGGGAAGGTCAAGGGAGAGAAAGAGAGGGAAGAGCAAAAAAAGAGATAGAAAAAGTAAAAGTAAAAGTAAGGAGAGGGCGAGGAGGGAAGAGGGTGAGGAGGCTGAGCGACGGGAAGAGGAGGCTGAACGACAGGAAGTGGAGCCTGAGCAACAGGAAGAGGAGCCTGAAAGAAAGGAAGAAGAGGCTGAGAGAGAGGGTGAAGAGGTTGAACGAGAGGGAGAAGAACCTGAACAAGAGGAGGAGCAGGAGGCACCTGTTGTTGAGGAGGAGGAGAAGGTGGAAGAAAGGATGGAGGAGGTGGAGGAGAGAGTCAGTATAGAGGGAGGAGAGAGTGACGATGATGTTTTCCTTCCCATTCCAAGTCCTAACCAAAAGCTTCCCAGACCCAAAGAAAAATGGGAGGTGGAGAGTGTCGCAAACTGGGACATGGCAGGAGAATACAGGGAGCTGAGGAAAGAGGCGGAGCCTGAGAGGCCGCGGGATGACGACACGGGCGAAAATAATGATACAGAGCTGATCGGGGATCAGGAAGATGACGATGCACGGAGCGAGCGGGATGAAGGGCATTTACCAAGCGATGCTGTGATTGATCCGGTGTCACAGAGAAAACCCTTCTCCTTCCTCACCTCCACACTGTCCATCGAGCAGCTGGGGGACGATGAGTCAGAGTCTGGAGGCAGCCAATCCGACGGCAGCGTGTCTGCTGCCAGCATCTCGGGCCTTTCTCTGGCTGCCACAGGAGCAGGCGGGCGCAGGGCCGAGCTGCTGCCAGGCCCCTGGCTCACACCCAGCCAGCAGAGGGTGGCTCAGGTTTTGAAGGAGAACGGGCACCCCGGGGGGCGGACGGGGCGGGGAGGAGGGAGGAGCGCTGTCTCTTGACTTCTAACAGGAAGTAGAGCATGCAGCGGCCGAATGATACCGAATCAGATTCTGTCACAGTCTCACACTGTTAGACCTCGACTTGTTTTCTGCAGCTAATCACAAACAAAACCAACATTCGTTCTCAGTCACTTTGATATCTTCAGTAGTATGAAGTCATATTCTTTGTGCCTTTTTACAGCTGACCTCTGGCTGATGTTAAATGTCAATATCATATTTAAACTTGTAAATGAACACAGTGGAGTTATGTCTGTTTTTGCCGGTGAAAATAACAGTGACCTTTTCTTTTTTTCTCTCTCTCTCTCTGAGGCGCCGTTGTCGCCCCTCACGATGTTTCGCTCCTCTCCTTTACATTAGCAGCATCTGTGATAGATGTTTCCAAGACAACAAGCTATTTCTGACACCTCGGTTTTTTTATCCGACTCCCCGTGTCTCACTCACCTCTGCATTTTTTTTTGTCTCTGAGCTGCTTTTCACAGAGTGTCCTCTCTGAAGAACCCCCCTACTGTACAAAGACTGCATAGACATTCACTTATACCTCATGAAGATACTGAGCAATAATAATGCAACTGTACGAGACTATCAGCCGTCCATTTCCGTCCGACTGCACCCTGCAGATCTGGTCTGAGAGATAAAAGTGTAACATATTTGTGTAAAAAAAACCCCTCTTTGTCTCACGTGGACACATGCCTCGACTCATAATGTTGTTCCGTATATGAATATTTGATTGTGATAATGCAGATCCCTTTGACAGCAGGTGTGAAATCTATATTCTGTAAATATTTATAGAGAGATAAATAACAAAACCTATTGTAAATACTGTACTAACTGAAGCCAAGCCCTGATTTGTATTACCGTATTGTAATAAATCACAAGTCTAAATATCTAAACATATGCAGTATATCTATATATTACATACAACAGCTACCCATTGATATTATTTATTACCGTGAGATGAGGAATCATGTGAAAATTGATATATAGCTTTTCGTGAGAGATCAAAATGTACACAGAACTATATTGTTCCTGCCCTGTTCATAACTGAATGTTTTGTAATATGCTGCTTGAGTGTGGATAAGGATAATCTACGTCGTCGTAACAGACTCCAGAAGTCAGCAAAAGATGCCAAAAATATGCATACATCCAGTGTGCATATTTCTTACACTGTTAGTGTTGTGTATGTGGGGTCAGAAGAAGAAGAAAAAAAACCACTGTCTAGTTTCTAGAGAGTGCTGTGCCCATCGTGCCACGTACAGTTGCCTTGGTAACATAAACCACGTTATCCTAACTACTGATTTTTCTTACTGTGAAAACCCTTTGCTCTGAGGTCTCTAATATGAGAGAGGTGGGCGTGCTGTTTAGTAATTTCAGTCATGCCAAAAAAAAAGGGCCCTTACTGTAAATCCACATCAAAAAAAATAATCATCACAAGCCTCTGCAGAGTCTGAGCTCAGTGTCGCGTCTAAGGGTGGCAAAATAGCACATCTTCTTTTTTTTGTTTGTTTGGTTTTTTGTTTGTTTTTGGTTTTGTTTTGCTCCCTTTTTTAAGAGAAAAAAAACAAATTATGTTATGGAAGCTGAATGGATACTGTGAGATGTTATTTTTCTATGAAATGACCTTTTTTGAAATACTCAGGTTTTTAAGATACTTTGCTCTAGACAAGCCATTAGGAAGAAAAAGCTACAAAGTGACTTTTACGCCATTTTTTCATAACACAGAGTGGATTCACGTTATGTAAATGTCAAAGCACTGTTATTTTTGGATTCTCTGTGGCAGCATTAGGAGACGCAGACTGTTACAGCTGTTCGTTACAGCCCATAATTATCTCGAGATCGATGCTGTAAGTGAAGTTTGTCCTTTTATGAGTGCCCATTTATGCAGAACTGATTGGTGCGCCCTGCCCATTTGTTTGCATCGCTGTGCTGCCCAGAAATGGAAGCACAGTGACCAAACCAACATACTGTACCCCCCCCCCCCCCACACCCTCCACCCCAACCAATGACCATACAGAGTAGCTTGGTAGCCTATATATCATAGACTTATTTTATAACGTTTGCTAATGTTCCTTTTTTAGACTTTCATTTCCTAAAGGGGATAAACTGGCTGAACTGTAAACACGTTCTAATAAAACTCCAAATAAACTGCTGAACCAATTTCCTCAGTGGTCATGCATGTCTTTCTTTTTTTTATTGCTTTTTTTTTCCTCAAACAGCAGAAATGCTACAGTAATGGACAGCAGATGGCAGCAAAATTATAGGCTACAATGTATTTGGGAGTGATGGGATTTGACGTGAGGAAGGTGTAAGTATGTGTGTGAATGTATGTGTGTGAGAGAGATTTGAGATTACTTTAAAGGTCCTTAAAGGATGGATTATATATTCAGAAGCAGGGTGAGATGTGTGTAAGTAAAGAAAAAAAGACATTAAAAGCCGTAAACATCTGTCTGTTGTTAAAGATGACACACAAAGCAGGTTTGAATTTGATTGGTTTTCTGCAGATCAGGCTATTTAACCTGCTGTTTGCAAGACTCAACAGTCTAAAAACCCCATTAGTGTCATATAACATCTGTACGACACAGCGACATCACCTGTGTGAGCCGTACAGAGTGAGAAAGAGAGAGACAAGAGGCTGAATTTATAGCCACTGTCTCCGTTCAGATATGAGCACTTAAGCACCGCCACTAAAAATAACATCGCTCTGAGGCCTGCCTTTCTCTCGTGTTGTCCTAAGCCACATCCTTCTGTTCAAATCAGCTCAGACGTAAAAAAAAAGACTATCACTGCAGTGATAACAGCGCTGCGCTCAGATGGGTTTAAATAAGTACACCTTGATTATTCCACAGACCTGAAATCACGTTTGTACATTTCGGTGATCGGGGATTGTTAAACAGAGTGAATGATGGCTCTTACATGGTGTTATAGGCATTGCATTACAGTGTATTGTGTGTTTTTTCCCACATATGCGTTCAGGATTCAGGCGCTCAACAGGGTTCCTGAAGTGTGTGAAGTTACAAAGATGAAAAATGAGATTCGGTTTTTTCCCTTCAAAATAAAACGACATCTGTACACATTGATTTCACGTTGGATAGGGCAAGTTATGCCAATAATCAGGGTTAAATTTGTATTGTATGTAATTTTGGATACACCTCCAAGTTATTCGTAGACGTTGTTGAGAAAAAATGTACTGATACATCAATAAATGATTAAAAAATTAAATGTTCATCCAGATGTAGTATGTTTATGTCATCTGCTTCCCAAAAGCATAGGAAAGGTATTACATGTGGATTATTTAAACTGGAAAAAGCCAAATAATTCTGGTTTTCCCTTTTTTTTCTAACGATCCATTTTTTTTGCATTTTTTAAAATTAATTGTGTTGATGTAAACAAAAGTCTTAAAATCTTTTGTGGGAATTGCTTAATTTTTTTTCGCTGTTTTGTTGAAATCTCTTGATTTTTTTAAAGCTACTATCTGTAGATCTGTAAATTAATCATTTCAAGCAAATGTATTCTTTGTTTTTACTCCTGCAGTCAACCGAGCACTTGGCACTCCTGCATGTACTCTTTTATTTTGAAAAACCGGAAGTCGGCGATCTTTAAGACAACTTGACGACGATGCGCTCGGAGGAAAAGCCGCACGCATCGCTGCAGAGACGCTCAAGGAGCGAAACATCTCTGTGCATCTGCGCCACCGCAAAGAAGATTCCCCGCTTCGCTCCCGCATGGATTACCGACCCGACAACAGCTGAAAGTCGTCTCAGATAAGTAGGAAATAAGTCAACCTGTTCGTTTAAACCGATTTCAGATCAGCGCCGAAAGCGGCAAACAGGAAAGTGCAGTTTAAAAAAGATTTGCCACATCCTATAGAGACTTTCGGGTGGTCAGAAAATATTTCGGATAGTTGTTTGTTCCTGCGAGGGGGGAAAAAAAAACGCGTTTTTATCTGCGTGACCAGTGTTTATGAATGCGTGACGTGGAAGTAAACTCTGCATTATTCTCGGATGAATAAAACCAAAAAACCCCCAAGAGACACACAGTTTGGGAACTGATCTGAATTTAAAGCTCTAGGATGTAGTTTTGTCGGACCGGAGGGGAGGGTTTGGACCTCGAGAATGAACTTAGTGAGCCCCCTCTGCTCACTTTCTGTGCCATAAAGACACATGAAGCCATGGGTTGAAAGCGACGATGATAGACTGCGGGGATATTCAACGTGGGAGGGAACAGAATTTTCTGTGTTATGTAATGATTGACAGTGCCTGATAAGAAGTGGTAGATCATAAATAAAATAACCTCCCCCCATTACCCCTATCCCCCCCCCCTTTCCCCCTGTAAGGCGAGGAGGCTGAAGAGTAATTGATGCATTTGAGGTGCTTTTTTTTTTTTAATGAACTTACATGAGGGCTGTTAAAGTTAATGGGCAGAGTATGTCACAGATCAGGACAGATTGATGTTCTGCTCAATGTTCTTTATGTTTATGTGATCATAGAGCCATCAAAGCAAGGTGAAGTTCATTATCGATCCTTAATCAGCCTCATCTAGACTATACTTATCCCTGTCCCTCCCTCTCCCAGCCAGTCTTGGTCTGTTTTTTAAATATTTTTTCTTTTTGCTTATTGAATTATTAGTCATCATGATTCGTCCAACTCTTGACCCAGTCCAGGCTGATGCGGCGTGGTTTTTCAAAATGACTGTGATTTCAGGAAATCAGACAATCAACAGCGTCTCGAGCTTCTTTTTGAGCTTTAAACTCTTTTCTCTGCATTGCAATTTTTTTTAACGGCTACTAAGATGCTATAATGCTCATTTTCGCCCTCAGATTTGGGGATATGTAGTCGCTCTGAACTTCTCCACCTCTTCATCTCTGTGACTTCCTTTCTAAAAAAAATCTGAAGCCATTAGTTAATCTTCACTAGAGCCCTCGTCGGTCCCTCCCTCCCCCCAACTCATCAGGGCTGGTGGGGGGGGTGGATCTCGGCCCCCACGGGGTCAAAAACTGTGGCGGTGGCTGGTGGTGGTCACACCTCTAGAGGCCCACCATGGAGACCAGCCCAGAAAGCCCCAACCGGGCGGTGGAGTACCTCCTGGAGCTCAACAACATCATCGAGAGCCAGGCCAAGCTCCTGGAGACCCAGCGCCGGCGCATCGAGGAGCTGGAGGGCCAGCTGGACCGGGTCAGTCAAGAGAACCAGGACCTGAGGCAGGAACGCAGCCCGAGGACGCCCGGCTCGGACACCCCAGAGCAAAACCACAACCACAGCCAGCCTCTGTCCCTCCCCATCCATCATGGTGGCAGCGGCGGCGGCGGAGGCGGCGGCGGTGGTGGCGGCGGTGGGAGCAACAGCACCTCGACGACTCAGGCGACGGCCGGATCAGCCACGACTCCGGGGCCCAGCAGGGAGAGGAGGACCCACACCAGGCTGACCCGAGGCCTCTCCTGCGGCTCCTCCACCACCGAGCGAGACCGGCTCGAACGCACCGACAGCACAGACACCAACACCAGCTCCACCATTCGGAGAAAGTAAGTCCTCCCCTCACACAGAATCTCTCCTCCACAGGCTGCAAAATATCGTGTGCATGCTAAACCCGCGTAACGCCGGGCTGTATGGAGCTGCACCCCCCCCCAGTCATTAGAGATAATCCTCACATTAACGGGACTCAACCTTAAGCAGGGATTTTTTTTTTTTTTTACACACAACTCCATGAGGAAATATGCAGAGTGATGGAGGATTATGGGTATTGCGATAAGTGCTAAAGGTGTCCATTCCCTCCCCCCTGCTGTGTGCGATAATGCCCGCAGGAGGGTTTGATTTCCTGTAATGATCACAGTCTTTTAAGTGAAGTGCGTAGGAGTTTCATAGTGAAGAAAAACTCGTGTCCAGACCAGAGGGGGTTATGGGTATTTTCTACGGTCGGTCTTCCTGAACTCTCTGGACGAGTGCGACCCTCCTGTATGAAAAAAATCCGCCCACTGTTTGCTAAAAGTGAGTTGTTTTCTTTTCCTCTTTGCTCTGAACTGTAGGCCGGTTGTGTGTGTGTGTGTTTTTATTTCTCCCCCCCTTCAAACTCAAGGCTGTCCTGAAGTTAAAGTGCTGAGAACACAGCTTTGACAAAAAGCAAGTGCATCTGTCCTCGCTTTTTTTTTTTTTTAACTTAACCACGCAGACACACAGATAGAGCCGGCTTTTGTTCCGGAAGCATTAAGCTTTGTGAGTAGGCAGCAATTCATGTGAAAAAAAAAGTACACAGGGAAATATATTGTTGCAGTGTTACTGATAGAAACCGTTTGTTTTTGTGCATGTGATGACATTTTCTCTGCACCCAATCATCTCAGCAAATTATTTTCCTTTTTTTTTTGGCTCGTTATCTCTTTTCTTATGGTCTCAATCCTCTTATCAATGATTGATTCAGACTTGACCAAATCCCTCATCGATTAGAGTTGTGTTTTCCTCCTGCTCGTCTGCCTCTCTGGCTCCCTCTCCTCATCCCCGAGGGTGTCTTAGTCATTACACAGAGGCACATATTAGTTATTTATGTAGGTGTTAAACGCAGTAATGAATTGCAGATGTAGATCTCGCTGATCATCCCTCGTTAATTGCCTGTTGAGGTTGTGGTTGACTTTGGATTCAGGCTCAGACGAGCGTATCATACCAAGTGTCACATTCAATAAAGAGTCACCCGCACAGTTGAGCCATATTGTCCCTGTCTGGTTGTGACTCAGCCTAACCAAAAACTGGCCTGTTAGCTTAGGTCAGCAGCTAAAAAAAAAAAAAAAAAACCCCCCTCCTCTGATAAAAGATCGGACCTGAGCATGAATTTCTTCATCTTCAATGCACATGATGCTTTGAATGTGACTCAAATCAGAAGAAGGAGAGACAGAAGGAAGATGTGGGAGAGGGACAGGGAGGGGGGAAAGAGATGACAAGGGAGAGGAAAGTAACGGAGCGACCTCACTCAGCGTGCCCCAGTCTAAAAGAGAAAAGGTGGAACACACACACTGATTCGCCATCTGTCAACAGAGTGTGTAAGAGAGAGGAAGGGCGAGGGTGAGGGGGGGGGGAGTCGGGGCCAGGGAAGGCAGTCAGAGAGCTGCCTTTATGTTTGCCCAATTAGTTTTTGCTCCTGCAGCAGGAGTCCTCATATCTGCCCTGTAGTCTCTGTGCTCCACATAACAATTTTGATTCTGGACAAGGAGGCTTCAAAAAAAAAAAAATGTGTCCCCCCCCTTCCTTTCTTTCTTTTTTTTTTTTATTTCCAGCCATGCGTAACAGCAACTGCATCATAACAAAGTCACTCCTCTCCTCTTCTTTTCTCCCAGCGGCACGCCGTAAACAGCTGTCCCGAATGCGCCCCCCCCCCGTTTCGTTCCTCTCCCTCTGTTAATGGCAGTGTGAACAATGTGAGTCGGAGGCCTGGGGGGGTGAAATGGTTTCTGACATCAAGTCCCTCCTCTAAGAAGCAGCAGGCTGCAGGGCAATGCCACCGCTCGCTGCAAGCGCGCCAGATGTTTTTTTTGTTGTTATTTTGGGAGAGGTCATGCAAGTCTGTTTGTGCAGGCATGTGTGTGTGTGTGTGTGTGTGTGTGTGAGTATCTCCTTATATAATGTATGTACTGGTGTGAGTGTGCAAAAAAATGTGCGAAAGAGGGAGGTAGGTCCACACAGAGTGCACAAGAGATTAATTAATGTGACCAGAGTATAATTACCACGAGCCCAGGGGTGATAATTACTGCTGTGTGTATATATATGTGTGTGTTTGGTGTGTCTTTTTTTTTTGTGAGTGTATATGTGTGTGTGTGCACAGTAGGAACCTGGGATTTCCATTATTAGACAGCTAATGTGACCCTGCAGTCTGTGATGATGTGACAAGGCTCGCTGCATGAGACATTGCATCCTTCATTATGTGCTCCATACATGCCCCCCTCATCCAGCTCATAGGATGGGGGGAGGGGGGCAGGGGCAGTTAGAGGACTTGGTGACAGCCCCGGTGGTGCTGATACTCACGGCGTTATTATTATATAACGGTCAAAAAAAGAAAAAGAAAAAGGGAACCAGAGATTTTTCTTTTCTCCCCTTCTTTAATTTACTCTCAGTGTCACAGTGGGAGTGTTCAGAAGACTGAAGAGCCCAATGAAGGTGCTTGTGTCTCCGCTCATCTCTCTGCTCCATCATCCCTCCATCTACGTCCCTCTCCAGGCGAAGCATGTGCTCCACTCGCTCTGAAATTGATGTTAATTCTGGTTTTGGGAATATGGAGAGCGGTAATGGGTTTTTTTTTGTTTCAGAAAGAGCTTAATTCGCTAATTTTGAGAAGCTCTACTACACATAACCCCATCCCCTTTACAACCCCCACTCCACCCCTTCTAACTCTCTCTCTCTCTCTCTTTTCTTTTTCTATGACTCTCTCTCTCACATACCCACGTACACACACTCACTCTCTCTCTCCCCCTCGCTGTTTCTGTTTCCCACTGCTGCAGATATGACTCAGAGAAGCTGCAGAAATTACTTTTGTGCTATTCTCTTTCTCTTCCCCTCTTTTTTTTTTTATTTTCGCTCACTCGCTCTTTTTCCTGCTATTAACCGAAGCGCAGGTTTTTTTGTTCTCAAATAGGCTGATGAAATGTTCATTCTTCTTCTACGCTAATAAAGCATTCGCACGAGGTAGTTTGGGCAATTTGAGCAATATTTCACATCCTGTAGTGGCTAAGACGGTGCAAGTGCAAGCTTAGAGAAATGAACTGGCCCCCCGGGCGAATGTGTGGGTAAGCTCAGCTGAGCCTGTGCTGACCTGCTCCAAACAGTCTGTGTGATGTGATGGGAGCTGATCTATTCTCTCCAGACTCGCTGTGAGTTTTCCAGAAGAAAAAAATACAGTGAGGCTGCAGCTGCCGATTTTTTTTTTTTTGTTTCCCAAGAACTGAAGAATTCTCACCCTCCTTTATGTTTGCTATTTCCGGATGCATAGTGGATTAAGCATCGTTTAATTTTGGCCTGAATTAAAATATCGTAACAGTGCTAATGATTGCTGTGATGCAGTTCAGCTTGACGTAAATTTCAGTGATGGATGGATGTGTGTGTGTGTGTGTGTGTGTGTGGGAGGCGAGTGAACGTGGGTGGTGTTTTTTTGCCTTCTCCTCGCCGTTTCTGAGTGTTCAGCGAGTGTTCGTGGTTTCATGCAGTGTGCATATAAAAATGTTCTCCTCTCCATTGTTTTTAGTCACGTGTTACTTCACGAGGATGCACATTTTTAAAGTGTAAGTGGCCCAATGAAAAGTAAATGGCTGCATTTTTACCCCCCTCTCCATACTTAACTGACTGGTGACCTTGGCTGTCTCTGAAAATAGTCATGGTCAGCTCAACAAGGCATTCTGGGATTTTACGCTCAATGCACAAACTCTTTTTTTTTTAATTAGCACGCATATAATGTGTTAAGGCGGACGGATTCGCTGGAAGGATTCATTTGCAAAACCAGATTTCTCTGTTTTTATTTATTGTTCTAAATCATGTTCTTTTTAATTGCGGACTTTGGAGAAAAGCAATCAAACTGGTGGGGATTTAAACACCAAGAGTGGTGTTTTTTCAAATAAATTCTACTATAATGAAATCTGTTGACATCAAGTCTGGGGACGGGAGCGGAGAACTGGTTTTAACTCGTCTGATCCATCAGAATCATATTCCTGTGAGCTTATCGTTTTCTTTTTACCGATGTTGGCATGTTTTTCTGACTCATGCCTCTGTGCTGCTGGGAACTTGCACCAAGAAATAGTCATGGAGGAGCAGAAGAAAAGGTCCAATGTGGGGCTTCATTTCACTAAATATGACAACAATGATCATTTCAAATATGAGCGGAAACACCAGTGATACGCTGACACATCTCTCTGTGCAACACGGGCTCAAATTCCAGAAATACCATGTATTTGACACCCCACATGAGTGCCACAGCTTCCCAACAGAGCTGCCAGTCTGTTCCCCATTCAGACGGTAAATTTCTTATGTTATAATAGCATTAGCGCCATGCAGGCAGGCTCAGCAGATCTTTTTTCGACTATAAAACCTTAAAAAAAAACCCTGAATACTGCACAAATACTCTCTCATTTCATCCAGTTTAGATGATGACAGACAGACTGTCGGTACAGCTAGCTCTCCGGCTACAGCCAGCTCGACCTGCCCATCAGCTCTTCACCAGCAAAAACCCTCTCACGCTTTCTGCACAGGGAAGGAAAATGAGCGAAAAAATGGGTGAATGAGTGTCACCGCGCAGTCACAAAATTAGAGTGAAATTGTTGCACAGTTTCATCTCTGTTTCTACATGTTGTTTAGGCTTGGAGAAAAAGGGTTTCACTGACACTGAAAAATCTGTCTAGGCCTTCTTTTTCCACACAGGAAGCTTATCAGGAATCAATATGTCAATCGATGAAGAACTGGTCCGATCGATAAACACATAGGTATCAATAGAATCTTCTGTTCCCCCTTGTATTCATGTCTAATTTTGTCTTATCTATTTCTAAAGGGGTTTCTTAGTGTCTATATGTATTTATAGATATGATCTATTCTACAGTTTACAGATTTGACTCAGTGTGGCAGCAGAAATGTGAATTACCGGGCTCATTGTGACAGAACAAACATACAAGATACAAGATTTATTGATTAACATAAGTTCACATAACAAAATGTAGCTTGTAGTCCCTCTTGTCACTCCTAAGTCAGTTATATATAGAATTAATAATCTATAAGTTCATAAAAATAAATGACAGCCTGTTGAAGGAAGTTGATACACTCGTGTATCTCTTGCCAGACGTCGGCACGGTGAACAGGTTGTGGTTGGGGTTGGCTTTTGTCTTTTAATACTCTTTGGGCTCTGCACAGGCACCTCACCTCGCTGATATCACTGATGTTCAGTAAATGGGTGCCATTGGAGTCCTGGGCGGGTTTAATCAGCTGCTGCAGAGACTTCCTGTTCTCGATGGTGCTCATCCTTTGTCAGCCTCTAGTCAGGAAGCTTCCTCTCGCTCCTCTGTGGAAGTTAAGGAGAGACGAGAAGATGCTTGATATCTACGTCAGGTTCTCTGTGATGTTGATTCCCAAAAAACCTAAACATGATCACCTCCTCCTCACACATTTCCGTAAAAACACATTGTTAAGCTCACCTTACACAGTTGAACTTCAGAGTCTCACACTCCTTCAACCACGACTTCGCCTCCGTCATTCATGCTTCTTACCTACATATCTGCATTTACGTTTCATTCACCCACCCTCTGTCTATGAATGCTGTCCCATGTGACGTCCTCAAAAGCAGTGAGGACAAAAGTGAATAACTGTGATGTAAAGTTTTTCACAGCGGAGTGAAATGTCCTTGGACAGGGAGTGCTATGAGAGATATAGTTGCTGTGGAAACTGTAAAACTGTCCTCAAGGCAGCTACGATATTATATTTTCGTCCATCCGTTCTCCCTCCCTCCTTCCCTCCACCTCCAACTCCTCTCACCTCTTCAGGGGTGGGAGAGGAGTTGGAGGAGGAGGGTGGGGGACAGCTAACCTCATTCCCGCCTGCGGCCGCCTCGTGGGGGGGGGGGGGGGGGGGGGGGGGGGGGGGGGGGGGGGGGGGGGGGGGGGGGGGGGGGGGGGGGGGGGGG
>JAPZDV010000002.1:21485274-21533812 GCA_029814665.1 Acanthurus lineatus | reverse complement strand
GGGGGGTGTCTTTGTTGGGGGGTTTTGGCGGGCGGGGGTTGGGGGATAGCTGTGGAAGCTGTGCTGGTGAAAAGAGAAGGAAGGAAAAAAGGGTTTTTTTTTTGCTTGCTGTGTAATAAAAACACACACACACACACATAACTTTAGGCTACAACGCAGCGTGTGTGGTTATCAAACGTCTCTGTTTGTCAGCAGGAGTCAGGCGGGTCACGCGCTGGAGGTGGGATGACGCAGTGCGCTCCCACACTCTTATTTCATAGACAATGGCTTAAATAAAAAAAAAATAAATAAAAAAAAAATAAAAAAACACAATAAAAGCACAATTTGAAGTGTGTCGTACCACGGCAGAATCGCACTGACAGATTAAACCCCCCCCCTGATGAGCCGCGTGGATGTGAAATGGAAGTGCTCTCTGACCGCGGGATGCTTTAGGAAAACAGTTGTGTTGTGATGTGTAAGGATACGGAAAAAAAAAGTCTGCCACACCGGGTGCTGACGCTGGCGATGTCTCCCCCCACTCCAACCCCCACCCCCAAGTGATCGCTGCATGTGAGCCGGGCTCCCACTCTCCTCGCTCATCTATACATAGACTCACCTACACGCTGACACCCCCATGCCACTGTACAGGTTCGAGGAAACACTGATTCCAGCAGCAGCAGCAGCAACCATCGCTCCACCTGCTGTCTCCATCTCACATTCCTCCTCCCTTTTCTTTTCCGACGTTTCTTCCCTCCATTCCTCCTCTCCTGATTATTTTCACCCTTGCCCTCCTCCGTATTCAACCTCTCCCACTCTCATGGAGCTCGCTCTCCTCCCACTCTCCTCCCTGCCTCCAGCCTCTGTCAACTCGCCGCTTTAAATACACGCCACCACACACTTTCTCCCAGAGTACCACTTTTTCTTTCAGCCCGGACTTCCTGTGTCCTCTCGCTAATATCTTTTGACTTGTAGAGTTTTTGATTCATGTCTTGATCCAAAATATTATGTTTTTTTTCTCTCTCTCTCTCTCTCTGTGCTCCTACTAATAAGACAAAAAGAGATGTATACATGCTAAGAGTGTGTGTGGGTAGTATGTGTGTTTTGTTTTTCTATGGAGGAGTAGAGGAAAGAGGAGGATGATTGGGGCATTGTGTGTGTGTATGTGTGTGTGTATATGTGTGTGTGTGTGTGTTTTTTTATGGCACTCAGGGATTCAGGCATAACTGCTCATGAAGCAAAAAATCAGATCCTAGATGAGCCTGTCAACACTTGCCACACTGGGGGAAACTCTAACAGGAGACATTAGTTACCGCTGGTAAAATACAAATCTTGGCAGTGCAAGACTGCACAGTGTGTACAAGCATGGCTCAGGCTTACATAATAGCACCTCTGCCTCTCTTCACATCTCCATCCAAAACTGAGCAGGTCACCGGGTTCGTTTGTTCGGTATATCTCGTTTCTCTCTGCCTCACGGAGACCTAATAAAAAAGAAATAGACGGCAGCGCAGGTCAGAGTTTGTCAGGATGTTTGGCGATATAGAATCTCTGCTTGTAGATTAAGCCTGAAAGTCTCATCGAGGCCCTGACATGTATGACCTCCCCTCTGTAGTCTTTATAAATAAAGATGAACCAGGTGCTCTTGTTTCACACTCGGCTGTTAAAATAGTCGCTGACAGCTTATTCTCATTTAATTGGAACTTTTCTTTTTTTTTATTATTTGCACTGAGCAAACGAGCACCCCGCCTACGTTATTACATCCATAAACTCTTTCATTTTTACCGCTCTGGATCCCCCCATGATTAGAAACACCGGCTCCTGAAATACTCATGGATCCTACTCGGTGTCCTGGACCTGCGTCCTCTCCGACCCCTCCATCGTTTAAAAGGCTGAGTAGATTTGAAATCCAATCAAACATGAATCGTATTTCGATTTGTATGATGAGTAGGATTAAATGATGAAGCCGGTTATATTTCTTATCCATGTTATTGTGGACGAATCCCATTTAAAGGCAAAAATCGACAGTCTGACTCTCAATATTTCTACATTTCTAACTTCCCTACCCTGTCTGTGACTCTCAGCCTGAACTCTGAAGGCACATTATTTAAGATATTTAGTTTTAAAACTTTAAACTTTGACTAATTATGTAACATAATCTATAAAAAGAAAAAGTATTAGACTTTACGTCAAAGACAACTTTGTGTGTTGGAGAAAACGTTAGCCACTTTGAACCTCCAGAAGCGATAGTCTGATATTATAGTGTAGGCTGCTGACCGCTGCCTGACCTCCCTCTCTCTCCTCTCTCTCCTCTCCCTCTTCCCACCTGTCCTGTGCTCACCTGCCTCCCTTGGACATTAGATGGACACTGTAAATCACCTCTGTACTTTATTCCCTGTCATCAAACTGCCGTCTCTTAAGTCTTGTTGTGTTTATTCAGAGGCAGTTAAGTCCTCTTTCATTGCCTTTTCGCTCAGCTCCATCCAAACACTGCCACAGTTTTCCAGGTTGGTCCAAAGCCCCTGTGTTAGCGGCTTGTAAACCCCAAACACTTCCCTGGTGCTCAGATCTTCCAGTCCAGGCAGTCACCTGAATACGATCGCTAACTGAAAGGCTAACTGAGCTAACTAGCTAAAGGCAGCTACAGTTAGCTGCAGGTAGCAGCTATTCTGGTGAAATGCTGCCCCATTAATCGTTTAAAGTTTGAATTCGTCAGGTGGTCAAATCCTACATTTTGTACCTTATTTGGCCACCTGGGGGCAGCATAAACGAGCTGTAAACACAAAATGGACAAATTCTTGTTTTATGGGGCAAACTTGTTACTAAACGGATGCTAATTTATAGTTTCAGCAGCTACAGAGCAAAATAACATTCATTGACAATCGTGTGTCCGTCCACCTGGTGAACGTAAATCAAATATCTCCTCTCTTTGATCTTTGTTTTTGGTCTTTTACAATTCAAGCAGGAAATATCCAGCCTGCTAGCTTAGTGCAAACTTTGCCTCTCTGCTGTTTGGCACTGAACAGGAAGTGTACGGTCGGTTTTTGAAGCCTGCTGTAGCAGAAAACAATACTATGAGGGTGATGATAGAGAATCAATAAGACAAAGTTGCAGCCTGACATCCAAACAACGATTTAAAGCTCACTGCAAAGCTCGATGAAGGTGAGGGGAGCTGCAGACTCAGATGATAAATCTCTGTGGGTTAATCACTACAAGCGACTCCTTTCACATCATTGTTTGATGCATTGCTGTTAAATACAATATCCATTATTTCTGTTTTAAGTTTAAAGAAAAAACTGCTTAATTTCCCAAAGCAATCAAGCACTGCAGCTTTTAGTCGACATTACTGAAGCAGGAGTAAAAAATTGTATTTGTGGGGGACTATTTTCAGTCGCGGATTCGGTGTGTTAGTGAGTATTTACAGGAGCAGGAGGGAGTATGTGGGTTTGATTCAAAACAAACAAGACTATAATGAAGCAACATGTTACCCAGTGCAAATCTGGGATATTAAAGTGTTTCAAATCATTTTTTGAACAACAGTGGAGCTCCATGGCTCAGAAGAAAAATTAGCTGCAGCCACACAGGAAACACTTATCAGTGGAAAAAAATGTCATTGTTGGTTTCATGGGATTTGTTCACAATGAGAAAAATACAGAATAAAACCAAACTTGTATTTTAACAGTAGTAATTGCAACTTCTATTAAAACTCTTTTTTAATGTCTTCGTTGAATATATAACAAGTTTTTTTAAAAAAAAAATCAGTTTGGTCGTCTTGTCTTAAGCAGCTGGCCACAAAAACAAATGACAGCAAACTACCAGTGAACTGCAGATTCTCACTTCCCTCCTCACTTTCTTTTTCGTATCTCGTCTCCATCCCCCCCCCATCTCTGAGAGTGCTTCCACGCTAAAATGACAGGGACTGCACGTCCTTGGCAGCAGCTGGCCCCAGTGAGAAACCAGCCATTTACATGCTAATCTCAACCACTGCTCACTCACAATCTGCAGATGGAACATCTCTAATTCCTGCCGGAGTTAGAGGGGCAGCAGAGAGGCTTTTGTGTTATATGTGCACTTTTGCATGCATTACAGAGAGTGGATCTGCATTTTTTTTTTTTGCAGGATGATCCACAGAAGAGCCCTGCTATAGACCAGTATAGAGCTTTATATAATCCATCAGAGCTGTTTGAGTTCCTCACACAAAACTCTCATTTAGCAACTCCAGCTCTGAGGATTTCGGCACATTTCTTATTAAACCTCAACATCAAACTCTGCCTGCACTCTTTAACTCCAGTCTGCCACGACCCGGATTCAATAAAACACAGGGTTTTAGTTTTTCTTTTTTTGTGAGGGTGTGTCTCTCGTAGATGTTAGTCACCTTGCTGTTGTCAGAGTCTGTACAAATTGTCACACATCTGCCTCTTTTTTTCTTCTTTTAAATGTGTCATTCCTTGTACTTCCATTGTCGCTCTATGATTTGTCACTATCAGTGTGCAGCTTCAAATCAATGCTCTCTCTGTCTCTCTCTCTCTCTTTTTGTGTCCCCCCTCTCTGCTTGGCCTTGACTGTTTGTGTGTCTTTTTCTCTGGTGTCCCCATGTCTGTCTGTGTGTGTCTGTGTGTGTGTGTGTGTGTGTTTTACCCGTCTCTGGTCCTTCATGTCAGTGTCCGGCCATCGTCTATCTCAGGGCAGCCCACCTCGGCTCCCAGCACTCCCACGGCGGCGGGCAGCGCTGCCTATGCCGCTCTGTTCCCCACCAGTCTGACTGTTCACAGCTTCGTCAGTCTCCATCAGTACTGCTGCCCCTCCACTGACCAAAGCTTGCAGCAGGAGGACAGGTAAGGGCCTCTGCAGGGCCTGAGCACTGTGAGTATAACACAACGAGAAACCCCAAACCGAGACCTCCCCCTCTCTAACACAGCGGCCTGTCGCCATCACTCTCTTTACATTTTCATTTCTCGTCTGCCTGCTTTCCTGCTTAACCCCCTAAACCCCCCACCTTAAATCACAGCTAAAGAACCTGTGCTTCAGTCTCCTGCTGCTCCCAGGTGAGATTAAAAGCCAGACCTGGTCCCTTCTTAGAGCTTGAAAAAACACCTAGCTGCTGGCGGAGAGCGAGAGGGAGCAATCATCTTCAATAAGCTTTGGGACTGAGTCACAAGTGAACCTGGTGAATTCTCAGCCCCCTTCCCTCATTTATCCTCCACCTGATGCTGTTCTCACAGACACATCAGCGCATGATGCTCCAACACTGCCATCTAATGGCATCAGACAGCTGTGATGTGCATATACTCAGTGTATGATAAACACTTTTTTAATAAAGATGCATGTTATGTCCCCTGTTTTGAAGAAATTAGAGCTTATTCCAAGCTTTTCTACTTTTCACCTGTTTGCTTTTTTTGCTTTCTCTGCTTTCTGTGTGTCTCACGCTGTTTTCACTCTTTCTTTCTTTCTTTCTTCTTCTCTCTGTCTTGTCCGTCTGCCTTTCCCCTGTGTCTTTCTGTGTCTTGACCCATCCCTTGTTGCTTTCCAAGAGAGGAGGGTGAGGATGAGGGTGCCCATCAGTTCTGTTGTTCTGCCTCAGGCTGCAGTAGTCCCTCCTCTCGCTGAGCTGAGGTGTGACTGACCGCACAATGACTCACTCGCCCGTTTACCTGTGAAAAAAATAAAAAAGACTATCACAGTTTTATGCTGCCAGAAAACGGACACTTCACTGTGTACCAAAAAAAACCACAACAAAGTTTTATCAAAGAATTTTAAAAGTAAAAAAGAAAAAAAAAACAAAAGCGCATGCAACTTGTAGTCTCTGTGACAGTTTGTTTACGTGATTTCATTGATTTTTGTTCATGTATCATATGGTTTGTGCATTGATTTGCATTTTAATGAATCTGGATGTTGTCTTCTCTCTGTGTTCTTTGCTGTTTTTTTATTTCTTTTTCTTGCAGCCATATCAAGCTGTCAGAACGCATCACCATCGTCTGCTCATTACTGTCGCACTCATGCTTTTCTTGGATCCACTAGTTGAGTCATGTCAGTTCGGAGATGCTCAGTAGTCATCATTTGTTACGTGTGCAAATGTCTATACAGTCCTGTCACCAACCATTAGTTTATATCGGAGCCTCCTGAATGATGTAAAGACATTAATCCGTATGCAGTTTGTTTGACATGTTAATTTGATGTACCTACATATTGAATTCTAACTGTCCATCATCACGTTTGTTCATGACATTGAAAAGCTTTAGTTTGTTGATTTTAACTCTGGACAAAATAAAGATCTCTAGTTCCTGAAGACACTCCATTTATTTCCTTTAAAATGTCTGAAGGTGAAATATGTGTTGCTGTAATTGCTCTGTGTTGTTTCAGTCAGGAATGTTGCTCGTACACACCCGCCTCGCTCACCTCCACCTCCAGCACAATGTCCTCATCCACACGCTGAAATTTATTATGCAAACTCTATTTTTAAGATATGCATTGTTTTGTGTGGTGCCAGTAATCTTTAATATAAATGCTTCCCTCTTACGTTATTGCTAACCAGATTAGCATATCTCTGTAGTTGATGTCTCCACTGGTGTTCCCATTTTTAGCCAAAAGTTTTGTATTTTTATAAATGTAAACAGGAGTGTATAATCTTTAATTTGATGGTAAATCATCAAAACTTTTGAAGTTATTGTTCCTCAGGGGATTTATTATCTTTGTGCACCGCAGCAATATGAATAACTGAATCTCAGAGAGCAAAACTTACTTACATCTAAATTTTATAAAACTTAAGTTTTACAAAAAAAAGTCTTTTTAGGTGAGTTTCCTTGTTTTTCCCTTTATTATTATTTTTTAATTTTCCCTCTAGTTGATTCCATCCACGCTGATTATGTCTCTTTTGCCAGCTAAAAGCTGTCATCCATCTCAGCTGCTACAACACACCGCCCATATGTCCTCGTTTTCACCTGCTTTCATGTAGACAGCACAGACATCAAGGTCAACCACCGACTTGTCACTTCACACATTTATCTCTAAAGTGGGATATAAAAGCAAAAGAGAGAGAGAGAGAAAAAAATATTATATTTTTCCTCATCTTTTCAATAAATGACTGCACTTCTTCTAACGTGTCTCTCTGTGTGTTTTCCTGTTGGCCGCCGCGTCGTGACGTGCTCTGTTTTGGTTTGCTGTCATGTAATAAAGGTGACTGTGCGAATGTCGGTGATCCGGGGGGGTGGAGGCAGGGCGGAGGTGGGGTGAAAACGCCGGGCAGGGTGCGGGAAGTTCAGAGCTGTCAAAAAGACTGTCAAGAATGTCGCCTGTACAGCTTTTCAAGGCAAGCGAGTGAGAGACAATGTGACCGGGTGTATGAAAGAGTGAGAGAGTCAGAGAGGGAGGGTGAGTGAGTGAGGGAGGGTGTGTTTGTTATTACGCTGGTGCAGTTAGTGTGGGACCTTTCTCTGACAGTAGCAGCATGGTAAGAGCTCAGCTTTTTTTTTCACTTGTCTTTCACTTATAAAACTGACACAAAAGAGCTTTTAGTTTGGCAGAGATGACATTTCTTTCTTTTTACACTGGTGTTTGTATGGCGGCCTTTTAATGCAGATCATATGTGTGTGTGTGTGTGTGTGTGTGTGTGTGTGTGTGTGTTGGTAAAGGAAACTAAATCATCCCAGACAGTATAAAAAAAGAAAAGAAAAGGTGAACTGTTTAATGCAGAATAATAAATGGTGTCTGTCAAATGGTGATTTTTAATTAGGAGCTCTTTTAGTTGAACAACATGTCACATTTATTTAAGGAGGAAAGTTTTGAAAGGAAGCAGACATGAATGGAATGGGCTGATACGGTAAATGGGCTACTGAGCGCTACCTGTAAGTACATGCCATTCATATGACAGATCACATACCTGTCTAAGTCCGGATTATCAGCCTGTCAGTGGTGTCATTCATGAGAAAATGCACACACACACACACTAACACACACACATACACACATCCGTTGAACAACTGATCTTATTGCTTCTTGACATTTCACTCTCAAGTAAATTACATGATAACAAACCCTTGTACAACGTTCTGTCATGTTGGTTTGGATGCCTGTTTGGATGATTTGTCAGACGTATTGGAGGTGTGCAATCAGATCTGTGTTACATGAGCACAAGCTCTGCTGAAGCCAGATCAGCTGTAGCCAAACTGAAAGTGGATCAGGCCAGAATAAAGTCAGAAGAATGCAGTTTGTCACCGGGAACGATCTCCAAAAGAATGTCAGCAACTGAGAAAGGCAAAGTCTTTTTTTTCTAATGAAGGTTTATAGTAATTTGTCCGCCTGTTTGTATATACAAGACTAATCTTCATCCTCTCTCGCTTCAGTGACAGAGATTATCTGATAAATTTATGCTTACGAAACACCGACAGTCTTCAAGCTGCATCACGCTGCAGCTTTGCAAACAATACAGCTGCATATGAAGTGGCATCGTCTGCTGACAAAAAAAAACATAGAGCCTGCATGAGCTTTGAACTGGAGGGCCGAGGTCACAGTGAGATGTGTGTGTGTGTGTGTGTGTGTGTGTGTGTTTGTGTGTGTGTGAGTGTGTGTGTGTGTGTGTGTGTGTGTGTGATGGGAAGCTCACAGCTTCAGACAGCAAAGTGGCAGAAGAGTGTTGGCGGTGGAGGAATGCTCCGTTCTGACCCATGAATGATTCGATTGTTTCCTTTCAGTTTGTCCACTCGACAGAACAGGGTCACATGTGACAGAGGAGACATGTTTTTGGGTTATTTTCATCAGGAAAAACCTTTCTAAAAAACTTTTAAATCTCTTTTAGTCCTTATGTTGACGGTAAATATCACCACATCATCACTGAAGTAATTAGCAGGGCGGCGTCTGCTCCTTTTATCATTCACAGTCCACTTTTGGGTCACAGGGGCTATTTATATCAGTAGATAAGCTTTTTAGACAAATGGCAAAATTAACACAAAAGCTGAACATGAGCAGAGAAGAAAGGATATGAAAAAATACTACACTGAGTAAATACTCAGGTGGAAATGAGTCAACAGACTGGATCGATGCAGCTATTGGCATCTCTAAGGCAGGCAGCAGAGAGGCTAATCCCCCCAGCCTCCATGTCCTGCTGCGGGTTCGATGGCACTGTCAGACCCACTGCTGCTCCTTCACACACACACACACACACACATACGCAAACACACGCACTGTCAGCACATCAATATTATATGAGCCTGGGACAGGAGGCTTGGGACAGCATGGAGTTGACACTGTGCTTTACTGGGCGAAGCCCCATTCACTTTTTTTTTTTTTTACTTTCTCTCATCGGAGCTCTTGTCAATTTCTGCCCACGTCTTTTACTCTTTTAACACTAACTGCAATCGCTCTCCTGTTTACTCGATTCCAACCATCTGTTTCAGCTCCAATTAAATGGTTGGAGGTAGTGAAACCCGGGGCCGGTCTTTATGAGGGAGCCTCCAGAGAGAAACCTCTCTCTGGCACTGTAACAGGAATACAGGCTTTCTTACATAAGTAATGAGGTGCAGATGCCAGCTGCGATATGGCCACACTCATGTTTTATACAACAAACTTTTCACTCGTATATCATCCTCACCGCGTCTCTCAAAGGCATATTACTGCTTGGCTCTTGCTGCAGGGAAAAAAAAAAGGATGAAAATTCTTGTTTAGCACATTTGGATCTGGGTCACAAGGCCTCGCAGAGGAAAAAAATAAAAATAATCAATGTCGAGACAGAATTCATTTGGTTTTATTTTGAAATATTTCACTGAACTTTTAATAGGTTTTTCTCCCAGCTTTAAAAAATCTTTGTTCAAACACTCAAAGGAAGGAAGATTTGTGATACTTGCACTTGTGAAACTTGCTGAATAAAGACAGTGGAGATGAAAATCACTGCGACTATTGTCACATAATCACTGATTCAGTGACAGAGTCACAGCAGAAAAAAAAAATAGCACTCTTGTCTGAAGTTTATTTTCTTCTCAGTGACACATGATCAGATGGCAGCTAAAGTTTGTAAGGATTCAGAGGTCAAATCAATCCGAGCGACGGCCATGAATATTCAGAGACAGATTTATGAAACCGGGCTCGTGGCTCCTTAATGTCACGTTGAATGTATTTTAGGGTTTCTGTGACTCAGTTGAATGAAAATACCATCTGCTCCTGCTGATGAACATGGCAGGAAGTTACAATGAAGCTGAGCCCCTGCTTGTGTCTACCTGTTGGCATTGTGCAGAGGCACTCAGGAGGCTAGTTTCCATCCCTTAAAAGGAGCAGTTTTTAAGCAGCGCTGAAGGAGACAGAAATGTTCTGTTCACGCAGTTAAAACAGGCCGATATGTCACCGTTGCACTAAAGTTAGACGGTTTATCGAGGCTTCTATCTTTATCCACAAACCATCTCTGACAGTTTTTCAGTCGCATGCTTCACTCTCAGCAAATATAACATCTTAGTTTATCTGTTAATAACAAGATGAGCATTATGCAGACTGTCATTCACAACCTGTGGAGCATCTCCAACACCCACCTCAATGATGATAACAGTCAATACATCGTCATGGCAACTACGCTTCTCATCCTAACAACTGCCTCGCCGCCCACAAAAAAGTCCCACGGCAACAGTCACCAAGCAACCCCCTCCCTCTTCTCAGCTTCTCTATTTAAGGAGCAGAGGAGGAGGAATGATAAATGATGCTGCACAGAGAAAGAGAGAGAGAGAGAAAAAAATCCTTTTCCAAGAGGAGATGGAGTTGCGTGCAACAACTTGTTGCTCGTAATTAATTCACTCAAAACAAAGCACAACCTGTTATGTTGTGATGAATTTCCTGCAAAACAGCATGAATACAAATATGGAGAGTTGCTGTGAAATATTAACAACTTCGCTGTGGTGATATGCGTTTCCCTGCAGATGTCAGAATTGTGTCTTTTTGTGGCTGGACTCTTGTGTTACGCAACACAGCGGAAGTTGTCCTCGGCGTTGTTGTTAGACTCAACAATAATTATATGGGGTCATGTGTGGCTTGAAGGCACAGGATGTCCTGCTGAAAGACCCTGTATTGTGCAACGTTTTCCCCTCCGTGCACTGTGAACTCCAAAGACTCGGAGTCTTTGTATAGGAACTGGCATGTTTATTTGTTTATTTGCTTTTCTTATCGTCCCCATTAGGAGCAAATGGAATTTGCTTCTTATCTTCTTGGGGTCTTGAACATAAAAATGCAATAAGGAAGCACAAGTATACATCGTATAAAAAGTAAGTTAGTAAGTTGAGCAGATACACAAATTAGAGAATAAAAGCATGCGTGATAATAGAACTGACATTCGAATAAAATGAAAACTGAAATAGATTTAGAAATATTTGAAATCATCTTGTGCTTACTTGTCTGTCAGGGCATCATTTTAAGCAGAGTTAGCACTTGCACAAATATGGAAACACTATACAAAGTGGTATTCATTGCTCTATTTACATTCGTTACACAAAGGCAGATATGTGCTAAGAGCTTGGAGAGCTGCTCTGTGAAGAGCCGCAGTCTGTAATATTCAAGTTTAAATCACTATCATTAAAAACCGACTCTCTGTTTTCTCCCTCAGAACACTGAGATGTTGAGAAATGGTTGAACCAAGTTATTGCATTGAAAATAAAACCATAACACCACTTAGGGATCCTAACTGATAAGTCTATATTATTATTTATATGCTTAAAAATAATTTTTGACCCCCTTTTTGATTCCTGGTTAATTTTCTATGAGGGAAAAAAGTAGATCTCGACATGTTTAAAGCATCAGTGCAACTGTTGTTATAAACTCTGAGTCTGGATGCAGTAAAGATACAGACTAGAAACTACACAAAAAATTCCCTACAAATTTTGTGACTACAAGGTGACACTCATCCACCCATTCTTTGCTAATTTTCTCTCCTTGTGCAGCAAGCGTGAAGGGGTTTAGCTGGCTGGGGGCTGATGGGCAAATCGAGCTATCTATAGCCTGAAAACTAGCTGCAGCAAAAGTCTGTCTGTCACCATTTAAACTGGACAAAATCAGGGAAAGCACATCATTGAAGGTCATCTATTCTTAGAAAAAAAATCCGCTGAGCCTGCTAATAACTGTCTGCTAGGTTGGAAAATAGTGGCGCTCATTGTATCAAACAGAGCATTTCTGAAATAAAAGTCCACGCTTACTTGAAATGATCATTTCACAGACATTGCAAGTATCATTGTTATCATCTTTTGTGAAATGAGGCCAAGCTTTTGACCTTCTCTCTCTCTCTCTCCACCATGACTCCGGCAGCATATGAAGCATGAGTTTGACATCATTGTTTTGCAATGCACAGCTGTCAGATAAACATGCCAGCATCGGCTAAATGAATGCGCTCTGAGGCAAAACACTCCAATAAATCAGACGATTGGAACAAGCTTTCAACAGCTACCAGTTCTTGATTTCTTTTCCTGCCCACATTCATTTCTTGCTTACCAATGAGTGTGATGTTTGTATTTCGGTGTTTCTCACAAAATCGAACAAATTAAAATACCTACAAGTTATTTCCTTGTTTCCTAAGAAGCTTTTTCCTCCTTGTCTTGTTTTTTTTACCAACTAAACACTAACACAGGAAGTCTCTGCAATCCAAAGGAGCTGTGACCACTCAAGGAGGGAGGGAGGGAGGACATTAGCTGACCCACTCAAAGCAAAAAATGGACATGGGCACAATTTCAGTCCTTTTTAGTCAGCTGCACAAGCATGTGATGCAGAGCTTAAGCTATGCAAAAAAAAAGCTATGAGCCACACAAGCCTGCTTCACCACCAAGATTTGTCTATCTGGTGCTGAAATGCAACGCTCCCACACACGTCTGACCCTGGCTCTCCACAGTCTCAGCCTCTTTATGGGACAGGGGACGGCTGACAGAGGGAGGTGCGGCTAACCGAGGGAGGAAATGACAACAGGAGCATGTGACTGCAGTTGTTCTCCCAAACACAGACAGACTAATTGTCCTGAGGTTGGATTTAGTCTGGGCGAAAGTGCGTGACAGAGACACTGGAGGATTTCTGGACTTACTTGAATTTTGAAGTTTTCTGGTTGTTGCTATGCTCTCTGCAAATAGGAATCATCACACTTGAATCCGGCAAAAAAACTTTTTTATTGGTGATTCGGTTGCAAATATTTACTCTCTTCCTGTTACTGATCTGCCTTCGGGCCTGTGTGAGAGTGAATCTGAAGGATGTATGTGCATGTTTTCTTTCTCATGACATTTCACTGTGTGCTAAAGGGCCTGTTTTAATACCTGCTGCTGACATAACAACCTGGTCTTTCCTGTCAGTGAGGTGTTGCTGGTATGTGGAAGCAGGTTAGTGTGATTGGTGAAAATGTGCACTGCTGTGTTTGTCAGACAAGGATACGCTGAGGGAAAGACAAGAAACTGAAAGCAGAGAAGACAGTGCATAAACCTGTGGAAGGCTTGGCTCAAGGTAGTAGTATATTAACTCATCCTCTGGACCCTATAAAGGCAGCAGAGAGAGTGCAGAGACCTGTATGTGTGCAGTGTAGACAAGGGATGTTGTCAGCTCTCTCTGGCTTTGGCACTGGTTTGAAGCCGCGGGACTTTAAAAGTAATCTAAGTTCACCATGAGCTCCACTAAGAGATGGTTATCTTCTCGTCGCTCTAAATTTTACATGTAAGTCCTTAAATGTCCGCTCTTAAGTACTGTTCTTAATTATTTGGTGGCTGCATTCACTCAATCATTCATTCAGTCTCTCTTTTTTTTTTGCCCTCAACACACTTCCAAGTGTTCGGTGTGATGTTTTGTCAGGCCACTCGTGACTCATTGTAAAAGCTGATACTCACTTTCTCTTGTAGTGTGGAAGGGGAGACCCAGTGTCCAGACACGGGCACCCACAAAGAAACCTCATTCAGCCACACACCTTATCTGCGAGGCTCAGAACGCTACACTGACAGCGGCGGCAGCAGCAGCGCACCATCCGGATCCAGGGACCCTTCATGCGTGGCTGCCTCCAGTTCAGCCAGCTTGGCCTGGGCGCTGCGAACACGCCACCAACCTGCAAGTCTGGCACTTCGCAAGCAAGAGGAAGAGGAAAACAAGAGATGCAAGGCCCTTTCAGACAGCTACGAACTCTCTACTGATCTGCAGGATAAGAAGGTATGAATGCTGAAGATGCTGTTGGTCAGAAAAGTCCTAATGCAAATGTTTGTTTTCTGTGGTGGTTCTCAGAAGTCATGAGCACTAGCAAATATATAGATGATGGATTCCCCTCAGGAGGGTTAATAGGTGCAAGATGCACAGACAGTAAAGATGTAATCCGTCTTCTTCTTTGTTTTTTCTTTTTGTTCACCTTTTTTCCAGGTGGAAATGCTGGAGAGAAAGTATGGTGGCTCCTTCGTAAGCCGCAGAGCAGCGAGGACCATCCAGACGGCCTTCAGGCAGTACCGCATGAACAAGAACTTCGAGCGCCTCAGAAGCTCCGCCTCAGAGAGTCGCATGACACGTCGCATCATCCTGTCCAACATGAGACTGCAGTATTCGTTTGACGAGCGACAGCCTCAGCAGCAGGCCCAGACGCAGACCAACTTCACCCACAGCGTCGCCATAGGGCCTCCTCATTCCCCCGACACAGACCGCCCACGAGACTACACACACCTGGAGGACTCCTTCTCCAAACAGGTGCCACTGCTGTCAATCTGTTGTGTAATATGGGCTTCACAGATCACTTTTTCTCTCTGTGACATAAAAGTTTTGAAAAATATTTCCAGTGACATTATGAAATAGACAAAGGAGAGAGAAGCAAAAAGAAAAGGAAAACAAGTCATTGAACACCTGGACAAAGCAAACTCAAAGACATTTCTAACCTTGACAAGAATATTTGGCATCACCAGCCTTTCAAAGCTTGCTGGAGACAAGCTAGTTAAACTCTATTTTAACATTCTTACTATAAAAGCAAGTTTCACTTTCTGACAAAAGTGATGCTGAACTGCTGCCTCACTTTGTCTTTCCTCTAGGTCAAGTCCTTAGCTGACTCCATAGACGATGCCCTTACCTGCCGCACCGGTCGCAATGACTCCCAGGAGGGCAGCAGGGAGGGCGGAGGGATTAGTGAAGACTTCGGTGAGTGCGTGTGGAGCAGCAGCAGCAACCCTTCCTCCCAAAGAGGATTGGGAGAACGAGCCAGGGGAGCCGGAGGAGGACTCAGCATGCACGGCGACAGCACCGCCACCTCGTACAGCGACGTCACCCTTTACATGGACGATGGCATGCCGTCATCGCCGCTCTCCTTGGATCGGGCACCCAGCAGCACAGATACAGAGTACTGGGGCCCAGGTGGTGGTGTCGGAGGGCGTGAGGACAGCAGGGACACAGAGGGAGGGGGCAGCAGCAACAGTCGCCGCAGCACCCCATGCACTGAATGCAGGGACTATCGTTTGAGGGGCGCACACCTGCCCCTCCTCACCATCGAGCCGCCCAGCGACAGCTCAGTGGACATGAGCGACCGTTCAGACCGCGGCTCTCTGAGCAGGCAGCTGGTCTACGAGCAGGAACCTGGGGTAGGGGCTGGCTCCCCTCAGGGAACCCTCAAACACTCCCCCAACACGGGCACACGCCCCTCCTCCACAGCGGCCGCCCAGGGTCAGACCCGGGCCCCTGGCAGACCCATACCCACACACATCCCTCACCAAGTGGCAGCGCACCACCACCATCACCACCACCCCATCCACCACCATCAGTACCCGGACACACCCTCATCGTCCTCCTCACCCCAGCAGCCCCCCACCACCCCTATGTCATCCTCCTCATCCACAGCTCTGCCCCCTGGTGGCTTGGAGCAGCCGTGCTGCTCGGACGGAGACAACGACTCACTCAACTCCACCACCAACTCCAACGAGACGGTGAACTGCAGCTCCGGCTCGTCGTCTCAGGACAGCCTGCGGGAGCCTCTGCCACCTCTGGGAAAACAGACCTATCAGAGAGAGAGCCGCCACAGCTGGGACTCCCCACCCTTCAACAGCGACGTGGTGCAGAGACGGCAGTACCGCATAGGGCTCAACCTCTTCAACAAGTAAGATGCATGATGGGCTAAAAAAGAGAAGAGTTTCAATTTCACTGTCATCTTACAATTAAAGTTAGGATGAGAATTTTTTTCACTAATTATAGGAAACCAGAAAAAGGGATCCAGTACCTGATAGAGAGAGGCTTTGTATCCGACACTCCGGTTGGGATCGCTCGCTTCATCCTGGAGAGAAAAGGCCTCAGCAGGCAGATGATTGGAGAGTTTCTGGGAAACCGACAGAAACAATTCAACAAAGATGTTTTAGAGTAAGTATGAGGGAGAGCAAATGCACAGAAGCTGCTGGATTTTCTGACGAGGACACTTTGGATCAGAAGATATGAGACAAAGATCCAAGTTGTATTTCTGTATTTTCAGATTCAAACTAGTCACTATGCAGATCAGCATACGTGCACCACATTTCAGCTCATATATTCCACATCAGTCTGATTGGATTCAAACTTGAAGCAAACCTGACCCCCCTACACACACACACACAAACTTAGTATGTAATACTATGCGACATGATTTACAAGCTGTGCAATATGTTTGGTCACACTGTTATCTCTGCCATGCGTGTTTCAGCTGTGTGGTGGATGAGATGGATTTCTCAGGGATGGACTTGGACGACGCTTTGAGGAAGTTCCAGGCTCAGATTAAAGTCCAGGGAGAAGCCCAAAAAGTGGAGAGGCTCATAGAGGCTTTCAGGTTTGTTTGAGCTGGATGCACAATAATTACAACCGAGAAAGGCCCATGTGATAAATAACCAAAGATATATATCTTAATATCAAAATTAAACCGTTTGACTGCTGTTTGTGTCTCTTGTGCAGTCAGAGATACTGTGTGTGTAATCCGACCCTGGTCCGGCAGTTCCAGAACCCGGACACCATCTTCATCCTGGCCTTCGCCATAATCCTCCTCAACACAGACATGTACAGTCCCAACGTCAAAGCCGAGAGGAAGATGAAGCTGGAAGATTTCATCAAGAATTTAAGAGGTGCTGACAGAAAAAAACAGAAACATTTAATACATAACTTGAACTAAACTGATGGGTTTTAACATGTTGTTTGGCTACAAGTTATTAGTACGCTTGAGATTAATAAGGAAGAGACTTAAAGCCAACTGAATTACAAAACATTTTTTCACTGCACATATTTGCTCTGTAGTTTGCTTGTCCAGTGTTCTCCCATTAGAAAAAATAAGAATCCAAAGAAATGTACTTCTTATATTTCTTTAATTTCGTGAGACAGATCAGTTTTTGTGTTTTGTGTCACTGCATTAAATTAGCAGCATACCATTTCAGTGTATATTTGTGATGGTGGAAACCTTATTTTGATCCAGTCGATCAAATCTTGCATAAAGCAAGATGATGTCAGCATTATATCTGGCAGAACAGACAGTCAGAGTGAGCCAGAACCAGTCAGCCTCACAGTACAAGAGCTTTCAGCTACAGTCAGACAATCAAAAACACGACACCTCTTTTGTTTCTGTAATCATTTTCTTGACCTCAATTTAAAACATCACAAGGAAAGATTTAAAGGATAATTCATAAGGACTTAAAGACAACTGAAGTGCTTAAGAGAATCAGATTGGGCTTATTTTAATCTACATAACTTTGTAAAAGTGCATGTTAATCGTGCTTTGCTTTGAATGTTAGTGCTGTAAGGGAATGTGAAGCAGCATTGTTTCTTTTGCTTCTGTGAGGAATCCAGTGTATCTTATGCTGAAGGCGATAAGAAAGGAAGCGTTGTGTTTTATCACAGCTGCCACTTTGATACCTTTGGGCCATTTCTCTCAGTGAGGATCTTTCTCAGGCAAAAAAAAAAAAAGACTATTTGACCATTGTGGCTCTTGTTTGTTTTCTTTCCCTTGTTCCCTGCGGTGTAACATCGACACTCTGGCAGCAAGCTGCTGTCAATCAAACACAGACACTAACATGCCCCTTCAGCCGGTGGGCTGAGATGATGAAGCATTTCTGAGAATTTCCCAAAAGACTTTTATTTCTTCCTTTCAATAAAAAAAAGATACAATTTAAAAACCCCAGGACATTTATTTGAACAAAAAAATGATCATTTAGTTGGTCTTTAAAGTAATTATCTTTCAGATTTCCTTTCAAATCTGTTAAGTCATTGTCTAGTATCCAGTAACACAATGTTTTTTGAGCCTTTGGCCCACTAATCAAAGCCCTTGCTTTTGCATTGTTGTGAACTTGGTGTCTTTGACGTAATTTCTGGGTAAAAATGAGTTGCCATCACTCAGCAGTAGCTGCTTTGCCAGGATGAGTAGGCGGAACTAATGCAATCGACTCCCTCGTCAGCTCACTGGTGTGTGAGCTGGTGTGCTGTTGTTTCCAGTCTCTGCCAACGTTGCCAGTAAATGGTTATTGTTGCCGAACAAACAAACAAGGAAAATATTGATGACTGCAGACTATGGAACTTCAAAAACAAGTGAAAATCAGAAGACGTCATCGACACAGTTTGTTTTTCTGAGAAGTGAGGTCGAAAAAACACGCCTGCAACGATCACTTATCGAGGCCAAAGAGAAAGAAATGAACTTCTTAAGTGGTGTTCAGATGTGTCTTGCAGGCACACTGTAAAATTTGTGACCTGTGCTGTGAAGTTTTGATAAAACATTATTTTCCTAAAACCCTTCCTCTCCCTGCCTCCACTCCAGGCGTAGACAATGGTCAGGATATACCCAGGGACCTGCTGGTTGGGATCTACCAGCGGATACAGAAGTGGGAGCTACGGACCAATGACGACCACGTGTCCCAAGTGCAGGCGGTGGAGAGAGTCATCGTGGGCAAGAAGCCTGTAGGTTTCCTTGTTGAATAAGGCAACATTTGGGCTTTATACATGTTATACTAGTTCAAAGTTATCCATTTTATTTGTGCTTGTGTTTTGTCCATATAGGTGCTGTCCCTCCCCCATCGTAGGCTGGTGTGTTGCTGCCAGCTCTACGAGGTTCCCGACCCCAACAGACCTCAGAGAACAGGAGTGCACCAACGGGAGGTCTTCCTCTTTAATGACCTTCTGGTGGTAAGACTTACACTCCTCACTTTTTGTGACATGTAAAAATAAGAAATCTATTTAATAAAACAGACGTGTAGGAGAATAAAACCCACCTATGTTGTGCATCAGGTCACCAAAATCTTCCAGAAGAAGAAAACCTCAGTGACTTATAGTTTCAGACAATCTTTCCCTTTGGTTGAGATGCAAGTGCACATGTTCCAAAACTCATGTAAGACACCAATTTTTTCCCTTTTGCAACTTTTCAACTACTCTTATTTACCCTTTTACCATCAGGTGTTTTATGTATATCTGTCTATTTGCATTCCTCAGACTACCCTCATGGTATCCGCCTGACCTCAGCAGTTCTGGGTGGGGAGAGGAAGGTTCTTATCGTTTTTATGGCACCCAGTCAGCAAGACCGCACCCGCTTTGTTAGTGACCTCAGGGAGAGTATTGCTGAAGTGCAAGAGATGGAGAAATACAGGGTTGAGTGTAAGTGCTCCATCTACTGGTCATTTCTGTGAACTGTAACTTTAGTGGGCAAAATAATCTGAGCAGGTTCCAGCAGTTCTTCTAAAGAAATGGATATGACTTATTCTTTTGCATATTGTGTCTCCTTGTCATTTTAAATTCCCCGGGGCCCTTTGTGTTTTATTTACAGCGGAGTTGGAGAAACAGAAAGGTGTGATGCGGCCTAGCTTGCTCACTGGAAGTGTTGTAGGAGGAGGTGTAGGTGTGAAGAGCGACGTTGTGAATGGCACCCTGGGAAGGACGAGTTTTGATGACAACTGCTCAGTGGGTGAGGGTCTCAAACGCACAGCGCTCAGCTCATCTCTCAGGGACCTATCGGACACAGGTGAGACAATAGCACCTCCGAGACGGGGTCAATCCCATTTCCTTCCTGTCACCTGGGTTAAATTGGGTAGCTCAGCTTCCACAATGATTTTGTTTTCTGTTTCTATCACCACATCCTGTTCTCCTTTCTCACTGGCATTCAGACACAGCTTATGCAGTTTGTATCTTTCAAAAAAAAAAACCCAAAACAAAACATGCAAACTTCAATCTTAATTTTTCATCTCCACTTCTTGCTAACCTGACTCTTCCTGGTGGGGTGCAGGGAAACGTGGTCGCAGGAACAGTGTTGGTTCTCTGGACAGTACCATGGAAGTAAGTCTGAAAGACTAGATGTTAACCTGTAACCTTTAACAGATCTGCGTTTCCCCTCACTGATGCTTCCTCCTGAGCATGCTCAGTGTGTGTACAGTGTGCATATTGATGGCGTGCACGTGTACATGCATGTACGTTTGTCCACATGTACCTGTCCTTCAGGGTGTTTTTCCACCAAATTAGCTCTTGTGCTTGAACTGGTTCTGTTCAGGACTCCTGGACCCTTGGTGCTGTCAAGCAAACTAGTAAATGCTTCAACAATTTTAAACAAAAAACATTGTAAATAAACTGTTTGATTTTCAATTAGTCAATTTTTGGTTAAATTTCTACAAAAAGTTCTAAATTAGATGCCAAAACCAGAACAGAACTAGCTTCATGTTGGTGGAAAAAAGCCTGTCAGTGACAACCTTTGCATTGCTGTGTGTGTGTGTGTTACTTTCCCAAGATTGTCCTTCACCTTCAGATACAAATCCGTCCTTTGTGTTGTGACGTAACTTGGAACAGGCGCTGTAGTTTGACCTTTAACGGTTTGTCTAAAGCGTGATGATGCTCTGTCCTCCCAGGGCTCCATCATTAGCAGCCCACAGCCTCATCAGCGCTACCCAGTGCCAGGTGTGATGCCTGGCTGTTATGGAACAGAAGACTTCCGGCCTCACCGCCCCATCCTGAGCCCCGGAACGGGGGTGGGGGGTGGGCCGGGGCAGCAACATACCACTGCTGGGACAGGAGTTGGGGGAGTCTCCAGCAGTGTAGAGAGAGCAGGAGCGGGGAGCGGCCCTGGGGGGAGCAGCAACAACAACAGCGGCTCCTTCCTGGGATCCCTATTCGGCAGCAAACGCTCCAAACCACCAGGGCCCCTTATTCCACCGGGGCCACCCTTCCCCGCACCTGTACCCCCACCGACTACGGGAGGGCCCCCTCCTCACTCCCCTTCATCTCTGTGCCAGCTGGACGGGGGGCCCTCCAAGATCCAGGCATTGCACGCACAGTACTGTCACGCGGGAACCGTGCAGCCCCCGCCACCTTACTACCATCACCATCGCTACCACGTCCAAACTGTCCCTCCACCTTTGCAAGGTATCCCTGCTCATACTATACAGAGAGGCCCGCTACCCTGTCGTCCGCCGTTTGGCCCCACACACGCCCAGCACCCACAGCTGGCCCATCTCTCCCAGCTTTCCCAGCATGGGCTTCCGGGTCGCTACGCCAACATGGTGGTGGGATGTCCCCCCCCCCTTTCTCCTCTCTCCCAACACTCCCAGAACCCACAGTTCGCCCTCTACCACGTGCAGCCCACACACTCTGTCAGAGGGGGCGGCGGCCCTGGTACCAAACTTCCACTCACGTTGTCACACTCCCACCCGCACCCCCATGCACACTCCCAAACCCACCCCGGACACGTGCACACACCTCATCCAGCCAGCCACTCTACCCACCAAGCACACTTCATATTCGGCACCCTGCCCCACAACCTGCCATCCGGATCCGTCAATGCGCATCACGCAGCCTCCGCCGCCCCGTATCTGCCCCAGTACCCTCCTCTCTCTTCCATCCCACCTCCCCCACCACACTCCCCTTTACCCCCCCCTTCGTCCCACCTTACCCCTCTTACACCTCTCTCCCCTCACCCCCCCCAGCACCCAGGGCAGCCTCAGCAGGGGCCGCCGGTGACGGGGGCTGGGGCGACAGGTACAGGGGGCAGCTCCAAATCCAAGCCTATCAACCGGATAAGTACCGTGGTGTGAGCAGGATGTGGGGCCACACAAGGCAGAGGTCCGATTACAGAGTGGAGGAGGGGGGCAGAACCAGAGCCAGGACCAAATCTGCCAGGACAGAAAGTAACAGCAGCAGCGCTAGTGACAAGAGGAAACGCAGTTTGCTTCGTCTGTGTTACTTTCACCTCCGTTTCCCACACATGTAGATGGAGAGGAATAAAAAAAACAAGGGTTAACTAGCATGTGCACACATCTTTGAAACCTGCACACTGATACACACACACACACAAACACACATATGCACATCAACGTGAACAAAAACTCCCTACGTTTCCATGCACAACATCATCAGAAATATTTATAGCCATATAACTTAAGACGAATCAAAATCTATATCTACATGTATTGCCTCAGTTTTAATAGTTTGAAGTCTAGTTGAGTCTATATGAGACGATTAACATGTACAGTACCAACATGTGATAATGTGACACCGGAGATACAGAGACCATATACATCTAGCTGCTTACACGGGGATGTAAACAAAGACTAAACCACCAAATGCATTCCAGCGGAGTTTGGCATTAAAAACAGCAGAGAGTTGCAAAAAAAAATGTCCCTTGACTTTGCAATAATTTACTTGGCTTCATGATGTCCACCGCCCCCTCCCTCCCCCTCCATTTTTGCAGGTTACGCTTTGCTGACAGGCATTTTTCTTTTTTTTTTTTTCTAAAGAAGACCTCCAATATGTTGCTTTGTCTTAAACTCCTAAAAAAAACCAGTGCACGGTTTCCTTACAGTCTTTTGCTTAATGGTCTTTTACATGTCAACAGGAGCCGCCTGGCTTTATAATGAATTCCTTGAGATGGGAATTAATTATACAATCAATAATATATTTTGAATGTTTCTGAAGCTTTTTGCTGTTTTATCGATATTATAATATACCTGCTATGAGTATGATGAATATTGTCCAATAATTGTTTTGATCAGTGATTAATTATATCAGCAGATGTTTGTACATGGTTATCGAGAGTATATGCACATATAAATCCCCTCAGTTTGCAATAGCCACTAGAGGGTGTTCAGATATGTGAAGTGTGGTTTATTTCCATTGTACCATGGTTTCCATTTAGTTCATCTTTTTAATAATTAGTATTATTGATTGTTGAAAATAATGAATGAGGTTTAGTTTTGTTCAAATTGATTTTAACCCACTAACAATATTCCTCCTTTTTCTGTTTCGTTTGATGTGAGAAAACAAGTGCACAATTTCTCAAAACGGAGTGACGAACAAAACTTGAACTTACCGAATGGATCTAAAAGGATCTGAGTTAATGTTTCATATTTTTTATGCTTAAATACGGTGGGGGAAATTTGGAAAGAGACCTGGATTTTGGAAGATGTCAGTCCTTTATATTGATAAAGGGCGTCCGCTCAATTCCTCGCAGTCATCAGATTCAGTCATTGTGTGTTTTTCTGTGTTTTTAAGAAGCACGCTTTTACATGAGGTTTTGTGGTTTTGCACACGTGATGTCTTAAGTCAGAAATGGCCTTCTTCTAATCCTCCCTCTTCTGTCACTTTTAGAAATCTCTTATTACATTATATGATGCCATGGCATCCTGCTGAGGGCTTCTTGTTTAAAACCATAACAAGAGTCAAGAATGTAACATAGCCTACAGGTACATACTGTATTTCCATTTTTTTTCTGCAGGCTTTGTGTAAGTGTTGCCTCTTTTGCTACCGCATTTCGAGGTTGTAATTGAGCACTGACGTGGTTTACCTTCAGTGCCATTGATTACCAACGGTAAACTACATATATATTCTAATTTAGGAGAGAATGAGTGGATGAGGACAAAGTGATACAAAAGTCTATGGAACAAGCTACTGACAGAGATGATGAAGTTCAAGATAATCTGAATCCTAATGTAAAGGATTTTAAGCTCTGGAGAGATTCAAGAATGTCAGCTTAAGATTTTGTAAGTATTTGTTGGCAAGCCTTTTCTTTTTGTGTCTCTTTTGACTCTTCTTGCATGAATATATCTGCACTTATTGAATAGATTGTACTGTATAAACCTGAATGTACATATTATACTATACATAGGCTTCTTATCATAACTATGGGATGAACAACTCCCATTCTGTATTCAGGTGCGTGCATGTGAGTGCCACTAAGTATGTAAATATTAAAGAGGGACAGAGATAGGAGATGTTGGCCAAAAGGAATGTTGACTTCTTTTTCTTTTCTCATTATTTCAGACTGAAGGTGAGAGAGTGAGTTGCCGTGATATAAATTGAAGCCTAAAAAATGTTTATATGTCAGTGCACTTATTGATATCATTTAAAACAAATGATTTCAACATTTTCTTTGTGTATGTATTATGTGTACTGAAAGAATAGAGAATTGAGATGTGAATATTTATTGCTTCTGATAAATTAAAGTGTCCTTGCAGTGAACTGGTCTCTGTGTAATTTTTAGATAACTTCATGTTTGCTTCCACCATTAAAGTGATCTCAATAATATTTTTTTTCACTATGACATTAGTTAACTCTCTTACATAAAGAGGGATATCAGTTATTATTTATGTCTCATTAAAGATTTATTATGTGGGCTGGTTTGTTTATCAGATCTTCATAGAATATGAAAGAAACATTTCAGATTAAACATTGCAGATGCAAATGTTGCATACTATCAAAAAAAAGAAGGAAAAAGATAATAAAGATAAACACTTAGTTTATATGTTTTTTTTTATCCTGCAATAAACTGAAACAAGTGCCAGATGATTTGGGGTAATATCACATCAATTTCACATTAAATTACCTTTTACAGAGAGAAAAAAGAAACTAGTGCTCATTAAAATGATACTAATTTATTACTGGTGTTTGGACAGACTTTAGCCAAACTTTAATGTTAACATGTCTAATAATGTTAAGTATCCTTGCAATATTTGTTCTCTGTGGAAACAAACTATTAATTATAAAAAAGCATCTGTGCAGTGTTAAAAAACAATTTCACTGAGTGTTGGAAAGATATAGATATTTACATAAAATACGTGTAATTTAGAGGCGAATAAGGTAAAATTGAACCTAAAGTATTACTGTACTTAATTCATGCTGACAGATATTTGCAACTTCTTAATTATGCAATGTGATAAAGCCAAATAGTAGCCTTGGTAAATTAATAAACAGGTAAAAATAGGTAATTCATTGGCATATGTTACTCATCTTTTCCTGGCCTAAAAAATACGAGATTAAGACAATTGCGTACGCTAACGCTAAAAAAGGGCAAAGCATATGAAAAAACTACGTTTTTAGACTATATGACGTACTTTTTAAAAGGCCGGAAATTGACTAAAATGTAATTTAACTGTACGTGAGAACGTGTTTACACAGTTTTTGTATTAACTCGTTTAATTTCAGGTAATAAAAATTGCCTAATGTGAATACTTCCTCAACTGGTCCTATTGTGGTTACATGACTTTTGGCGTACGTGCGTACTACTTTCAGGGAGTAAACGTGAGGGACGTGGTGTGAAGATGAAGAGGTTGTGCTTCGGTCGTGAGAAAAAACTAAGATGGCGTCTCGTCAAGAAAGATAGGATGGTCTGAAGAGGGTGATGATGTTTGTCGGGAAATGATTGATAACGACATAATTGATAAAGTTTGAGACTCTCGTTTACTATCAAACGAACCTCTGTCATCAATGTTCTGAACCGGTGTGTTTGATATAACGGAGTATATGGAGGAGTGAGCCTGAAAAACGGTCAACTTTGCTAGCGGCGATAGCTAGCTAACTGGACCGAGCACAGCTGGCCAACGTTAACGTTAGCTAACCACCAGTCATCACAACAACAGAGGAAGGAGAGCGGCCACCAGCTCTATCATACCCCGGGACATCGAGGTGTCTTCGGTCAGTTACGACAATATAACTAAACATTGTAGTGTAAAGGGATCAACGAATAATTGCATGTGGCATTTTGTTTACATACATTTCCGTACATACATGTCTGTGTCTAACGTAACAAGCTGGTTGTAAGTGGCTTCATTTCAAGATGCAGGTTAACGTTAGCTCGTTTGCGGTTATATAGTTGACATTTTTTTCTCAGCCAGCTATGTAACGTTAGCTAACTAATGCTAGTTGGAATGGGACTCGACTGAAAAAGAGGAGGCCTCGATGCTAACGTTAACGTTAGCTGTAAGCTGCTCTTTAAGCTGAACAATAGACACAAATGGACATCTTGATTGCCCAGAGAAAACAAATGAATGACACCCAGTTAACCCACTATAAGTGATTGAATGTGAGAGATCTTTTCTTTGTTTCCCGTGTTACCGCAGTTGCTAGAAGGTAAGGTTAGTTTATCATTAGTTCTTCCAAGTTTAGTAGCTGGTAGCTAATAGTTGTCAGCTAAGAGTTAACGTTAGATGTGTTATTGACTTTTGTTACAAAGATGTAACACTAGGGCAACATCGTTATTTAAAGTGGAACAATTTGGCTTCTGCTATCGAGCAATAATGTCGTTTGTCTCTAAGAACCTTAATAAGCCCAGCCCACTGATGAGTAGTGATGCCTTCATGGCCTTCTATACCTTAGGGTTCATGGCCTCCACGCCATTGTTTGTCTGAAGGCCCATAAAGAATCAGACAGACAGGATACATGCCAATGAGGTCGTGGGACCCAGGTTAAGTTTAATCAAGTTTTATTTCTGTAAGGAATGTCCCAGAGGAAAATCAATGGGAAGCTTCCTTTTAAAGGCTCTTGCACTTAAAAATGACGAGAAGCTGCTTAATACTTAAGTGCATATAAAAGTGTTGCCAACACTTCTGTTACTAAATAATTTAATTGATTTTCTGTTCTCAAGCTGATGCTGGATCAGAAACTTTTGCCCTTTTTGCTCTGGGCCTTGTTGATTCACCAGAGCATGCCATTTGTTTTGTTGTGTCTGATGTTGGGGGAGGGGTTGTTAACAAGAACCACTCTGAGGATTTAAAAAAAATCCTTTGATTCCCCATGTTTCTTGCAATGAACCCTATAAAGAGTTTAGAGGAAATGGTCATCAATTATAATTGCAGAGGAAGTGTCACATAAAAATTTGACCATATCAGCATGCTGACTAGACTTGGAAGTAATCATTTTGCAAGAGTAACAACAATATAACCTTTGTGAAGTAAATGAATCGCATGTTTTTTTGTATTTTGTATTATTAAAGTGGAACTGCTACATAGCCTATGTAAAACTTTTATCTGTCCACAAATGACTTGTTGCAGTTTACTGTCACAAGGAACATTTATTGATGTATGCATGTTCTTGTGTAATATTTAAAGACAAATGCTTACCAGTGGACATCTTCTTGAAAATGTTAATTTATACACACTTTGTGTATTTACATCGATTTTAACTGTCTCAGAGTATCTGTGGTTTAAAGTTTTTAAATTTATGCACGGCTTTGAGTTTTAAATTCTCTACATGTTAGAACCAAGATTTGCATACATAATGCTGTCTGAAATGCCATATCAACGCTGTTATGCTCACTACTGAGTCTGCCAGAGTTCATCAACTTGTCTTCAATTGTCTATCTTCATATTTTCAGGGCAATGGAAGGGGAAGAGTTTGTACCTCCTCCGGAGTGTCCAGTATTTGAGCCGTCATGGGAGGAGTTTCAGGATCCCCTGGGCTATATCGCCAAGATACGTCCCATTGCAGAGAAGTCTGGCATCTGCAAAATTCGACCTCCACCAGTAAATATTTGCTTTTGCTTGGAATTTGTTGAAGAAATGGCATGTTCCCTGAGTCCTTTGTGTAAATTGTGTAGCTTATAGCAGATTTAAAGTATTTATCTAAAAGTACTGAGTTAAAGCTTATACACATACTGTTTTGATGTGGATGTTTTACTCATCATTTGAGAGGCTCTGAGATAAGTTGAAAGACTGAACCCCATGGATGTTTGTGTCATTGCAAAGGCAAAAATAAGCGTTTTAGCATGGTTAGATATGAAGATGTTTACACACAAAAAGAGCTAGTAAAACAAACAAAAGCTTTAACAAGTAGTTTTCTTTGCACATAAGACCCCAAAACAAGATTGCATTCATGTTCAGTCCATTTACAGTCTTTAACATCCATGGTGTGTTGCTTTCATAAACACTGTTAATAGCTGACATTTTGCAACAAAAGCAATAAAACAATACATGACGATGTTACAAGAGGTACCTTACAAAATTAAATACTTAAACAATCGAATAGCTGTTTTTATAGCAGAGAATAGTGAAGATTACGGTAGGAAAAGTAAAAAAGTGTAAATGTGTTAATTCAAGATAATCTTAATGACTTTAGGAATATACATACTGCAGTTATTCTGCGTAATTCCACTGACAGACAGAAAGTATTATTCAATAACAAAAAACCTTGTTGGGATTGTTATTTATGCAGCATTGATTGGTGAGGAGGCAGGCCATTAATTGTGCATAGTGTGAACTTCACCTGTGCTTGAATTGGTGACCTGATAGCCAAAGTTAAGCCACGGTTAAGTTCAAACTAAGTTCACCATCTCATTAAACTTTGATGTCCATATTCCTTTATTGATTTTTGAAAGTTCCTTGAATAAAAGAGATCAACTGCAAATCATAAATAACACACATTTGTTATTCCAGCATATGGTCGCACCTGTTTAATAGCGTGCATTTTCTCCCAATTAGGACTGGCAGCCACCGTTTTCAGTGGAGCTGGATAGCTTCCGCTTCACACCCCGCATCCAGAGGCTTAATGAGTTGGAGGTCAGTTCTTTTTTTCTCTGATGTTTTGCATTGTTGACAGATTGAAGTTGTTTATGAAACTGAAACTAATTGCTTCTTGTTTTAGGCGGAGACCAGAGTGAAGCTTAATTATCTGGATCGGATCGCCAGGTTTTGGGAGATCCAGGCTTCCTCCTTGAAAATCCCACATATTGAAAGGCGCATACTTGATCTTTTTAGCCTGTCAAAGGTAGATACGAATTAAATCTTGCTTTTGGTTGTATTTTTTTCTATATTTATAAAAATGTAGCTGTTATATTTTGTTCCTTATCTGTGACTAAAATATGATATGAAACATCCTTTTCTGTCTCAGATTGTGACAGATGAAGGAGGTTTCGAGTTGGTCTGTAAGGAGCGGCGTTGGGCTCGTGTGGCCCAAAGACTTGGCTATCCTCCAGGAAAGAACATTGGTTCTCTGCTGCGCTCGCACTACGAGAGAATCGTCTATCCCTTTGAAATGTTCCAGTCTGGTGCCAGCCTGCCGGTATCACTCTACACATTCTTGTCTCTCCTTTTTGTGCAACCATGGGTCACCAGTTAATACAAAGCAGTCTAAATGAGCAGATCTATGAAATTACCTCCAGCACTTTATGATGCAATAAAAAAAGATGATTGATCATATGTAATGTGTTTAGACGTGTATTTATGTAAGTCTCTCTTTGTTTGCAATCTTTAGCATTGCAAGCAAAAACACTATGATGGTGAAGATGTGGATAAAGAGTACAAACCCCACTCCATCCCCCTGCGACAGTCTGTCCAGCCTTCCAAAATGAGCAGTTACGGACGCAGAGCAAACCGCTGCCAGCCTGACGTGAGTTAGACTGCCTATCCTTAATTGTCGTTCTATATGTCTGCATACCTCAATGAGAAGTAACCCTATAACTGAATGTACTTCGGTCATTTAAATACAGTCTTTAGGATCACATTTGAAATGTGAGCTACTGCCTCAAATTCAAATTAATGATCAATCAGAGAATAAGTACAGTTTTGGTTTATTTTTCTTCTTTTCAAGACCACAATTGCATTGGTTTAATGCAAAAAGTTTATGTTTCTACTCTGACTCTGTATTTAAGGTGTGAATTTCAACCTACAAGTAAATTTTTTCCATGTACTTTGGCTGTTCTGACCAATCATTAATTTATTGTAGATGGTTTCTCACAGGATGTAAACCACACATAAAAACCTTGCCGCTGATTATATCACCTGTATTTGTTTTCCTGGTAATCGCTACTTTAGTTTCATGTTTTTAATACATTACTGTTCACTAATAAATGCTTGAACTGCAGTGGGTTTCTATGGAGTGATTGAAAAAATCTGCATATTTCTTTACAGGACTTAATCCGTCAGTTTAGAATAAATAAACACCTTTTCTGTTTAAAATGCACTTTTAAATAGCAATCCTAGCAGACTGGCAGTCTGTATTAATGTTCACAATGGTTTACTCTCTACTACCTGCTGATCAGCCAAATGAATGATAACAGTGCTTAAATCATTACAGCCTAACAAAAAGTCAATCCAACATTCTGTGTTTGTGGGTTGACAATCTTAGCGTGCACCATGCTGTCATTAACTGTTTTTCTGTGCTTTTCCATGTGACCTTGTGCATCGGTTACAACATGGTATCTGCAAATGTGAAAAAGCACTCAGAGCGCATCCCAGCTTGCCTACCCTCCATCCTGCCATGCTGCTATGCTCTGCTGTTGTTGCTCTGTGCTCCATGGCTTACTTTTTTCACTGCTTAATTTCCTCTTCTTGTTTTCATCCTGCAACCAGTCACAATTTGTTTTACAAATCACATATTGTCACGAAAATTCTTTCTTTGTGTTAATGTTAAAGTACAACTTTTGGACCAGCCTGCATTCTTTTATCTCATGCCTGTTACATACAAGCTAACGATGCTTCATCTTCTACCCCAACCCTTTTGTGTTGCATATTTAGTAATATACTGAATTATTAAAAAAGATTTGATGCAAATTTTGGGAAAATATGTCATCAGATAATTTACATGATTGGTATTTCCTTATATTTTGTTCCCATTACTTGAACACGTTCTAAAATACAGTATCTTAAGGTTGAAGAATTTTTGAATTAAAAATTGAGCATTTTTTTAGGCATTACAGATTGAATTGTATTTTACAGCCACTTAGCTTAACTTACAAAAGTACTCAACTTAAAAGTGTTTTATTTGCCTAAATCCAGTAGGCAAGTGTTCTACCATTTTCCTCTTGCTGAGCTTAATTATACTCTTGTATGCCAAGTACCATGCATGATGACAAACTCGCTGGCAAGTCCTGATTTGCCCTACCCAAACACCTTCCCAAAGCCATCTCTCTTTTTGTGCCAGAGCTTCCCCATTGAGAATAAATCCTGTGGGTGCAACAGTTGAATCACTTGTCAGTTGTTGGCAGCAACTCATGAGATCCTTTAATGCAGCCCCGTCCAAAGTTTCACAAGATAAACTGATCATTTAAAAATAAACTTAAACTTCAGTTTTAAAGTAATTAGGGTCTATCTACAAAATATTGTGTCGGATCTTTAAAGGTCCTTCATCAAATGTGACCCTCACCTCATAATGTGTCCTAGTGGTATATTTTCCTCCGACTACTGGCTCTGTTCTTTTCAGGCTCTCTCCCTTCCTCTCTCATCTCCCTTTTCCTCTTGTCTTAGTTTATTGTTGCTGTTATTGTCTCCCCTTGCAGGGTCCAGAGGATCTGGCCCCCCATCCTCTCACCACTGGCTCTCAACACATCTCTGCGGTACTGCCTCTTGAGCATATGAGCTCAACCTCTGCCCCTGCTCTCTTCCTGCCTCTTTTCCTAGACCCCCTTACCTCAACTAGATGTTTTGTTTTTTACTTTAACCAACTACTAAACATTTTCATTAACAGCCTTCAATGCGCCTTGAGTTTCTCAGAGTAGGGTTGACAACCAGTAATAGGGTCACATGACTGTTGCAGACATGTTGCCATTGAGAACGTGTGTTACAGTAATAGGTGGTGCACCTCATTAAATTACCATTATATTCAATTTTTATATTAAGCAATGGAGACTGAGAGGAAGATTTCTCTGACTTGTTGCATTTAAGTTGTCAGTTCCTCATTAATTCTCAGAACTAATGTTGGACAAAAGTGTTTTAGGCTTTATACAACAGATTTTTAAAAAACTAAAAACTTACTTTCGGGTCTTGACATCATGAATATATTCATATTTGAACCAAGCGCCAATGTTGTTTGGAACTAATTTTTTAGTGTCTTTAACAACACGGCTCTCTTTGGGCTCAAAGAAACTTTTACTTTATCACTAATTTTTAAAAACACTTTTCTAGACTAGTTATTGGCCTGACGTGCTGTCTGTCGTTCTCTCTTTCTCCCATGTTCGTTCTCTGTGGTTGTACTTGGCTTGAGATGCTTTTCCGCTGTGCTGTCTGTGTGCCTCTGCACTTCTGCTGATATGCCTTGCTTTTACTCACTGCAGCAGGTGACAGTGTGGCTGCATGTGTTCTCCTCTGAGTGCACTCAAACAGAAGAGTCTAGTAGTTTATGGTTTCACTTACAGACCACTGCAGTCTGATGATGGAGAGTAAAACATTGGAGTCAAAGAAGCATTTAAAAGAGTTAACTCTCTTTGAACATGTTGTTGCTATGAGCCTACAAGTCCCCCCAGGTTTGCTTGTTTGAAGCCAACAGTTTTTTTTCCCCCTGCCATTAAGCCCTAATTATCAGTGTTGTTGTCTGCTGCTTTTGATCTTCATTCTGTTTGCAATTTCCTTGGTCAAAAGAACAGATGCCAAAAAAGGAGTCTGTTTTAATGTGTTTTTAAAAATGTAGAACAATTTGTTGGCAGTCAGAGTATCTTTTGTTTCATCACCGTTGAAGGCAGTGCAACTGCATGAAGGTGGCAAAGTCAAAAACAGACATGCTTCCTCCATTCCCCTGCTTGGAAAAAAAGTCTTTTATGGCATTGCTTCTGTTAGATTTTTTGCAGTGAATGGCACTTACAATGTTTTCATAACATGCATACATCAGTTGTCTTGCTGTTGGAATACAGGTTGTGTTTTGGCTGCAATTACACTCCTGTTTTCTTGGTGTTCACCAGAGTAGAAAGAGTGTATATGATCAAAATTTTAGGAATAAATATCGAAACTAAGCTGCTTCTCTGGAAACACTTACATTGATGTTTATGATGTAAATTCTGAGGTGAAACTGGAAGTGGGAATTTTTTTTAAGTTTTGCTCTTCTGTTCTTTTAAGATGTGACCACTGACTTGTTACTGAAAGTGACGTTAAGACCGTGTGTGTTTCCGCCTACGTTGCTGATTGCACGTGACTTGTGTGTTCTGTTTGCAATCATATGACTGATAAGAATGAGCACCCAAAAATGATGACAAACATGTAGCGTTAATGGTGATTCTGTCAAATGTTAGAACTGTGAAAAAATATTTCGAAACATGACAAAGCATTCACTACAACATGAAGTCTCATTGTACACATTTATTTTTTTATTTTCCAGTCCCATTAAGGAGCTGATTGTATAATGCAAAAACAGTTGTTGTGTCTCTTTTTAGAGGACATAGTTTATATGCACTTGACCTCAGCAATTTAATATTTAATTTATGTTAAGTAAATTTACAATTTTATCTACTTTCACGGTAGTGTTCATTATTCCGATTTGTATTTAATTGAGTTAAAATCAGTTTTTTTTCTCATTCACGCCCCACCTCCACACAGCACAAACACACATACACACACCCAAAAACACCACAGACAAATATAATAACTAGGTACATTGTTAACATATGTGGTAAAGACGAAAGAGAATAATAGCTGATACCACTGTGTGAGACTGAAATGACAGATAATGGAAAAAATAGCAACTAAAGCTATTTCTGTAAGCTGTTTTACTTTTGACCTGTTTTTAAAATAACAAACAAACAAAGAAAACAAACCTAGTATGCTGAGAACAAACCCTGAACCTAGCATACCCTAAGTGTATGGTTGCAACTGTTGGTGATTGTGTGTTCTGGTGGTGGGTCTTAACCTTGAAGCTTTCACTGTGATGTAGGCTAACTCTTCCTCACCTTTTAACCAAGTATAACCCCCTCCTGTGATGCACTGCTATGCACTCATGTTTTAACTGTTCGCTCTGCATTTGGCTTACACCCCTGCTTTGCTCTTTGTGCTTTAAAGAGTAGTAGATGTCCATCTGTGCATCCATGATGAAAATATACTTTCATCCGCAGCCTGAACCCACAGAAGAAGACATAGAGAAGAACCCAGAACTGAAGAAGCTGCAGATCTATGGCGCGGGGCCTAAGATGATGGGACTTGGACTGGTGGCAAGAGACAAAGGCATCAGGAAAAAAGGTAAATTCAATGACACAACTTCATTTATCTGTGAAGTTTGTCAGCAATAATGTTCACAAACCTGAACATTTGGATGCAACACTGCATCACAGCAATTATTTTGATGCAACTGAGGCAATAATTTGAAAAGGCTGCAAGTCCTTAATTGTTGGCAATCCTCTAAATTATGTATAACTGAAGAGCTTTTGTTTGGTTTCAGTCTAATATTCCTGCCATCATGAAATCCTGCTCTGTAAAAAACATTATGATCTGTGAAAACTGACCACATCTGACTCTGAAAACTCCTTGCTTGTTTCCTTTAGATGAGCTGCCTCAAACGGTTACTATAAAGGAGAGTGCATCTCCTGCTGCTGGTGATACCTCAGTCAAAGCAGAGCCACTGGAGTCTCAAGACAGGCAGAGCGACGGGAGTACGTCTTGCTCCCAACCGCCTCCCTCTAGCATCACGGTCAAGACAGAAGTGAAGAAAGAAGAACCAGAGGAAGAGGATGGGAAAGAGAATGACAAGGAGGAAGATGATTCAGACAGACCATGTACAAAAATGACAATGAGGCTCAGACGCAACATTAGCAACCCACAGTGTGTAAGTAAACTAAAGGATCCACTCAGGTGGCAGTCAGAATCTGAGGTCAAAATAACAAAACTGAACAGCAAATGATTCAACAGGCTGTAACTCTGTTCACTTACTTGTCAATATTGATACTGGAACTAGTTCTAATCCGTTCTGTTCATCATTATTTTTGTTTTTACAGTAGTGCATGGCAGACAGTGATGTCAAACTTACGCAGCTATGCTGCTTGAAATTTGCAACAAGGAACAATGGCTAAGATGAGGAAGCAATTGCAAGTGTGGCTTCCTTTCACACAAGATGACAACAGTGTTACTTGTAATGTCTGTAAAATGATCATTTCAAGTAATGGTAGAATCACCGTTAGTATTTTAAACATCTTTATCACAAAGGTGCTCTGAATTCCAGGATTGCCGTGTCCTTGACACTGTGTGTATTAGTGCTCCTGCTTCCCAACTGGGTAGTTTGTTTAGGATGGAGGATAAATATTTGTGTAATGACAACAATTAGACCTCAAAAGCAGCTTAAAAAAATCCTTTTATAAAGATAACCTACACAAAAAACCTCCTAAGAAATCGAATACTGTGAAAATACTCTTCCATTTCATCCAGTTAAGTTGATGGCAGACTGTTAGTACAGCTAGCTCTCATGCAACTGCCAACTCATCTTGCCTGCCAGCTCCCAGTTACCAAAAAAATATCCAAAATCTCATCAGTTCCCATTCCCACTTGCAAATGTGGATGCCGGGATTTTTTTTCAACATAAATGTGACTTACTTTTCTTCTCCCCACAATCTGATCTGTCAAACGTTACCTGTTCAGTGCTTTGTAGGTCACTGTGGTAGTCTGCTCTACAAACTGAGCCACAGTCTTCCTGATAGAAACCACTGAGTCAATGTTTTGTGCTCTTTATTTTTTTTCTCACTTTTTTAAAGGTTGATTCTTTTGTGTGTCTGATGTGTGGTCGGGGAGATGATGATGAGAAACTCTTGCTGTGCTATGGCTGCGACGATAATTACCACACTTACTGCCTACTGCCACCACTGGCTGATCCTCCAAAAGGCAACTGGCGATGCCCTAAGTGTGTGGCAGAGGTAGGTTAAAGTATTTAAAATATTTTGTTTGTGATTGTGATACTTGTGGCGTGTAATTTAAATTTCTTCTTACATACAAGATACATTTTTTGTTTTGACTTTCTCTCTTTTTAACATTTTTTCAGGAGTGCAAGAAACCTGCAGAAGCATTTGGTTTCGAACAGGCTACCAGAGAGTACAGTCTGCAGAGTTTTGGGGAAATGGCAGATGCCTTCAAAGCAGATTACTTCAACATGCCTGTCCATGTAAGTGCACCCACACAAAAATCTAAAACTATTCAGTGCAAAGCATGACTCTGACCTGACAGGTGACGATGTGGGAGACTGATCTAAGGCCTGTGTGTTGTGTCGGTGTAGATGGTTCCCACTGAGCTTGTGGAGAGAGAGTTCTGGAGGTTAGTCAGTAGCATCGAGGAAGATGTGACTGTTGAGTACGGAGCGGACATACACTCCAAAGAGTTCGGCAGTGGCTTTCCGATGAACAATGGCAAGAGGGAGCTCACAAAGGAAGAGGAGGTATGCTCATTGTTTTTTTTTGTTTACTTTTTTTGGGGGGTAACCCTTCTATTAAGTCTCTGCTGAAGTAGTTGTCAAGGTTAGTGAGGGTTTCAGCATCCTGGTTTAGAGTGCATGATGAAAATATGAATCCACCCCACAAACTAATCCCCAACTCAGTTCAGTGGTGCTCTTAAAAAGAGCATGTTTGCATTAACAGAACCACAACTGCTCTATTTTAATAACAGTTTAGTAATCAATGAGAGAACTATAAGTGTGCTATGTGTAGTGTTGTTGCTTGTAATGGGAAATGAAAGAGTTGAGTCGGTCAGGTATTCATGAAGGAAATTACAAAATAGACATGGGATTTAGGATTGTTTACAGCAACCCCAATCTGCTGAAAGCAAATCATGAATTTCTTTTCTCACTCAAATGCTATATAAACAATTAAATCAGGAAACAATCTGGATCTATAAGCAGAAATTATATCAGAGTCAATCAAATAATAAAAAACTCAGCCTCAAAAAAGGTGTTTTAGAATGTAGGCCGTAACTTCAAACTGTTGGTTACTCTGTAATTTAGATCTTAGTAAAGTAAAACTGAGAATCAGGTTTGAAAAAAGAAGCACTGGATGAAAGAGCTTCTTAGTTTAAATGGTACCTGTAATCAAGTTGTTTCTAAACCTTTCATAAGTCAGGTGCCTAACCCAGTACACACTGTTCCCTTTGTTGTCCAGGAATACGCCCGCAGTGGCTGGAACTTGAATGTGATGCCCGTCCTGGAGCAGTCCCTCCTGTGCCACATCAATGGGGACATCTCTGGGATGAAGGTGCCCTGGCTTTATGTTGGCATGGTGTTCTCGGCTTTCTGCTGGCACATTGAGGATCACTGGAGCTACTCCATCAACTACCTGCACTGGTACAGGATTATTTCTGGGTATTGTTTTGGGTTAGGCTTTATGTTGTATTGTTTGACTTCAACAGCTGTAGCTCTTAAATTTAAAAAAACATGATGATATCATGTGAAAGGACACTTTTATTAATAGGCTTTAATATTCCCTCTGTTTTCTTCACTTTCCACTCAACCTGTCATCTCCAGGGGTGAACCCAAGACTTGGTATGGCGTTCCCTCTGTGGCAGCTGAGCGACTTGAGGAGGTGATGAAGAAGCTGACTCCAGAGCTTTTCGAGTTTCAACCTGACCTCCTGCACCAGCTGGTCACCATCATGAATCCCAATATCCTCATGGCTCATGGTGTACCGGTCAGTCTCCCTGTAAACACGTGCTCTTAGCAGAAAAGTGGTATGTTACTAAACTTTCTTTGATCGAGCGCTGTGTTTGTGATTGATAGGTGGTACGTACCAACCAGTGTGCTGGAGAGTTCGTCATCACCTTCCCCAGAGCCTATCACAGTGGCTTCAATCAGGGATATAATTTTGCTGAAGCTGTTAACTTCTGCACTGCAGACTGGGTACGTCTGTTTACACTTTCTGTCTCAAGCTATCATTTCACACTGCTCACAATATTGCAAAATCAATATCACTCTTCCCTCTCCCCCTCAGCTGCCCGCCGGCCGCTCCTGTATTGAACACTACCGCCGTCTAAGGAGGTATTGTGTATTCTCCCACGAGGAGCTCACCTGTAAAATGGCTGCAAGCCCAGAGAAACTAGACCTCAACCTGGCTGCAGCTACACACCGGGAAATGTTCATTATTGTTCAGGAAGAGAGGAAGCTGCGGAAGAGTCTGATGGAAAGGGTGAGAGACTTAAATAGGTCTTACAGATTGTTTCTCTATTTTTTAATCTGAAGATTCATTTTAAATGTCTAAGTGAATAATACTTTGGTCCTTGTTTTGATAAAAACATGCAGAAAAACCTGATTGTCTGATTAAAACTTGTGTGTTGTACCTGCAGGGCATTAGTGAAGCAGAGCGTGAGGCATTTGAGCTGCTGCCTGACGATGAGAGACAGTGTGATAAATGTAAGACAACATGTTTCCTTTCTGCTCTGGCCTGCTCAAACTGTCCCGAGCGTCTGGTGTGTCTCTACCACACTCAGGATCTGTGCAACTGCCCCACTGAAAAACTCTACCTCAGGTATCAGTCTGTTGTGTAGCCTTAAGTGCGTGAGTGTGCTCTGCATTGAACCATTTTACACTGAGTTACAACAGTGTCTTAAAAGAAAATGTTATTTTCTTTCTAATTTCCTGTAATTCCTTTGCTCTGCAGGTACAGATATACCCTGGATGAGTTGTTAGCCATGTTACACCGATTAAAGGTTCGGTCGGAGTCCTTTGATTCTTGGGCCAACAGAGTGAAAGAGGCACTTGAGCAGGAAGAGGGAAACAAGATAGGTGGGAATTCATCATTAATGTCTTAAACATACAAAAAGGAACTGTGATCTTAAATGAAATTAAGAAGAATAAATGGTTATTGAATTGCAGGAATTAATGACCTGGAGTTGTTGAAGACGGAAGCTGCAGAAAAAAAGTTTCCCAACAATGAACTTTTGAGAAAACTCAACACTGTTCTTAAAGATATTGAACACTGCCAACAGAGAAGTACTGAACTCCTGAGTGACTCAAAGACCAGGTATGCTGGAACACATACTTAACACTCGCATTAACTGTTTGATTACATTTACTGACATACTGCTGTCTTTTAGTGAAAGTCAGATGACATTAGCAGAGCTGAAATCCTTGGTAGAGACGATGCAAAACCTGCCCTGTGTGATGGACCCGTTGGAAGAAGTGCAGGTGAGAAGTTCTGTCGTACTGAGCAAAATGGATTTTGCTTTTGTCGGATTTTCTGCATAAAATTGTTAAAATGATACCATTAAAAAGCTCAAACATCTTACTCTAATATTTTTCCTGTCCTGTCTGATGTGGAAGGCGGTTCTGCGGACAGTGGAGGATTTCCAGAGCCAAGCTAAAGAGCTGGTCAATGACAGGGACTGGAGGAGGGACTCTGCACCACCTGAGCAGTTGCAGACTTTGTTGGAGCAAGGGGCCAAACTGCCAGTTTTGGTGCCAGAGTGTGATTTACTTCAGGGCCTAAAGGAGCAGGGTCATTGGCTGACGGAGGTGAGGCGCACCCTGGGTACAGAAGGAGGGGAGAGGCAGGAGGTGACACTGGATGTGTTGAGGAACCTGATGGAAGCAGGTTGCAACGTGCCACAGAGTGTTTCCGTTGAGACAGCCATGGCTGAGCTTCAGGAGCTGCTCACAATTGCAGAACGTTGGGAGGAGAAAGCACAGATCTGCCTCGAACAAAGGTCAGAAAAACAAGTCAAATCTTAAACTTTTCATCTGTAACTTCATGTACCGCAGAGATTTTATAACCAGTTTGTCCTGTTGCAAAGACGTCAAAGCCTCCTTGTGGTTTTGTTGTTCCAGGCAAAAGCACCATCTTTCTACCCTGGAGGCAATAGTAAATGAGGCCCAGCTCATTCCAGTCAAGCTGCCAAACATTTTGGCTCTACAGGACTGTCTAACTCGAGCACGGGCCTGGGTAACAGACCTGGAGGAAATCCAGGTAGGAAAAAGAAAAAAAAATCTGACGTCTTTTACATTGACTCCTGTTTTATTCTCACTCCTCTGTCATAGTGGGATTTGTTGTTAAATTAAAATGCAGGTAAATGCATAAACGCTTCACCTTATGTTTTAATATTATAATTCATTCTGTTGTAGAATGGGGAGCATTACCCGTGTCTGGATGACCTTGAGGGCCTGGTGGCCATTGGGAGAGACTTGCCGGTCTTAATGGAGGAGCTCCGACAGCTGGAGCTGCAGGTGGCCAGTGCTCACTCTTGGAGGGAGAAAGCCAGCAAGACCTTCCTGAAAAAGAGCAGTCCACACAGTCTGCTAGAGGTGTGCAACTCCAGCACGAATGAAATTATATGAAAAATGTAACCCAAGTAGATGGAATATCTGTGTACTTAAAATAACACGTTTTCTGAACTCAATGCAGCCATCCACTTCAGATACTGAGCTCTTGCTAACACATCCTTAATGAGAGCGTGCATTAAACTCGAGTGTTGCCCTGCAGGTATTATGCCCGTGTGCAAAAAGGAGAGAGAGGCGAGATGAAATGGAGCTGTTGGATGAGCCTCTAGATGACTCTGATACTAACACTCTGGGCCTCTCTGCTCAGGACCTTAGGGACCCTGCGGCTATCGTGAGTTTATTGAGCATAACATTCTATTTTAATCACTCTGGTATTTAGTTCTGTCTTTTCTGCTGTCTATGTTTTATGCAAAACCAGTAGTTGTGTATGTAAGCGTTAATTCGTGTACCTTACCTGCAGGTGATGGCATTCAAAGAAGGGGAGCATCAAGAGAAGGAGGCACTACTGAGGTTACAGAAACTAAACATGTGTAAATCTGGACTTAGCACTGCAAGCTGCAAGGAGAACGGGAGGTGGAGTGACGCCATGGAGACGGACACATCCAGCCACTCAGAGAACTCTGTAAAAGAGAACGGTAACAGTAACCACACCGGCACCACCCCTCCTCAGCCGGTGTGTGTGTGCCGTGGTCAGCCTCGTAACCCTCAGCTCCGCTGCCATCTGTGTAAGGACTGGTTCCACGGTGGCTGCGTTCCCTTCCCCTCCCTGCTCCCCTCCTCTGGGCCGCCAGTGAACCCCCTGTGCTGGTGGGACTGGGACTCTCGCTTCTTGTGTCCGCGATGCCAGCGGTCACGGCGCCCTCGCCTGGAGACGATCCTGGCGTTACTTGTCGCCCTGCAGAGGCTGCCAGTGCGTCTGCCTGAAGGAGAAGCACTGCAGTGTCTCACAGAGAGGGCCATCAACTGGCAGGGTCGAGCCAAGGAGGCGCTGGAGACGCCAGAGCTGCAGCAGGCACTTGAGAGGCTGCAAGAACTGAAAGAGACTCTCCATTATGAAACAGAGAAAGAGGAAGACGAGGAAAAGGGGACAGACGGGAACTCTGTGATTGTTTTATCAGACTCTGAGGGAGGAGAGGGAGAGGACGGAGTCATTGATCTGACAGAGGAATCACCTAAAAAGAACTCCAAGGAAAGCAACGGCAGTCAGGTTAACACCATTTTCTCGCTTTATTTCAATACTGAATGAGATAAACTTTAAACTGTGTAATTTGACTCAAATAATAATTCATTTTCATCTGATACATCTTCTGTCAGTAATAATTGATGATCTGATAATTAGATATCTTGGACTATCCTGTCATTCTGTATCCACCCTACCTTTTTTAATGAAAAGCTTGTTTGCCCACAGGCTCGATGTGAAAATGGCCTCAGCAAGAAGTCAAATGTTACAGGTAAGATGCTGCGTTGATTTTAAAGTAACCACCACATACTGAGTATTGCAGCTTTCCCAAAGACATCAGTTCTTACAAAGTCTTCCGTTTGTTTGCTATCCAGGTGTGGGGTCTCTGCTGCCCCTGCTGCCTAAACTGAAAGGCCAGGTAGTGGAGCTCTCTCCAGCCACCAGGGTCAAGCTGGAGGAGCTGCAGCTGGAAGGAGATCTGCTGGAGGTGTCCCTGGACCAGACACTCCTCATCCACAGAGTCCTTCAGGCTGCCTCTGTCCCATGCAGAGAAACATTGCACACACTCATTCAGGTCAGAAAAATTTACTTTGTGCAGGCCAGATGTTTCAAGACACACATCAAACATTGTACTGAACTATAGAGTGATAAGACCAAATCTACCCGAGTACAAACTAACCCAAAAGAATAAATTGCCACATCAGTCAAAACAAAATAGAGTAATAGCTTGAGACCTCTAATTTTTTAGTATCTGGGAAAAATGTGCCACTGTTTGAAACTTTTATCCAAATGTGTTACAGTTCCATGTGAACATACTTTAGGTTGCCATGTTAAGTTTTGCTATAACAAATTTTCTGCTTATGTTCAGTGTTACTCAACCAAAACACACAGTGTGTATCGTTAAGGTTTAGCAAATGTGTTAAAAGCGTTTCCTTCCTCAAAAAACATTTGGAGAGGTGATTTTTCTTACGTTTCCATGGTTACACTGGCTAGCAGTCTTGTTCTTTGCCTCTGCAGGCACATTTTTATTTCTCACAGCAGCCTGTAGGTCAGTGAAATAATGTAAAACCGTTGGTTTAAACGGCCATGAAGTTGCAAAAAAAAGTGAACTTTCCTTTTTTTTTTTAAATATTCCCTTGTTGAAATAAACCCAACTGGAACAACTGTACTAAAACATCCTCCTATATTCTGTTAAAAAGTTTATACCTTAAGTTACTTAAATACAGTTTTCTCATCAAATTCTGTAAAAATTTACAATAATTTGTACTTAGAGTATTTTACATTTAGCAGATTATTTGTGCTTCACCTTAACTGCCTCTTTTTTAATATATTTGTCTGGTCTTTCTCTCAGATTGAGCTTGAAGAGCAGAGGCGAACCAGCCGTGGACGAGCAAAGGACTCGAAGAGGAAGAGAAAGAGCCACAGAGGTGGCAGTGGGGAAGCGGCGAGAGAAAGGTCACTGGATGCTTCAGACTCCAAGAAAGTCTGTCCTGTCAGCCACAGTCCCTCCCCTCACTTACCTGCCCAGACCCATCCAGAGGTACCACATTTTTCTTACCTTTGAGCATTTTTTTCCCCCCACTCTTTTTCCTTGAAATTATTGTTTCAGTCCAAATGTTAGCAAAGAAAGTTTTGGCAACTTTGTTTGAGATAAACGTGATTTTTTTCTCGACAGGTTTTGTGATATAATCAACGCTGGAACTCTGGATTAGTCAGCAGACTCGAATGGACAGAGTGTTCTGTGCCAGAAGACAGTGTAAAGTTCAAGAAAGATGCAGGACATCCCCTCTCCCCTCATATCCAACATCCCTCTTCATCCCTCATTCAGACACTAAAAGAGCGACGGCTCTTCTTCTACACTCCACTCTCTCATCCGACACTCAGCCATATTTTCACCCATCTCGTTTTTTGTTTTTCCAGACCAGCTATCTTACCCAAACTTTATCGACCACCTTCCCTGGACCCATTTTTTCCTGTGAACATATTAAGACTGTGTTGGACCGATGTGGGACTTTTCCGCAGTCGGGAGTGTCTTTGGTCTAGAGTTGTCTCTGAGGTCAGTCAGTATGCTATGTTATCCCAACTGTATTAAATGCTAGTACAGCCGAAGCCCGTCTCAGCGCCGGCGAGTTGCAGTTTGATTTCACTTGAGCCCACTCATGGAAGTTGAAGGATAAGCTATGGGTTTACTCGCAGTTCAGTTTGGTCACGAATCCTGGAGCTGAAGGTTTCTGACAGCTTACCTTAGACAACAGCACCGTGGTTACACGTGTATTTTTTTAGTTGTATTGAATCTTGTGATTTGATGCTGTTTTGAGGGGGGGGGACATGCATTTTTGACTAAACTGAGTAAATTTTGGGAAGTGTTAAAAACAGGCATTATTGTTTTTGGTGCTACTTTCCCAAAATGGATATAATTCTGTACCTCTCGGCTTCTTCCTCCCTCCCTCCTCTCGATGCCTTTTTTTTTCTTTCTTTATTTCAACTACCCTTCCTTTTGACTCTCTTTTATTCCTTTCAATTTGACCTCTTTCTCTCCTCCCTTATTCCTTCCTTTCTCTTTGCAAATTAGGGTAACTTCACTGTAACTCACTTTGTCACAAATTATTTTGTTTCCTGGGTTCAAATTATATTATTATTATTATTATTATTATTATTAATATTATTATTATTGATATTGCAGACACGCAGTTGTCGTGAGTTTGTGTATAAACTTTTCATTTTAATGTTGCCTTTGTTTCTTTTCACTCTTGTTAGAAAAATAAAGGTTTAGAATTGTTTAGGACACGTTGACTCATTATTTCTCATCTTAAAATGCTGCAGTATTTTTATGATTTTGATTCAAATGAGCATCCTGACACATGGAAGCAATTACATGGTAACAAAAAAGTTCTCATGATCAGAACATTTATTTAGAAAAAGCTCTCAATGTGAAATGACAGACACAGGACATCACAATATTGAACAAGTACACCATGTTTTCTTCTTCTATGCTAGAATTATAAGCAAGTTTATAGAAAGACACATCCACAATTACAGTATTCCAAAGGCGTTCAGTTCTTAAGTACATGGAAAAAAATTACTTCGCTCTCATTATCAAACATGCATGTAAGCCAAATGGAAAAATCAGCCTGTAGAGCTTGAAAAATTAATCACCCCGTTCTTGGCTATTGTCGTATTTTTCATGTGCTTTTAAAGGATAATTATCCAAAGGCTAGTTCAGAGAGCACAGAATTAAAAAGTGAAAACGTCTGAATCAAGTTTTGGGGGAGAAACATCTGACAGGAAGACAGAGAAACACAGAAAAACCCCAAAGCTGATGGAGCTGCAGGTGCAATTGAGAGGGTTTTTTTTTTTTTGTGGCAAATATTTTTCTTCTACAGTTTAAAAAGGCCTTTTTCACAGTCAGCAATGAAGTACATTTATACTGCATATACCAACCAAAGCTTATGATGATATCCATTTAAATTGCAAATGTGCCATTTTCGAATGAAACATTATCACGTTTTCTGTGCTTTGATATGTGCTTTTCTTTTAAAAAAAAAACATCAAGCCTGTCAGTTGCTCTGTGCTTCAGTGTTTTACCCTCTCAGCTACAATATTTCAGCCATTTTGTATCACTTTGAAAGTTGTGCTGTATAGTCAAGTTCGCCTGAAAGGAAGGCACCGCTCAGCTTCTCATTATCAAAAAAGCATCTGTGGTCTGACGGTGATGTTGCACTTCCTTTGTCAAAACAAAGCAGCCTGTGTATGTGAACACAGCAGAAATGGAGATAACGCAATAACTACATTAACTGGCACAAAATGTTCCTTTTGAAAATGTCCTCAATCAAAAGTCCCTTACGAACACTTAAATATACAGCTTTATGGCACAGAAGTGGCTTTTTCACAATGTTTTTCACAGCTGCGTTATCATAAGCCCTACTTTTGTTCTCCTTCTATTCTTTCCTTCATAAAAAGCAGGCCTGCAGAGGCCTGGAGAGATTACTTGAAGGTTGCACGTTACTTCCTTCATGTCTGAACAGCAGGTGGTGCCATCTCACACACCATCTCCTTTATGTGAGAAGATGGATCTCAAGCTGTGATGCATTTCTAAATGGATTCCTCTGAATATGTCACTATTTCAGAAAAGCTGATCTGTGCTTTATTTCCACTTTCCATTTGCAACCCAGCACACTTACTTTTTTAAAATTTTTAAATCTAGCACACTGATTGTGACGTCCAGGTTATTCAGGTTCAGGTTTCTGTGTGAGATAAAAGATTCCCGTTCTTAACGTGAGAGGTTCCTCTCACTGGTGTGGATACATTCAACCAGAGAAAACTGGAAGAGAAAAAAACTGTTTGAAACGATACTTTTGTATATTTGTTACCTTTATGACCTGATTTGTGGTCATTAGATTTGACAGTATTGTAAACGTGTTTACTGCTTTCTGTTTGGGGCGATTGCTAGAACACAAACCCTGGCAGCTTCAGCCGAGAACTCTTCTCCAATCCTAATGTGTGCTGTTTTATGTTACCATGTGTTTCAAAATGTTGCTGCAGACAGATATTTGTGCCGGGTTGTTCAGAAGCAGCTTGGACTCGTCTCGGAGGCCCTAACAAAACACTTTGGCACTTACTTATCGTTCCCTAACTCTGTCTGCTCTCCCAGCTTCTCTCAGACTGTTGTGACAGACAGCAGCGGGTTGTAGACTTTCTTCCCATCAGCAGACCTGGTCCCGTGGGCCAGCAGCTCCTGTATGGTGATCCAATTGTCCAGGATTCTGCGACTGCGCTTCTTCATGCTCCTGCGGTGGCACAGCTCCAGGATGGAGGTGGGTTCCTGCTGGTTTGTGGTCCCCTGTTGTCCTCCACCGTTGCTGCCCTGCTCCCTCTCACGTTCTCTCAGGCAGTCCAGACGGCTCTGCATCATGAACTCCCGCCGCCGCCGCTGCTCTCGGGCCTTCAGCAGCTGCTGCTTGCGCTCTTCTTTGCTCCAGTAACGGCCCATCTTCATTTCGCTCACGGCGTCATCGTCCGTCGTCATGCCGCTGCGCTCCTCTCTGATCTTCATGGCGCGTGCCTTCAGGAGGCGATCCCTCACAGGCCGTTTGGCCACGTAGCGTGAGCCGTCGCTGCGGATCTTCACCTTCCACTCCATACGAGGGGAGGCAGGCAGCAACGGAGGGGACAAGGGTAAGGGTGGAGGCTGGGGAACATCTCTACATGTACTGCCCAAGCTCATGGGGCTGGCATCACTCCCAGTCTCCACGCTGGGACCCTCTCTGGGAGCATCTCTGAGTCCAACAAGTTGCTCAGAGGTGGAGGGGGATCTCAGCTGCATGCAGCTCATGTAGCGCTGAGGCGGCCTTGTGTCAGTCTGACGGCGGGACAGGTAGGGGCTGTTCTCTGCGCTGCATCCACCAGCCCTCTCTTTGGGGTTACGTCTCACCCCTCCATCTGAGCCTCGCCTGGTTCCTGCATCCCGGGACAAAGACCTTACCTTCACCCCTGGGCTGGATGCCTTAGTGTCCGCTCCTCTTCTCTGAGTGCGGGGGGAGTAGGTATGGTTGAGGTTTGCTTGTATTCTGTCTCCTCTTTCGGCCCTGGTTCCTCTCTCTTTCTGCCTGGTGGAGGTTGGAAGCTTCATACCTGCTTGGAGAAGAAGCTCTCCTCCCTCCAGGCTCTGTATAGAAGGTGAAGGGAACTGTTCATTAACCAGGGGGGTACTTCTGCAACTTTCCCCTCCGGTGTTGTAGGCACTCGTACTGTCCTTGTCTGAGCGCTCCCTCTCTGGGAGCTCATTGATATCTGACAAAGCGTGGTGACAGGACTCTTCACTGACCAAAGAACCGTTAATGTCCAAGCCTCCAGGTCCCACTCCAGCACCTGCGCTTGCTCCGTTCTTGTCCTCGAGAGGCCAAGCCTTCAGGCAACGCTCCCTCAGCTGCTGCATCTTCTGCGCCCTCAAGATGTTACGACACTTGAACTCCAAGTGGCGCAGTTCTTCCTCCAGAAGAGCCATCTCATGCTGCGTCAGGCTCTCGTTCCTGTTGACATCCAGTGAGACCCCCCCTTCCTCTTGTGCCAGCCCCTGACCTTCCAGCAGCATCAGATCATTGCTGTTCTTCTCATAGTAACACTTGATTTCCAGGAGCTCTTTGTACCTGTCGCACTCCTCCTCAGTCAGCCCGGGCATCATCATCCTCACAGGATCTGCCATGTAGGCCCTCTCAAGTCGCTCCACCTGTTCCAGCCCTCCTCCATTAACACAGTCCAACCCCAAGAGGGAGTCGGTGCTGAACTGGAGGTCCTGGGAGTGAAGCAAGGGTGGAGTCTCCCCTCGGCCAGACAGAAACTTGCGCATGCTGCCTGGCGTATTGGTGGCGTTCGTATTGGAGGCACTAGTGTGGTCGTCTCCCAGAAGGTCGTGTTCTGAAGACTCCTCGTTGCGTGTGCTTTCATCTGTACGACCCACCCCACTGTCCAGCTCCTGGCTGTTGCTCAGCACGGTCTGGAGCAAGTCAGGGGAATCCCTGTTTATTGACCGACTGTGGCTAACCGTCATAGCCCCACCAGCACCGCTGCCCAGTCCAGCGCCAAGAATAGAAGAGCCATTCTTCACTCTGTGGCTGCTGGGCAGATGAACAGCATTGTCCAGCTGCTCCAGTTCTAACTCATCTGGGTCCAGCTGGTTGTCGTTCTGTCAGGCACAGACGAATCAGCACAGGTCGTTGAATTAAGCAGATGGCATTGGAGTGGAGGCGAAAAGGTTGTTGTTGAGGGGACATAAAAAAAAAGACAAAGGAAAAGTGTGCATTAGAATGATGCTAACATGGTTTAAAGTCCACCTCTGTTCAAAAATGTTTTGCTTGTTGTTACCTCACCCAGTTGTTTGTGCTTCACAATGATGTAGGTGCAGGGTTTGACACAAGAAAGTGAAAGTTTAAGACATTTACAAGACACTTTTGTAACACTGTAGCTAGCTTGGAAGTCAGTCATGGTCTTCGGTGAACAGAGTAGACTTTTCAGCGAAGTAGAAAACATCTTGTGTCTAACGTGGAGTGCATCTCATTTCTAAACTGATATAGGAGTGGACTTGCATAGCTAATCCGGTCTCCACAGTTTCATGTCAGCCCTGCAAAAAGGTCTGGCTGCACAAAATTATCATTCTGCTGCAGCAAATGTGCCCTTGCAAAAACATAACAGGCAAGGAGAATGCTAACTGGAACAGTGACCCACCGGCAGGCTTACACTCGCCATCAACATCCAGTGAGTCAGACTAATGTAAGAGTCGTGCTCCTTTCAGTCACTAGATGGAGCCAGTGCCGTGTAAGATCTTAA